>CM042140.1:125121678-125204178 GCA_023376005.1 Doryteuthis pealeii
AGAGAGAGATCATATATATATATATATATATATATAGAGAGAGAGAGAGAGAGAGAGGGGGGAAAGCTACACAAAAGGGAGAGACACACTGAGATAACACAGTTTCTTTTTCTCGTCTGTCACTTCCTGTCTCTGTCTGTCTGTCTGTCTGTCGTGTCTGTCTGTCTGTCTGATCTTGTCTCTCTCTCTTCTCCTCTCTCTCTCTTCTCTCTCTCTCTCTCTCTCTGAAATCTTGTCTGTCTCTATGTATATATATATTATACAACAGGGGTTGGACAAGAAAATGTAAACATTAATTTTCCATTATTTTTGAACACCCACGCACATATATATATATTATCTATATATATTGTGTGTGGTAGTGGGTGTGGGTGTGGTGTGTATTGTCTGTGCTTGTGTGTGTGTGTGTGTGTGTGTTGTGGAGAAGAGAGAAAGAGAGAGTCGATATATTAGAAGAAATAGAGAGATAAACAGCACACACATATACACAGACAGACAAACAGACAGTATACAGAGACAGGCAGCTGATAAATCATTTCTGTATAGTTACAACACACACACACACATACACACGACACACACACCACACACACCACACACATCACACACATACATACACACATGTATAGGTAAATAGGATACAATGTATTATGTATGTAATATATGTACTAGATAGACAGAACAGACAGACAGACTGATAGACATATAAATAAAATATTAGACAAGCAATAAATACAATACATAACATACATACATACATAAATGTATGTTATATATATATATTATAATATATATATATAGTAATGATATAATATATATATATATCATGTATGTATAGACAGACAGACGGACAATAGAGACAGATAGAGAGAAGAGAAGACAGAAAAGCAAATACACAGATCTTACATTGGGACAGACTGACGAAAACAGAAAATATACAGACACAGATATATAATTAGAGATAAACAAAGAGAAGGGGAACTATATGAGGTTGAGGGGAGAGGAAGTCGTCAATAACACATAACAGGAAGTAAACATGGCCTAATTTGAAAGTGTGCAAAAAACGGTACGTATTTACCTGACCCCTCGGGCAGTGACAGGATGTGACAAAAGATCAAGTTTAAAGCGATTTGAATTAAATGTTTCTTCTTCTAGACTAGTAGCATAAATCAAGGCTAAATAGATCCAATCTACCCATACATTTATGGAAATTAAGGAGATAGAGTGGAGGAAAGAAAGCAGTGACGGAGGAAACATACTATAAGGAGTGGATAGAGAAGGAGAGTTAGAAATGTAGAAGGTAGTAATATTTTTATATTACTATATCATACCCATATTATATTTACATTTAGTTGGTTGGTTGGATTTTAACGGTATGTAAAATCATTGTATTTGCCGAAGACCCTTTTGTTTTTTATATATTTTTGTTTGGTATTCATTTTTCTTTCAAAATCTTTTTTATCATTTTTTATCAATTCATTCAAATCTTTTTTTAACTCATAATGGGATTCAAACAGTTACTAACACCCTGGGTGCAGAGTGGACCATGGAGTAATGGCGAAGAAGGGGTCTCCAACACTCACCAGAGTTCCAAATTGAACTTTACCAGTAGATTCAGATTATCGTCATACCTGGGGGACCTAAGACCCTCAGCCATCGCCTTATAGCACATTATATTATGAAAAGGGTTTAAAGGGTTTGCTATAAAGATAATAGATTGGGGCAATCGTATGTGTTAGTGCTTGACTGCGACGCAGCCGATTGATCTGTGGACCGACCGACCGTCTAGCCCTAAGTAAGACCAAAGTGGAGTGTTGCTGGGATGGACTGCCTCAGACACTAGATTCCGGCCTTAAGCATCACATTGGAGGGATTATACCCTTTGTAGAGGTGCAGTCGGTGTATTCTTCTGTTCCTAGTCGACAGGACGATTAAATGTTAGTGTACGAAAGCATGTAGCAACTATTCTGGGCAAACGTAGTATTATAAAATACAAATAACTTGTCATAGTTACAAAATCCTATTCATCTAATCCAGCGGTTCCCAGCCTTTTCAGGACAGTACCACTTGATTTCCACTGGGTTTCTAGCACCACTACACCATCATACACACATGCAAACAGACTATGAAAGAGGAAAAAATGGAATCCTTCCAAATGAAAAATGTAAAAAAAAAATGAAATTTAACCAAAAGTAGAAATGGAATCAAGGGGAATTTTAAAGGGAAAATTGGGATCACTACAAGATTGAAATTAACGTGCAGTGCTTACAAATCTGAGTTTAGCTTTGTCCTTGCTGCTGATTCTGCTCTTTATCCTGACTGGGTGGCATGTGGTAACTGTTGTGTCACTGTATGTGTTGTGTACAGGTGTCATGCAAACGTTCAGACTTTTGACTGATTTAGGACTACGTATCAAAATTATGCATTCGTTTATAATTCTTGTCAGTTTATTTCTGTATGAATTGCATTCATGTTCCTTTACCTTGGTATTTATGACATACAAGGTGTGTCAAAAAAGTATCCAGTTTTTTGTACATTTTGATACACTTTGTATTCTGAAAAAAAAATAACAGTTTTTTTTTTCAGTTTAAAGCTGTATTTACCGATATAGAAATGAAGAATGAATGGAACTTTTTTTTTTCAGATACAAGGTGTGTCAACAAATACAAAAAACTCGATACTTTTTTGACACATCTTGTATATTTTGTCATTTAGATTTTGTAAAAAAAAAAAAAAAAAGTTATTTATCAACTGCTTTTTAATGCAAACCTGCCCCCCTCACATTGTCCCTTTTTGTTTCACCGACCCCCACCGCTCCTTTTTGGCTCCCTACTACTAGAACTTTCCCCCTGCTCAAGGATGTAGTACCGATTACCTTGGGAACCATTCATCGAAAGGAAAGTATATAAGAAATAAAATAAATCCAATTAACTAGTGCATGGTATTTGTGTAGTTTTGTAGCTTAGACCAGCATTTGGTTGGCTGGGGAGATGGATTTTCTTAAACCTGTGACTGGAAACAGAATAAAATAAAATGGCTGACTTTGTCTGGAAACACTTGGAAAGAAAAGATCTCGGACTACAAATTATCGGGAATAGCGTTTTATTGTACAGTTTCCATCTACCTTTCCATCTCTTTAAGCATTATATATATACAAGGTGTGTCAAAAAAGTACAGATTTTAAAGCTGTATTTACCGAAGATAGAAATGAAGAATAAATGAACGTTATATTTTCAAAATACAAGGTGAATCAAAAAGTTTTTAAAATCTCGATACTTTATTTGACACACTATATATATATATATATATAATATAATATATATATATATATATATATATATAATATATAAAATATAAGATAATTCATAATAACGCATTATTCAAAGGGATGAAATTGTGTCGTTTTTAATTCTTATTATTACTAACAGGACTGTGGATATATCACCGTATGATAATTTGATTATACAACGTTTGATATGTTTACTTAAAAGCTATTTAACATATCTCTCTCTCTCTCTCTCTCTCTCTCTCTCTCTCTCTCTCTCTCGTCTTCTCTCTCTCTCTCTCTCTCTCTCTCTCTCTCTCTCTCTTTTCATCATCGATTGAAACAGACTAGCTTTATTGTTTTCGCGTTTTACCCTCTCTCTATCTTTCTCCTACTCTCTTTCTTCTTTTTTCTTATTGTATTTTTGTGTAGCCATGTCCTTTCTTCTTTATAATAACAACAAATGGTCCATTATTTGGCTGAGATGACGGCGGTCATGAGAAATAAGAATTCGGCGGTTAAGCGACACAGATATCTTGATTTAGCAACACGCGTATTGAATATATAGATTTGAGATTTATTATTGATCCTACATAAGACTATAACAAAGGTGAAAGGCCACCTGAAATATTAGGATTGATAAATAAGATTTAAAAAACAATACAATATTCATCACTTTCTAACGCAAAAAAGTTTCCAATATCCATCACATATATCTTAAAGAGTATACGTGGATTCTCTAACATCATATAATATATATATATGTGTGTGTGTGTGTGTGTGTGTGTGTGTGTGTGTATGTGTGTGGGAATTCATTTATGTATGTATATATATTACCATTATGCAAGTCTAATGGGACTAGTTATTTACAGATATATAAGATGCTAAAGCACAGACATACGTAGTTGGGTAGGTAGGTATGTAGGTATATTGTCAAAGTAAAAAAACGAAAGAAATTGCTCTACCCAGAATAATAAAATGCTATGTCAAAATGCGGTAAATTGGCTTTGGCTGAAAGAGGAATGCGTTCATGGAGAAATAATTAAAATTCAGTTTTATGTTTGTGATGACAAAACTCGAGAAACACAGAAAATGCTATCAACACATTTCAGAGGAATGAGTACGAGAAAGAGAAGGGCACTCGTCCTAGAAACAGTAAAAAAAAAAAAAACTTGTAAATATAGGGGAGGGGATATAAACTAAAGATGACGAGAGGGAAGAAAATTTGAAGAGAATGAAAGAAGAACGAGATGAAGATGACGGGAGATACGTAGGAGTTGGTGGTGGAGTAAAAGGAAAATAGAAACTGAGAACAGGAAAAAATAGAGAAAAAGGCGAGTGATGAAAAATGGCGGATGAAAAATAAATGAAGAGGTTATAAGAAAGAATAAGAATAAAATAAATTTGTATTTTTCGGACTGTTGGCTTCATCTTATTGTTATGTACACAACATCTCGGTCAATATGCCTCCGGCTTTCTTCAGGTGCCAAACTTCTTGTCAAACTCGGTAACTTTTCATGTCATTGTTGTGTATAATCATTAAGATGAGGGACAACTGTCCCAAAATTTAATGGTGATAAAAATCAACAAAGCTGAAAGGAAAAGGTACATTGAATAATAAGGAATCTTCTTCTTCTTCTTCTTCTTCTTCTTCTTCTTCTTCTTCTTCTTCTTCTTCTTCTTCTTCTTCTTCTTCACGACCTTTTCCTTGTCATTATATTTTTCTATTTTGTTTCCTTGCTCTTTTTTCTTACAATATTCTTTTTGTGTGAAATTTTGAGATGAAGCATGATAATTTGTATTATCAAGCTTCATCTCAAAAATTCATGCAAAAAGAAAATTGTAAGAAAAAAAATAACAAGGAACCAAAGTTTCTTTATGATATGATTATTTAATGGAACCTTTTCCTTTCAGTTTTGTTGATTTTTATCATCATTATTTCTGTCTATGACTTAAGTTTGAACGAATCAAACAAAATTGTCTCCAACTTTCCAAATTTTCTCCAAATTTATAGCTAATGAAAAGATTAAAAAACTGATCTTAGGTAGATTGATTTTAATGGTATGTCAACCCGTTTAGGGTTATTCAGTGTCTAGAAGGCTAGGGAAATGTCCGACCTATAACTCCGAAAAGAGGAGTCACTCAGATTCGAATCTTGCATACAGATTAATATTCTTCTAACTAATACACACATACACACACACATATATATATAAGGTGTGTAAAAAAGTATCGAGATTTTTTGTAACTTTTTAATACACCTTGTATTCGGAAAAATTAACGTTCCATTCATTGTTCATTTCTATTTGGTAAATACAGCTTCAAACTCGCACTTTATGACACAACTTGGATATATACATATAGTGATACCTTGACTTACAAGTTTAATTTGTTCCGCACGTAACTCAATTTCATCGTATATCAAATCAATTTCTCCGTTGAAATAAACTGAAATGCCATTAACCCGTTCTAGCCCCTACAAAAACACCCTAAGGTTTTTTTGATTTTTAACAAGAATTTATTGTATAAAGACATAATAACATATCAATATGCTGTAATCTATTTTAGTAATTATTTTCTTATGACTAATATTTTCTTTGGCATAATAAATTTGGAGACTTAAATGTTTTTAGTGAACCTATTAACATAAGAGTATCTGAAGCTCGCTCGTACCTCAAATTTCAACTCGGAAAACACGTAAGTTGGGATACATTTAGGTGCCGGAGGTGAAAATTGAGAAGCTGATGATAATCTTAAACACCGTCACGATTACAATGAGGCGCATAGTTATCGGCGTATGAAATGAAATCGATGACCTGAGATCAAATCCTGGACTAGGCATTTTGAATTTTTCACATAACGCTAACATCCTTGGAAAAGATATCCATCTATCTATTTCCCTCCAGCTATGGGTAAATAGTAGGGTGGAGTACGCTCTTTAAGCTTGGTTAGGCCATTAGAGATAAAACTCTGAATCCTAAAACCTATTAGACCCAGCTTAAGAAATAGACCTTGTATCCCATCCTGATTGTGAGAAGGGGTTGGGAAGTACATAATATAATAATCCTTGCATCACATCCTACTCGTGCGGAGGGGTTTGTAAACATATACTGCAATGAGATCCCTCCTTATTCGGTACCCCATATTTTATGATTAACTTAAACAAGCCTAAAACAAATAACAGATGGGGGCACCAACTGTGACGAGTTAGTTAACCAGCTGCTTTCAAACACTGTGAGCGCTTCACGTGATCTAATGATTAGCAGCTAGGTTAGTGAAAATGGACTCTCGTCGATTTCGACGCATAAGGGTTCATCTAATGAACAACCCACACAGTGTTTTTTTTTTATAGTGGTGAACGTTTGTGTTGGACCATCCGCACTTTTGGCACAATCGATAGGAAAGAATTGGTGCATAAGGAATGCCACAAACCCAATCAATGTCTGACCTAAGGTTTTTCAAATTCAGAGTTTTTCCCTCTCCTAGACTGGTTACCTATCCAAGGTTAAAGATTCCAGTATGTCCTACCGTAGCTGGAGGAAGAATATATGGATTCATATCTTTCCCAAGTGTATTAGCGCTATGTGAAATACAAACAGCCTTGTCTAGGATTTGAACTCGGGTCGATAAGTCCATTTCCTACGACTCTAACGATTATGCCACGCGCCTCAATGCTTGTTTCCTGTTTAATAGATCAAGTTTGGTTCTCATTGGGTGCACCAGACTTCTAGCCTTGTGTGAAAATTAGCTAAGCGTGTTAATATAAATGTTGGGCATTTGCTGCATGAAGCAGTTTTCCCAACTTGGTTAGTAGATAGGAGTACCAACTACATTTCGCCTAATAAAATACGAAACACTGCGGACTAAAATAATAAGTACCAATTTTATAAATATCAAATATGAGTAGCGTCTGGATTCAGCCTTATGCCTTACTTGATCATGCTTAATGAATATCAAATATGTGCACATATATTGCATTTTAGCTTATGCCTTACTAGGCCAATGTTGATACATATCAAATATGAGCACCTACACTAGATTTGGCCTTATACCTTACGAGGGCAAAGTTGATACATATAAGATATGTGCACATATTTTTTGGCCCTATGACTTACTAGGACAAAGTTGAATATCAAATATGAGCACCTACACTAGATTTGGCCTTATATCTTATGAGGGCAAAGTTGATACATGTAGAATATGTGCATATTCTTTTTAGCCCTATGACTTACTAGAACAAAGTTAAATATCATATATGAGCACCTACACTATATATATATAGAATATGTGCATATACTTTTTGGGCCCTATGACTTACTAGGACAAAGTTAGATATCAAATATGAGCACCTATACTGTGTTTGGTCTTATGCTTTACAAGGCCATAAATTCAATATCAGATATGAGCACCGACTGGATTTGTTCTTATGCCTTACTACGTGAAACCTACGAGGGCAAAGATGATACATGTAGAATATGTGCATATACTTTTTTAGCCCTATGACTTACTAGGACAAAGTTAAATATCAAATATGAGCACCTACACTAGATTTGGCTTTATGCCTTACGAGGGCAAAGATGATACATATAGAATATGTGCATATTCTTTTTTGGTCCTATGACTTACTAGAACAAAGTTAAATTTCAAATATGAGCACCTACACTAGATTTGGCCTTATACCTTACGAGAGCAAAGATGATATATATAGAATATGTGCATATACTTTTTGGGCCCTATGACTTACTAGGACAAAGTTAGATATCAAATATGAGCACCTATACTGAGTTTGGTCTTATGCTTTACAAGGCCATAAATTCAATATCAGATATGAGCACCGACTGGATTTGCTCTTATGCCTTACTACGTGAAACTTAATGGATATCAAATATGGGTATCAATTCGGTTTGGCTTTATGCATTACTAGTTCAAACTTAATAAATGCCAATTTCGATAACCCATTACATTTTGCCTTATGTCTTACTAATATCAAAGTTTAGCACATTGCATATGCAGTACGTAGCTAAACTTATTGGTTGTATAGAATGGCGAAGGAAAAGTGGCACAACGGAAATGATGAAGTAAATTGGTTACTTGTGTGATGGTGTGTGTGGTGTGAGAGAGAGAGAGAGAGAGAGAGGGAAGAGAGAGAGAGAGAAGGAGGAAGAGAGAGAGAGAGAGCAAAGAGAAAGAAATAATGAAGACAAATAAAGGATGATGGAGAAAGACAGAAAGAGAGGAGAGTAAGAGAAAGGAGAGTAAGAGAGAGGATAGAAAGAGAGAGTAGGGGAGAAAAGAGAGAGTACGTGAAAAAGGGAAAAGACGAAAAGGAGAGCGAAAGAGACAGAGGGGAGAGTAATAGAGAGGAGCGTAAGAAAGAGAAGAGAGAGTGCGAAAAAGGAAACGAGAGAGTCAGAGGGAGGAGGAGAGAAAAAAAGAGGATAGTAAGAGGTAGTAGAGAGAGAAAAAAAGGGATAGGTGAAAAAAGAGAGAGATAGGGGAGAGCAAGAGAGAGGAGAGTATGATAGATGAGAGTAAGAGAGAGAGAAAAAGGAGAAAGTTTGTCTTTTAATGGAATGAAAAGTTTATCACACTCGTTCGCCATTTTATGCACAATGACTTGTTTTTATACAACACATTTATTGGGAATGTGGGTGAGGGTGGGTTTTTTTGCTTTTAATTTGTTGTTTTTTTAAAGTTTTTTGTTATTGTTTTGTTTTTCTGCTTTATTTATTCTCTTTCTTCGAAATGACTTGTTATTCACTCAATGAAGATATAAAACCAAATCGTGTGGCGCGCATTCCTAGCAAAGACATTATTTCACTTGTGAGTGAATGTGTTGCAGAATAGACTGGCCATAAAATACGTTAATAAAACATCATGACAAATGGATTGCAAATGAACAAGAACGATTTGAAAGAATCGGGTAAAAGACAATCGTCAGGATTACAAAAGAATTGATAATAACAATGAACACACCTGTAGGACGAAAAAGTTTAATGATTTAATAGCCATTTATATCAATTTTTCATAGTGAAGGAGATTTATAATTATATTTGCTTATATAAATACAAGTGTGTTCTATGAAGCCACGAGATGGACACCTCTTCATGGTGTAAGGGTTGGTTGGTTGGTTTATTTTACGGCATGTCACCCTTGTGTTATTTTATGCCGAAGGCGTCTTTGTTTTATTTAATCTTGTTGGGTATTCATTTGTTAAACTCATTTTTTATCTATTTAACCCATAAATAAGATCCTAACAGGTACTACCACTCCGGATCAGAATGTACCTGGGACTAATGGCAATGAAGGGGCACTCCAATCTTGCCAGAGATCTAGTGTAGGAACCTTACCATTAGATGCAGTTTAACATCATACCCAGAACACTAAAACCCTTAGCCATCACCTTCTAGCAAATATATGATAAAAAGGTTAGGGGTTTGCCACAATGATAGTAAGGTGGGGTCAACCATAATGGTGGTAGGGCTTGACGTGACCAGCCGATTGATCGGTGGGTCTCCGACCGCCCGTCTAACCCGAATAAGGGCTAAAGTAGAGTGCTGCAGGTCATGGACATCTCAGACACTAGGATTCCATCCTTAAGCATCATAGGTCGCCATCCGCAGCCAACAGGTGGACCTACTGGGCGGGTCTTACCCCTCTGCAGAGGTGCAGTCAGTGTATTCTATATCTTCAGCCGACAGGGCAGTGGTGTAATGTTTGACAAGTTAGTCTTGGATGGCAATTGATAGAACCTATGGCAAATTAGGTTGTTTTTATTTATCGGTAAATAAACTGATAAAGGGAGTACAGTCCTCGTGGCCTAATGATATATATATATATATATATATATATATATATATATATATATTCGGTGCCTTTTTGTCCACAATCTTTTATGTTTTTCCTCAAAACTTGGTACAATTGCAAAATCTAATTTTTGGTATCAGTGCACAACTTTCGGTGCCTCTTAAGATTTGATATTCTAAAAACTCTACGTACCCTAATATATATATATATATATATATATATATATATATATATATATAGAGAGAGAGAGAGAGAGAGAGAGAGAGAGAGAGAGAAAACTTAAAAAAAACATTTTTCTGTAATTGGTTGCATAAAAACAATTTGTGTAATTCTTTTTAACACTTTCGTCTTTCTACTTAAATAATTCTTCGTATATGTTTATCTCTTTTCATGATTGTCATGGAATTATTGAAGGAATTAATTCCAATTTTTTTCATCTGGAATAATGATTAAAATATTTCATTAACTATTTATTTCCTCTTCAAGAAATTATAGATTTCAAAATAATGAATGCGAAAAGATTTTAAAATGGAGAGTAGTTTTGATTCTTTTTACCGATACCGTTTTCAAAATTCTGTTATAATTTCTGAAAATATACAAGCTGGCAAAACTATTTCATCATTTTTCTGAATTTCTGCGATGAGGCATGATGAGTATAATTTTGATTTTTAGGACTGTTGTCCTCATCTTTATTGTTGTATGTAAAAAAATAACTGTAGTCATTGGATTTTACGCCTCGAGTTGTGCAAGAAATGCCAATGAACAATTTTTCAAAAATTAAGATGACGCTTCTCATGACGCATCTCGTATTGATAAGCGTGCAAAAACAATGACGTCATTATTTCAATGAGAACTTCAAAAGTTCTTCGATGCCTTGTTTGATCAACAGTCAAATTATTCAAAATAATTTCCGTAGTTGGGTCATTGCTATGCTCGGATAGACAGGGGACACATGAATAAGGCTGGAGGATACAGTGTCCGAAACGTTGTGTTTTTACATACCACAATAAAGATGAGGACGACAGTCCGAAAAAAAGATTTATGTTTTCTTCCCTTTAGACCCTTTCGAATCTTCACTCCTAATTGATCAAGAAAATGTAACATGATCCTCAGGATTCTTGTTCCGTTCGATACTTTTAAGGACCATTTCTTAAGTATGCATCGCATGAACGTCTGATACTTTTGTGCAAGCGACTCGCCATGATGACGAGACATAGCACTGTTCCCTGAGCGTCAAGCCGGCAATTTTTCCATGGGTAGCTCTGACCCTTGGAAATTGTCATTGAGGATCGTTCCTCTCTCTCTCGTTATAGAACCGGTTTAGTCCAGTTGGTAGGGCATTTGAATAGGAATCGAAAGGTTCTTGGTTCAATACCGATCCTCGCCAATTCAGTGTATGAGCAGCACAGGGACCTGTGTGGTAAAGCAAGAAGCTGATGGTAGGCGTAGCGCTCCACCTCAGTCGCTAAAAAAACAATCTCCTTGGTCTAGCGCAAGTGAAAAGGGCATAGACTCCTTCGCTGTCTGGCTGATACCGACTTTAGGCCACCCCGACGACTTTACTTTTTTCTTATTTCTCATAGTGATCCTTACAAATACACCTTCTCAAGCCAAATCTCTGTTGCATAGCCTGAAGCAGGCAGCAAAAAGCATTGGTCTCAAATAAAATAAAGTTAATGTGTCTTAATCAATATGGTGCCATCTGATCATTAAATGGCAACCCCCTGAAATTAGTAGTTCAGTTCATATACCTCGGAAGCAATATCCCATCTACTGAATGCGATGTCAACATATGCATTGGAAAAGAATGGATGGCTGTTGACAGGGTAACGACCATATGGAAATCTGATCTCTGATAAAATAAAACAAGAATTCTTCCAAGATTTAGCCGTGTCAGTTCTATTGTATGACAAAAAATTAAATCTAACTATATAAAGATGTTGCATGTTTTTTTAATGAATTCTGGAATTATGTATTTACTAAAACAATCCGCAGGATATGACACAAGGTCAATTTTTAAGCGGAATTTAACAGGTTTGAATTCAGAGTTTTCCTTCTCCTAAATCGGTTTCTTCATAAATATAAATATTAGAGCACCGGTTGTTGAGAGAGAAAATGTATGTTTGACAGTTCGCTAACTTGAATTCAAGCTTCTGTTGATGCCCTAGCTCAGTAATAATTCATTCTCTCTCTCTCTCTCTCTCTCTCTCTCTCTCTCTCTCTCTCTCTCTCTCTCTCTCTCTCTCTCTCTCATTGTCTGTACCTCTTTCTTTCTCTGTCTGTCTCTGTCAGTCTGTCTGTCTGTCTGTCACCAAGTGCTCCCCTCCCGTATAACTCTGTGCCAGATAAAAACAACTTTGATAATATCAGGTATTTATGGCGCTATATTTTGCAAGTTAGACAATTATATAAAGTAGTGAACACGAACCACACAGGGTGGCACGCAGCTGTGCCCTTGCACTAAAACCAAACTGTGCTTAGTAAACAAACAAAATACTTTTCACTGGGAGTTGTTAGTTTATTTGTTACGCTTCTGCGGTTGCTTTGAGTGCTGCACAGTCAGCGTGTTTGTAGAGAAAGAGATAAACATTGTAAACAGTAGAAAAAGAGATGCCCAGAGAAAAGAAAAAATGCCCGGGAGATGTGAGGGTGGGGGTAGAATGACGCGCAAACGAAGATAACCCAAAAAATAAAAATTGATAAATAAAAATAAAAGGCAAGATAAAAAAAAACGTTAGTAGAGGGCACCCGTTCGTTAGTTGGTTGTTTGGATGGTTTATAGGCGAAAAAAAAAAAAGAAAAAGAAAAAAAAGAAATGAGGTCAGAGTTGCATAAAAGTGATAATAATCTATAGTGAATGTAACTGGCATGGGGAGTGATGAAAATATATTTAAATTACGGGAATTAAATTAATGTAATGGGGGCTGAACAGCTTTAGATGAACCAATATCTTTATTTCTTCTTTTGTACCTTTCGTCTTATTTTGTTCCTTTCTTTTTCTGTGCCTTTTTCTTATTTTGTGTCTTTCTTCTTCTTTTATGCTTTTCTTTCCTCTTTTGTGCTTTCTTTTCTCTATGTGCCTTTTTCTTATTTGTGTCCTTTTGATTTTTCTTTCTCTTTTGTGACTTTCTAACTTCTTTTGTACTCTTCTTTCTCTATGTGCCTTTTTCTTATTTTGTGTCCTTTTATGCTTTTCTTTCTTCTTTTGTGACTTTCTAACTTCTTTTGTACTCTTCTTTCTCTATGTGCCTTTTTCTTATTTTGTGTCCTTTTATGCTTTTCTTTCATCTTTTGTGACTTTCTAACTTCTTTTGTACTCTTCTTTCTCTATGTGCCTTTTTTCTTATTTTGTGTCTTTCTTCTTTTGTGCTTTTCTTTCCTCTGTTGTGCTTTTCTTTCTTTTATTGTGACTTTCTTCTTTTGTGACTTTCTTTCTTCTTTTGTGACTTTCTTTCTTTGTGACTTTCTTTCTTCTATTGCTTTTTCTTCCTCTGTTGTGCTTTTCTTTCTTTTATTGTGACTTTCTTTATTCTGTGACTTTCTTTCTTCTTTTGTGACTTTCTTTCTTCTTTTGAGCTTTTCTTTCCTCTGTTGTGCTTTTCTTTCTTTTATTGTGACTTTCTTTCTTCTTTTGTGACTTTCTTTCTTCTATTGTGACTTTCTTTCTTCTTTTGTGCTCTTCTTTCTCTATGTGCCTTTTTCTTCTTTTAAGCCTTTCTTTCTTCTTTAATTCCTTTCTTTCTCCTTTTATGGTTTTCTTTCTGATTCTGTGCCTTTCTGTTTTCTTTCATGCATTATTTTGTGACTTTCTTTCTTTTATTGTTCTTTTCTTTCTTCTTTGTGCCTTTTATTTCTCATTTGTGTCTTATTTTGTGCATTTATTTTTTTCTTTGTATCTTCTTTTGTGTTTCTTCAATCATCTATTGTGCCTTTGCTTCTTCTATTGTATCTTTCTTGTTTGCTTTGTGTCTTATTTTGTCTTTTTCTTTCTTCTTTTGTGCCTTATTTTGTTCCTCATCTTGTGCTTTTCTTTCTTCTGCCTTTTACATTAGAGACAATGAAGCCGCCTACATAGATAACAAACGTTCACTCCATCACTTACAAAAAAAGAACAGACTCTCACGCCTCTATATCCGTTTTTATATACAGATTCATACACACATGCGCGTGCAAGACATAAGATACTCCCATTAACAACCCCAACCGTTCTAACTTTATTTTTACAAAACATTATTCTGTGCTCTTTTTCTTATTTTGTGTGTTTCTTCTTCTTGTGCGGCTTCTTTTCGTTTTGTGACTTTCAGTCTTCTCTTGTACTCACCTTTCCTTTTTGTGCCTTTATTTCTTCCTTTGTACATTTCTTTCTTCTTTTCTTTCTTTTCTTTTCATTCAATTTTCTTCTTTTTTGTTCAATTTTGGTTGAATCATATCAACAAAACATTTGATACCATCTACCTATATATATATATATATATTTATTTTAAGGATGGAAAGGAGTAACCTACTCGAGTTTCATCGGTTGATTCTTCAGGGTTACTTTAAATTAATCGAGTTTACGATTAATCTTAGGTGTTATGAACATGGTGCTACTAACAATTTGCATTCATGACAGTCATATGATATCTAATTTGCATATTGATTTTAAAAAGATGCCTTTTTATTTATTTGTACTTTACTGATATATATATATATATATATATATATATATATAATATATATAATATATATATATATATATATATAGCAATAGTTTTGTGTATAAATTTTTAAAAATTGAAAATGTTGTTTCAATTTTATTAACTTTTAATGATGAGTGCACGTGGGTGTAATGCAAACGAAGGCGTAACTGCGCCCTCTACAGAACTGGAACCTTACCTCTGGAAGTATTTCAAAATATACTTGGGAAACCATGAAGGTACTGCTACATTTTCCCAAGAACATTTTAAAACCAATATGTATGTATGTTAAATGTGAAAATGGCGAAATATATTATTTTGCAGGTAATGTAGAGTAGTTTGAAATAGTCGCAGGAAAAATACGTTAGGCCATCCAGGTTTGATTGAGAGTAATGACCTCGTTTGAGACGTGGCTTTTGATAAGATTGGAAAGTCACGAAAGTCATTAGAAAGGTAACTAGAATCATTAAATCCGATAAGGCATTCGGTTTGATTGATGAGCGATGACCCTAGAGATCATACGAGAAAGTGGCTTTCATTAAACAAAAGTCATGTGATCGGATGATCCTTAGATCCCTAGAGTTGTTAAGCTGTAAGATAATAGTGACAAAACCCGTTGAAAATATTCCGTCTCGGTAAAATGAAAGTGATCAAGTAATAAAGAAATTATGTGCACAGAAAACTATCTTTATTATTCATAGTTCTGACTGAGAAGAAATAACGACGAAAAGAGATGGCATGGTGAGAAGAACAACAAAATGGTGGACGAATGGTAGACAGACAGACAGAGCCACTTGGATGACACGAGAAATGAGGGACGACTGAAGTATTGGCCCCCAGCTGATACGATTCAAGGACAAAATCCCCTTTGGAGAAAATCTCCATAGACAAAATCCTCTTTGTTTTCTTTTAAAAAATAAGAAGGTAATTGACACTGTTAAAGAAGAAAACTTAATACATATGATTGCCCTTATGACAAACCCCCAATCTTTATTATCATAGATGTGCTAGAAAGTGGTGGCATGAGGGTTTTAGTGCCCTATGACGTTAAATTCTATCTTCCAGTGATGAAGTTCCAATTCTGGAGCTCTGGAAAAAGAGGAGTACCCCTTTATCGCTATTATTTCCTGTTCCACCCGGACCCGGAGTGGTAGTAGATGTTAGGGTCCCATTTATGGGTTAAATAGATAAAAATGAGTTTCAAAAATGTTTTTAAAGATATCGAATGCCCGAAAAGAATTAATAAAACAAAAATGTCTTTGGCATAAAATAGCCCAACAAGGGTTGACATGTCGTAAAATCCAACTAATTAGCCAACCAAAACCAAAAAGAAGAAAGATGAATAACAAACCGTAACCATAAAAATTGTACAAGACTTATTTCATATTTTCAAAAAAATTCCATTAGTCTTCGTAGAATTTTTATTTTAATTTATTTTTCTAATTCAAATATTATAAAATATGGATTCCGCTGTTAACTTGATTGCTTTGTAGAATATTTCGATATGTTGTAATTGTTGAAACCGGAAACTCAAAAATTATTCCTGCAATCGGACGAAATAAGTGATAGTCTGCAAATGGAAAAAGTCCGGAGAATTCTTGCAGTAACTTTACAAATATATATCTAAGGAAGGATTTGCCAATTGTACTGCGAAATTTTTTGTCTTGTTTTTTTTTTTTTTTTTTAATTATCTTTACTTATTTTTTCTTGTCTTTTTTAATTTTATGTTTTTTTAATTTTGTTTTGTTTGTTTTTCTTTTTTTTCTTTTTTTTTTTTGCTTTGGTTTGCGGATTTTTTTTTTTTTTGGCTTCTTTGATCGAGAGGATGCGCCTACTTGACAATAAGCACTCGTTGAAATGTAAGTTTTATTGAGTGTCGAATATCGTTGAATAATACTGGAGGAAATATAGTTTCCCTATGATAAGAACATGTTGTTTTATAGTACCCCGATCCACCCAATATATATATATATATATATATATAATATATATATATATATATATGTATGTGTGTGTGTGTGTGTGTGTGTGTGTGTGTGTGTGTGTATGTTATGTATATACATGTGTGTGTGTGTGTGTGTGTGTGTGTGTAAGCCTGACTTTGCTATCACTTCTTGAACGTAATCTCATTCTGTATGAAATCGGTCTTATATACGAAGTGGAGATATCTGGTGGTTATTTTTTGGCCGGATGCCATAGAATACCAGTATTAGAAAGTAGACTCATTCTAATATTAAATTTAAATGAAGAAGGTCTTATATGTGAAGTGGAGGTACCTGGTGCCTATTGTTTACGTAGATGACATACACTACCAATAATTGAACGAAATCTCATTGTATATTAAATGTAAATGAAAAGGTTTTTATATAAATGTATGTATGTGGTGGCTATCTTTTCGCCGGATGCCATAAATACTCGTTCTTGTTTATGTTTTGTTTTTGTTTTAATTTATATCAATTGGATATTATATGCGAAGTGGATGTACCTTTCAGGCTAATATGTACACAGATGCTACAGACTACAAGTATTTGTACATAGTATAATTTTTTTATACTCTAGTATCAAACATAAAATAATCGGGTTTTAAATACGAATTGAAGGTATCTGGTAGCTGTTGTGTACCGTGATGCAATATACTAGCAGTGCCTGAACGTACCCTCAATTTTATAGCAAGTATAAATTAAGAGAGTCTTATATGCCAAGTGAAGGTATATGTTGGCTGTGTGTACCGTGATCCAATATACTAGCAGTGCTTGAACGTACATGGGTGTGTTTGTTTATGTGGATGTGTCTATTATATACATATATATACATATATATCCTATATACATATATATTATATATATACATATATCACACACACATACACATATATACACACACAGATATATACATATATATTGGCACATATAGAGAGAAGCACAAATATATATATATATATATGTGTGTGTGTGTGTGTGTGTGTGTGAAAGAAAGAAAGAAAGAAAGAAGAAAGAAAGAAAGAAAGAAAGAAAGAATGAGAGTGATAAGATCAGATAGATGGGTAGATAGATAGACAGATAGATTATAACAACTTCAGATACAGAGAGAAAACCGAAAGAGAGAAAGAAAGAGATAGACCGAGAGAGAGACAGACAGACAGACAGACAGAGATAGAGAGAGAAAATAAGGCAAATAGATAAATAGATAGAAAGATGGATGAGAACAGCTTCAGAAAGTAGAAAGTGAAAGAGAGAGAGAGAGAGAGAGAGAGAGAGAGAGAGAGAGAGAGAGAGAGAGCAATCAAAACATATTTAAATAGATAGATAGATAGATAGATAGATAGATAGTGAGAGAGATATAGAAATGAGAACAGATTTAGATTTATATATATGTATATAGGATAGATTTATATATATGTATATAGGATAGATTCCCCATGTAAAACATAATGTTAAACTTTTAGCTACATTACGATATTACTTTATTTTATTTTTTGTTAAATATACACTTGCGCGCACACACACACGTTCAACGTCACACATTGAATGTGTTAACGCACACACATACACGAAAACACATTAAAAGTTAAAGACACACAAAGCTCGTTCGTTCGACACCCATCAGCGTGTGTGCATACCACAAATCCCATCCAAAAGCAGACAGTTTTTTTTTCTTTTTCGCCTTTCCAAAATTTGACGCACTAGCGACATCAGATACGCAGAAAATATTTATCCTATCTACCTGACCGTCGCTCATTTTGAACTCTCTCCTTTTCTTTTTTCTTCTTTTTTTTCTCGACACAGAGCATGCGCACTTTTTGACAATAATGATAAAAAATGGCGTAGACATAAAAATATGTCAACTTAATTACCAGAACGTTTTTATAATGCAATATACACATTTTTTGGTTATTTTATTTTTGGTTTATCTTATTTATTCATTTATATTACTTATCTTTTCATGAGACTCATTTACCTGTATACACTTTATTTACCTGGGATGACTATCACATTTACCTGTGTGCACTTTATTTACCTGGGATACCTATCGCAGTTAGTTCTTCCACCTTAGATATGAGTCTCTCTCTCTTCTCTCTCTCCTCCATCTCTCTCTCTCTCTCTCTCTCTCTCTCTCTCTCTCTCTCTCTCTCTCTCTCTCTCTCTCTCAATATATATATATATATATATATATATATATATATATATATATAGAGAGAGAGAGAGAGAGAGAGAGAGAGATTGGCGGTGCAAAAAATGGAAACGTCGAGCCGAGCTTAAACTGAGATCACTTCATTATTGTGTAAAAGTTTCGTTTGATCAAGATATATATATATATATATGTGACAGCCTTTACACACAAATCGATGTGTGTATTAAAACAGTTAAAATCCCTTTCCATTCTTTAAGTGAAGACAGCATAATGGTTAAGGTGCCGGACTGAAACCCAACCAATCGGATTTCAATTCCGGCTGTAGGTAGCTTACAAAAATGTCTAGCCACACTGAGGAGACTTGATAAGTCGAAACATGTGTCTGTGGATGACCCTATATATATATATATATATATGTGTGTGTGTGTGTGTGTGGGATCAAGATATATATATATATATATATATATATATATTCTTGTCTAATTGCCGCGTGACAGGATGGATTTTATGCTAGTTAAGTAATTATTTTTGCTGCCATATTTTTCATGTTGTTTAAAATACCTAGTGGTGATATTTTTAATGTTTAAGCTAGGCTTACAAAATTTTCTCTATAGGGAGGTGTCTTACTATTATCGAAATTTACTGAAATTTTGCAAATAAACATATCTTTTCATTTCTCTGGTTAAAACTTCATATAAATCGAAAGAAAAAAAATGTAATGATAGTTAAGTGGCCCACTTTTATTAAAATGAAATATACTTATCCAAGTACCTTGGAAAATTTAATTACAGAATAATTATTGTTATGGGAGTCTACCTACAAAATCCTAGAAGCTCCTGAACAAATAAACAGACAGGAACAACAGCGTTACACATACACCCCATATATATATATATATATATATATATATATATATATATATAGATAGATAGATAGATAGATAGATAGTTTGGTATGTTTATAAATAAAGTGTGCTCAATTTCGGTAATAAAGCATGAATATCGCCGTTATGATAGCGTAGATACACACACACACTCATATATATATATATATATATATATATATATATATATATATATATATATATATATATATATGCTTAATTGAAGTCATATCTAATTTCAAAATTAATTAGTTAATAATTAATGAATTTGCAATTGCTGCTGAGACCTAATAGGTCGAAATTCAGGGATTGTCATTTTCTCGATTTGTTTAGCCTCACATTTGAACATATATGCCCGCCCAAATTCATTAATTATTAACTAATTCTCAAAATTAGATATGACTTCAATTAAGTACATATCCTCCAAAAATTGTCGGCTTAATATATAAAAATAAACACATTTGTTTGTTTACTTACCCTCATATATATATATATATATATATATATATATATATATATAATCTGTTTAATACCATATATATATATATATATATATATATATATATATATATATATATATATATATATATGCTGACATATCTATGGTATTAAAACAGATTAGTACATATAAAAGTACAAACAGATATTCACATATGTAAAATGTCATTTTTTTCTGACTAGGTAATTTACTCTATTTACTAACAATCACCTACATTGCTTTTAGAGTGTGTACTTTTAAATTCAACACATGTTGCCGTTGATTTACATTAGAGAATTCTTGTTAATTTATAATTCCAAGAAAACGTTAAAAAAATTATAAAGGATAAACTGTCTTCTCAAGTTTTCATGATTAATTAATTTTTTGTACTTTTCGTTTGTTTTTGTTTTTTGTTTTTAATGTGTGTCAGATGGTTCATAATTTCCATTGTTGTTTTAAGCTAAGTCAACAGTTGGGTATTCATTTTTTTAACTCTTCTTAATTCATTTTTTTATCTATTTCACTCATAGATGTGACCATAACAGGTACTCCAAACTCTGCGTCAGAGTGGACCTGGGAGTAAGGGCAATGAAGGGCTACACTACACTCCGCAAAGGTCCCGAAATGGAACCTCACCACTTGATGCAGTTTAACGTTATAACCAGGACCCTCAGTCTCGGCCTTCTAGTACAAATATGATAAAAAGGGTTGGGCTTGCCATAAGAGCAATAGGGTCCGGACAGATATACTAGATACTAGGGCTTCATGTGACCAGTCGATTGATCGGGGTAGTCTTCTCCGACCGCCCGTCTCGCCCGTCTCGCCCATCTTAGAGCCAAAGTAGAGTGTTGCATGTAATGGACAGCACAGTCACCAGGATTCCATCCTTAACCAAACACCTATGGTGGCATATGTCATCGCATATGTTGCCAGAACGAACTTGAAAACAACGTACGAATCCCGATTCTTTTTCGTTTTTTTTAAATTTTGAGTTTCTCCTAGACTGGTTGGCTACTAAACTAAATACTCCAATCTGGCTATGATTCGCCCATAACTGAGAATAGAACAGATGGACTCATGCCTTTCTCAACGGTATTAGTGCGAGATTAACACAGACAGCCTAAACCGGAAGTGGAAATCGGCTAGTCGATTCCATTTACCGGTTGATAAGCAGAAGGGCATGCGCACTTCCTGATAGAAAGTTACAAGTAGAATTTAATAGACAAATAAACAGAAAAGTCCTTTCCTTCTTTTCCCGTATATTAAGCACATTATTTAGCCGAAAGGTAACGTTTAGTAATGCAATAAATTCTTATAAACAGTGAACCTGTGCATCTCGCTCTCTTAAAATTGTTTTTAAGTTTTGTTTAGCCTACAAACTTCTACATTCCATCGTCTGGTTTCAGACCTTCTAACCAACCCCCATGCAAAAGTACATTCATTCATTCATACATAGATGAAGACTTGTCTTATATATATATATATATATATATATATATATATATATATATATATATATATATATATATGACAATTTTATTTGTAGATAACGGCCAACTTTTAGCGTTCCCCCACTTATTCTTTTATTTTTTTATTTCATTTTATAAACGTTTATTTCGTCATTTCCCAGAGGAAAAAATTAAAAGGTAAAAAAGAAAATACATATTTGTATATATATATATATATATATATATATATATATCTGTAAATATATATATGTAAACATATATATATATATATATATATATATATATATATATATATATAGGAAAAGACAATCCAAATGTCTTTTAAGCCTTTTTCGAATTTACAGATAACGTTAGTTTTACAAGTTTTATTTCAACCCGATTAAATATTTCTATAATTGTTAAACGAGTTTTTAGGGAGAAACGCATCTCATACAATTTACTATTATCATCCGAATTAAATTCTTTTTTTTCATTTTTTTTTCAGCATATCAGCATTTAACTAGGTGTACATACTGTTAGGCCCTTATTTATTCATATAAATCTAGTATTCATTTTCGACTACGACATATCTTAACAAATAGATAATTATTAACTTTGTACAATTGTTAAATGAGTTTTGATAAACGCATTTATTACACTTCATTTTCATCCGAATTTAATTTTAATTTTCTTTTTCTACTTTAGAAAATCTTTTCTTAACTAAGTGTATATGATTTCAGTCATTCGCATTGCTTTTCGAAATTCCGTAATCAATTTCGCCCAAGGAATATTTTGTATCTTTCTAGTTCGGCAAAATTTAATAGTTAAAATCAAGGCTTCTCAATTATTATTACTTATATTCTTTTCTGTCTCACATATTCATGCATTTTTTTGGGGGGGGCAATTAAATCTTACTCCGAGAGCATTGAGATTACCGTTTAATTTTCTTTTAAATATTGAGTAGTATAAATCCAGCCATATATACGTGTGGCTGTAGATAGATGAACTATTTATTTTTAGTCGGTGTAGTTATAAAAATACTTTACGTGCCTTTTAGCATTCATAGTAATATTTAATTATTGGACAGTATCTTAATCTGTGTGTGCTTAGACAATTACGTATTTTTAATCAGTGATTTCTTTTTGTGCTTCAGCTAACTTAATTGTTTTTGTTTATTTATTCTTTATATTAAAAAGAAATGGTCTACTTACCAGTAGACCCAGCCATGCCAATGAATTATTTTAAAATGTCTGAGCCACGCGAACCTGTTTTTAACACCTACTCAGAACGCTGATTGGCTTTAGCATTAACCAACCAGATGTACAGAAGCCGAGGTTTGCGTTGGCAAAACTCTATTTAAAGCCATTTTTCTACTAGCGTTGGACAAGACGGGTGGCGCATTAGAGTCTGATAATTTCTAATGGCGTCTAACTGGCGAGGTGGTATTATGTTGAAAGACCCGAAACCCTAATGCACCAGTTAAGAATAACATAACTGACGACGCCACCCGGTGCTGTTTAGTAGCACAGGCGTATCTCAAACATTAATTTTTCTGCACGTTCAGTGACATCCGGGAATAAACCGGATGACTATCCAGGAACAGTCTGGTTGACAAATTAGAAAGACGATTGACGGTGAGGAGAGACCACAAAAGAAATGTCTAGGCTAGCAACCCAGCTTATTTAAATTCAACCCTACAGAAAACACACCAGTTACATACCGCGAGGGGATCCCGAGGGGGGGGGCATGATCTCTCCGATATTATTGATATTACGGAGACGAATATGGCTTTAAATACACGGATATCGAGATTGTCATGCTCATGCGGGAAAATATGTAAAAATGAACGGGGACTAAATATCCATCAGACCAGGATAAAATGTCAGGTCAAAATAACCGATTTACAGTGTACAGGATTTACTCTTGGTGAGAGAAAGGAGGTGCAAGGCCGGGAGGCATACCACAGTGCCCAGTCCCTCCAAGCAGAAGGTATTGAAACCAAAACATTAAGAAAGATCAAATGGCCAAAAGCCACTAACAGAGACGCTTGGCAAAAGTTCAACACAAACATTGGTGGAATAACTAAGATGGCATTAAAAGGTTCAGTTGAATCGCGTCTATTGATGTTGTCTAAAATTATCATCACTTATGCTGAGGGGCAATATGGATATGGGGATGCAAATGAAAAAAACAGAAAGGAAAATAGAAGGGAAACAAAAAAGACACAATTCAGATCAGAACTGAAATCCCTCCGAAAACAGTACAAACGAGCAAAGTCGGATGAAAAGGAATCACTACGGGAACTTAGGGATATTATTCGAGCTAAAATGAGATCCTTGAGGAGAGCAGAATGGCACAGACAACGGAGGATAGAAAGGGCAAAGAAACGGTCCGATTTTTTAAGACTCCTATGGGTTCACTAAGAAGTTATTAGGGGAGAAACGAAGCGGATATCTTAGATAATTACGTATTTTTAATCAGTGATTTTTTGTGCTTCAGCTAACTTAATTGTTTTTGTTTATTTATTCTTTATATTAAGAGGAAATGGTCTACCTACCGGTAGGCCCAGCCATGCCAATGAATTATTCAAAAAATGTCCTCTCGCCATTTATATACCCGATATGAAGTGTGTATATAACATCAATAACTATGATCGTGTGTGGAGACAGGGTCACAAACTTTCAAGCGGCTTTGTATATATCCAATATTTTCTTTCTTTTTTTTCCCCTTTATTCTTAGTTTACGTCAAAGATGGTGATCTTTCTTACCTTATCTTTCATCGCATTTTTTTCGGATAGTATTGTCTAATCTAAAATTTGAAACAAACACAAACGATGAGAAAATTACAAAAGTATGTAAATATACAACTTCGTTTTCTAATACTATGTCTAAAGACACTTTCTCTTACTTTCGCCAGTATCTACGTCTCATTTTCTTCAGACCAAACCAGCTGCTCTCATTACATACGTAACAATACAGAAACATGTAGAAAACAACCTGCCCAAAAAGATTACCGACATTTTCATTTAGTACTGCTTGTACTTCCTAAAGGTTGATAATAAGTGTAGCAGCTATGTATCAATACTGTTTGGACGATAAGTTATGTAATGGCATGTTGTTTACTCAAGTGCTCACTCATTTCTCCATCAATCGTCATGGCGAGACATTTCTATACCTTTTCGAGTTCAATTTGGGAAGTATCAACTTTGATTTGAAACTAAGCAAATTCAAAATGGAATAGCCAAATTCAATTTGGAATTAAGGAATATTTTGCTAAATGAAATTTTAAAATTTAATATTTTGATAATAAAGTAAAAATGGTCGACTAAACTTTATTTATTCACTATAACATATATGATTAATATGATACTATAAGATTTGTTAATTTTATCTTTTATCCACATTTGGTTAGTTCAAAATTGAAACTACTTATTCCATAACGAATTTGTTCTAGTTCTAAATTGATTATTCCATTATGAATTTGTTTAGTTTCAAATTGAATTTCATTATTCCCAAATGGAGCTTGAAAACTTATAGATTTACATTTCTTTATTTGGTGATGATGATGATGTGATGTGTGTGTGTGTGTGTGTGTGTGTTGATACCTTTCACTGTGACACAAAATCAAAGTGAACATAAGGATATTCAAGAGAAATGTGCAACTATCTACGCCACTAGGTAGAACCCTATTCAAATGCACACGTATATATAATATTCATAGGATAAAATATGCAAGTTGAAAGTGAAATCAATAAGAAAATTTAACTGATAAAACAGAATTTTTACTTCCAAGTTTATTTCACGTGCACAAATGAAGACTGTCAATAATTCCACGTTATTGGTATTATTTATTCATATCTATGATGAATAAACATATTGATACAATATCCGACAGAATGTATGTAGGTCAAATTTCAAGCGGTTAAGTAAAGTTTGCATTCAGAGTTTTCCTTCTCCTAGACTGACCAAGGCAAAAGAACAGTGTTTCTTACTATTTACCCATAGCTAGGGAGAGAATAGATATATTCATGAGTTTGACAAAGGTGTAAGCACAAAGTGAAACAAAAACAATCTCGCCCAGGATTTGAATTTGGGTTGGCAATTCTATTTCATTCGAAGATAGTTACGCAAAACACACTTCCCTTAAAAATGAAATGGTTGAAATAGAGGTAGGAACAATTTTGAGGCATAATTTCACAAGAGACAATGACTGTCAACTCGCTGATCTGTCTGTTTGCCTTGAAAATCGGCATTCAAAATCCTGCTGTTCACATAGGCCAGTTCTACCAGTATATATATATATATATATATATATATATATATATTATATATATATATATATGTGTGTGTGTGTGTGTGTGTGTGTGTGTTTGTCATCCAAAGTCGTCGTGTTTCGACGTATCACGTCACGTTAGTGTGGCTAGCATAGCAAGCTACCTCCGGCCGGGATAGTAACCCGACTGATTTTTCATTCAGTCCGGTGTCTTAACCACTTGGCCATCGGCCACCTGCAGAGAAGGGGGTATATTCTAACTGATAAATACATCAATAGATAGGCATATATGTTACAGCCGCTAGAGAGCTCACAATATATATATATATATATATATATATATATATATATATATATATATATATATATATATATAAATCCAAAAAGAAATAAAATGAAAGAGCAAGAGAGTGGAAAAACGCGAACAGAAACAGAAGTAATGTAGTCTACCGAGTTATTACCCACGAATATTTTTATTCTTTAAAATGCTTTGGATTACCATGACGTAGTTTCTAATTATGCTATAGTGACGCCACTGACATATATATAAAAAAAATTTTAAGGTTTTGAAAGGAATATCGGGAAAACTAAACTCTAAATGAAGTTATCATGCCAATGTATTTAGGAACGCCATTCTTTCAACAGAATTTATATGAAAATATAAGCAATCACAATATTGGGATAATTGTGTTTCATTTCAAAAACAATTTTCTGACCTCAATGAAACTTGAGACACCATATTTTGCTTAATAGTAAGTGAGTCCTTGTGTAGAATGCTATAGTAAGTGAATTATTTACAAACAAGTAAATAGATAAATGAGGGTACACACTTTATAATTAGCATTTAATAATTATCTGCATTGGAAAATCATAATGATAATGGTAAGTGTGAACACTGACAATATCCTATTACTAGAAAGAGTCAAATTTGACTGAGAATTGTTTTACATTTTATCGCTAGCAAAATCCTTGCCACGTTGTGCAATTTTTGATATGATAAGGCAACATTCAAATGTACAAAATCAAAACGTTTTACATAAATAACAATAATGATTATTATCATTATGGGTAATAATGATAATTCTATCATTATTGTGCACCATGATCATGATAATGGTTATCAGTAAAAGTAAGAACGAATTCATGTACGTCGTTCTGCTAGAGTCTCCTACACCAGTATTAGCCGACAAGCAAAATGTTACATTCATCAGCTCTGTGCAGACACTGGATACCGTCTAGAGCAGGGTTTTAAACCATGGGTCCCGAAATAAATAAATTGAGTTCCAAAGTAAAAATGAAATCAGTGTTTTTTTTCTCGTTTAGCTCAGGCGGTACAGCGTTAGACTAGGAACCACAAGGTTCCGTGTTCGATGCCGGCCCTCTCCAACTTAGCGTATGAGTAGCACAGGGATCTGTGCGGTAAAGTGAGGAGCTGATAGTAGGTGTGGCGCTCCACCTTAGACCCCAAAACAATCTCCTTGGTCTATAGCTTGTGAAAATGGGGTAGACTCCTCACTCGCTGTCTGGCTGATACTGTCTTTAGATCACCCCGACGACTTAACTTTTTTTTTACTCATTTCATATCATTTACGCTTATTTTTAATATGTCGTAATTCAAATTCTGTCTGTGGGTCGCATTTTTTTTAAGTTTGAAAACTCCTGGTCTACAGGATTTACTAAGAGCGATGACCGATAGGGACGGATGGCGAGAGAGGGTCAAGGAAATCCGTGCTGTCAGCACTCTTTGATTCTGCTGATGATGATAATGATTATGCTAGTTCATTTAATTATTACTATTTCTTTTAATTTTATATAAAATTATCATTTTTAATGCAGTCATTAAAGAATGATATGATAAACTTATCTGAATACTGAGTTGAGTTTCAAAAGAAGTTGTGCAGGTTCATTCTTATCCCTGGGCTATGAGACAGATGCGCGTGCCAACAGGATGAATCAACAGCGGTCAGGCAGATTTATAAGGGCTTTTCTAGTGGATAACTGCCGAAATGAACAATCTGCCTCGGGACAGGCTTTTCACACTATTAGTCAGTGAATAATGAGATTTCAAAATGCTGCACCCTCTCTCTCTCTCTCTCTCTCTCTCTCTCTCTCTCTCTCTCTCTCTCTCTCTCTCTCTCTCTCTCTCTCTCTACAAACACTCACACACCTACATACTCACAAACATACACACACACACACACATACACACAGACACACACACACGCACACGCACACACACACACACACACACATATATATATATATATTATATTATATATATATATATATATATATATATATATATAGTGCTGTGAATTGCAGCGTTGAACATGCGCACATATGCTACATGTAATTGATTGTGACAACTCGTCTATCAAAAAGTGTTGCTAAGTGTGTGTACATGTATATATATATATGCATACTTAGGTTCAGATACACATACACACACACACACACACACACACACACACACATACGCGCACGCACACGCACACTTTTTTTCAGTGTCTCTCAATATAAAGAGAAGCGAATATGTTCAAGTGAGTACATATGTATATACGTATATGTACAATTCCCCTCCACACTCATTCACACACGTTTACACACTCGCACACACGCACAGATCTATCTATAATATCACCCAAAAATAAGTATATCGCTGAGAATTTTTCTCATAAAAAGTTAATTTTCCTCCAGATAAAAGAAATTGATTATTTCCGGTGGAGTATTGTACAATTATAGCGAATAGGATTAGATAGTATTTATAACGAATAGCATTGAAAGTGTATCGAAAAATGCGAATGTGTAGCAGTCCAAAAATATTAACACCTCTTATATATATGTTTATGCTATTTTATTTTGAGTCACTGAGTAGAGTTTGATTATCAATAATGCCTAATGATATCCGTTTTAATGTATAATATTTCACTAGAAATTATAAAATCCTAGTATCTTTGATTGAGAAAAATTGATATTTCATTAAAAAAAACTGTTACAGGTTTGATATACGTTACATATATACGTACATAGAGAGACAGACAGACAGACCGACAGAGACAGAGACAGACAGACAGATGGATGGATGGATAAACACATATATAAGCAAACATAGCCACACACACACATATATATGAATATACAAACACACACATACATATATAGAGACAGACAGACAGACAGACAGATATATATACATATGCATAATCACAATGCACTCTGAGACATATATATATATATATTATATATATATATATGGTGTGTGTGTGTGTGTGTGTGTGTGTGTGGTGTGTGTGTGTGTGTGTGTGTGTGTTTTTGTATCAATAGCTTTGGTTGTGTCGCTACGGTGACGCTAAATAACACTAGTGTTTTTTAGGGAGGTTAGAACTTAAAAATTAAAATTATGTCACATGATGTGGAATGAAAATTGTTCTATTTATGTAACGCATTTCAAGAACAATTCTATTTATAGTGAGCTGCCTTCATTTTATGTACAAAGTTTCAAGAACTTTTTAAATCTCTTTATATTGTTGGCAGCGTAAGAGGTTTTATATATATATATATATATATATATATATATATATATATATATATATATATATATATATATATATATATATATATATATATATATATGTACATTTCGGCCTTGTTTCAAAACATTACATATTTCCTGTTTGTGAGACTAAATTCAAACCCAGATCTTAATTCCCCTTTATATATTTTTTATTTGTTTTTATTATCCTCATATGTAAGGTTTTTTTTATGTGGATTGAGTTTGAATGCGAAAGCATCTACTGGGGTTTTTTTAAGAAAATAAGTGTTTTACTTTTTTTACCGGCTGAAATAAATTTATAATAGCCAAATGATGGTTTGTTGATTTTTCTTCTTTATCAAACGTATATATATATATATATATATATATATATATATATATATATATATATATATATACTGACGGATAATAAAACTGAGAGACACTGAATAGGATGACCCTCTTATCTAGTAATCTATTCATGTATTGATCTGCATTGTATATCATTTACTATAATCCATTTATATTAGATGGATGTTAAATCAATTGTAATGCATGAATTAATTGAATTATTTTCCCTCGGTATATTTCGTTTAAATAAGTAAATTTGTATGTGAACTTTACCTTAGAATATCTGTATATAGTTTAATTCAAACTATATATAATATATATATATATATATATATATATATATATATATATATATATATATGATGTAATATAAAGATATATATATATATATATATATATATATATATATATGATGTAATATAAAGATATATATATATATATGATGTAATATAAAGATATATATATATATATATATATATATATATATATATATATATATATATATATATATATATATATATATATATATATGATGCAATATAAAGATATTATGAATATAATCATAAAGATATTATATATATATATATATATATATATATATATATATATATATATATGTATATATACATACATACAGGTTATTTCTAAAGATGTGAAATCATCTCTGATGCACAGAGGTTTTCAGAAATATTGATATCATTTCGTAATCTAAAAACTTGAGCAATTTTCGTTCAATAATCTCAAATTACTACAAAATGTGGAGAAACAATTCTATGTTTAATATTTTGTGCTTTGTTTCTTTTCAGATATGGCAATACAATTAATTGAAAAATTAATCCGTTTAAACATCAAGTTTTTCCATATATGCTGATAGGATCTGAGATCATTTGAACGAAAAATCAAATATCAGTTTCTTTTCTTTAAAACACTGTACATATGAAATTATATCATTTTTTAAACTCTCTCTCTCCCTCTCCATCTCTCTCTGTGAAGTTAGTATATATATATATATATATATATATATATATATATATATGTGTGTGTGTGTGTGTGTGTGTGTGTGTGTGTGTGTGTGTGTGTTTGATTTTCAAAACAAGACTTGAGACAAGACATGGTTTGAAAATCGCACAGGCGAGAAAATGACAATTACCAAGCACAAATGACTTTGTGTCTTCACTACCTTAAATTAGATGTACATGTATATGTTCTATCCATAATATTCAACATTTAAAAATATACGAAGCTGTATTACTTACAATATACCAAACATATAATCTTACTTACTTATAAATATACCAAACTATATATCCATAAAAGTATATACATATGTATATATATATATATATGTGTGTATGAAGAAAAAGTGGAAATGTATGTATATGTGTGTGCATGTGTATGTGTGTGTTTGTGTGTGCGTGTGAGAGAGAGGGGGGATAACGTGTGTGCACACACGCTTTAATTACGAACATTCAAGTGTTTTTTTTTATATTCTACTTATATATTCTACTTGGTGTGTACAGGGTTACAAAATTCCTTTCATAAAGATTTTTTTAGCGTTCCACTCTGACATTTTTGTGATGTCTCTTCTGCTAGCCATAGCATCATACATCTGAGCATTAGTTTCTAATTTTATTTTATTTCATTTTCTTCTTTTTTATTGCATAACTTTATTCATCGTTATAAATACTGCTTTCTATTTGAACCGATAATTTTAAACTATTGGTTGAATATCGAAGCGGGTCAAGGCTGAGTATTAGCAAAAGAAATCACTTCTCCTTCGCATGTTGGATAATACGAAATGGAGTTTATGTAACTTTTTCAAAGTTAGCTCTATATGCTGTATGCTGAACCTTTCAATTTAAGTCCCTTTAAATCTATAATAGATAAATAGATGGAATTAGACAAAGACACATAGAAAGATAGATAGATAGATAGAAGTAAACTGAGACATAGACATATATAGATAAATAAATAGGTAGATGGAAACAGATTAAGATATATAGAAACGGGGAGAGTTTTCATGGTGTAGTGGCTAAGGTGCTGGACTGCGACATCATAGAGAGTTCAAATTCCAGTCGTGCTATTACGTTCACTTTCTAACTAATAGCTAGGAAAAGCTCTAATCCCCCAGATATGGGTTAAATAGTACCAACACTGTTCTTCATTGGCATTGAATAAACCGCGGAGGTTGATATGCCATTAAACAAAGAAACTAAAATCAAACTTAACAATGGACTAAAGCACATAGATAGATAGATAGATTGATAGATAGATAGATCACATAGATAGATAGATAGATAGATAGATAGATAGATAGATAGAAGTGACTGGGACACATAGACAGATAGATAGACACTCCTACCAATTTTCTTTTATAAAAAAAATTTCTTCTAAATCACAGATACCTGAATTTTATGTCTAGTGGAACTTTATACAGTCAAAACGTATATTATTAGGTATTACCTATTACCAAAGTCTCCAGCATTATTTTTAATGATTGGTTGGTTGGCTGGTTGGCTGGTTGGTTGGTTTTAACGGCATGACTTGGGTTATATTATGCCTAGTGGTAAGGGAATCATGTTTAGTGTACCTTCATATGTACATTCATTCCGCAGTTGTTTTTAGGAAGTTTGTTTGGTGTTTTGCCTATGGTCTTATTGAATACGCATGATTTTAAAACAGTCTATTTGACCAATAGATGTGACCCTAACAGGTATTACCTCCCCGGGCCAGAGTGAACCCGGGTGTAATAGCAATGAAGGAATACTCTACACTACCCAGAACTCTAGAACTAGAGACTGATCATCATATGCAGTTTAGTGTTATACCAAGGACAACCGTTTTGGGAGATCTTACCTCTCTGCAGAGATATACTCAGCGTATTCTATGCCCACCGATAGGGCGAGTTATTTTTAAATGACATCTAGCGTCTAAAATAGCCGCCAGCCAAGCTTAAACTGACTATTATCCATTTATTGTTTCATCTATACATATATAGAGGACAGTTGGTGTGTATGTATGTATGTATGTCCGGAGGAAACTAGGAAAATAAAACAATTAACGAGGAAGTAAATATATATACACATTCACTATCGCCAGAGCTAGCTTTTTGTGCAAAAATAATTAAGATTTTATTTATATTCATGAAGATATTTAAGATCAGAATTTGGTAGTAAGAGAAAGGAAAATAATTGGAGGCGTTCATGATTAAAATATAAACAAATCAATTATGGAAGACACAAATCATCAATGGATCTGCGAGACTACCTTTTTATCCCTCTCTCTACCCAGGCGATGCCAGGTAGTTCTAGATAAGAGCTTTCAATTCTTTATAGTACGATTTGAGACATTTTTGAGCTAGTTTTAATGCATTATGCAATATTGCACATATCTGAGGAGACAACCCCTGCTTTTCTGCAACTATGAGCATTTCCACATATTTTTTTACCAAGACTTCAGCTGACAACATTCAACAAAACATGTTGATCAGCAGCAATCGCAATCAGATTGTTTTCTTCGGATCTCCATCTCTGTAGAAATGCTGACCCACAAACCTCACAAAAAAATAGTGTCTCTCCTGTGCGTATTTGCATCTTGTTTATTTGTTTTAAGCTGGAACACTCTGAAAATGCTGATCCACATGATAGACAAGAAAATGTTTTTCCCCGGTATGTATTCGGGTTTGTTTTGTAAAATTAGAACTCTCTGAAAATGCTGATGCACACATTCTGCAAATAAATGGTTTCCCTACTGTATAGCCCCAACTAGGCTATGAAAACCTTTTAAATAAAGTAAGTAAAGTAAAGTAGTCGGGCTGGCCTAAAGTCGGTACCAGCCAGACAGCGAGGGAACCTATTTTCAATAGCGCTAGATCAATGAGATTTTTTTGATATCTTACACGGGGCGCCACACCTACCATCAGCTCCTCACTTTACCATACATATCCCTGTGCTGTTCATACGCTGAGTTGGCGAAGGCTGGTATCGAACTCAGAACCTTGTGGTTCCTAGTCGGACAAATACCCTAATGTAGCGTGATAGCTTAGTAATGTACAATATAAGGAGTCCGCATGGTGTAGTGGCTAACGTGCTAGACTGTGACATCGTAGTGAGTTCAACCCGCAGTGACATTTATGCTAAAAAATGGGACGCCCATTTATTTACTCAAACCGTTTGCCACGGGTCGGATTTGATACAAGATTGCAATCATGGGACATCCAGCTTGGATCGAACTCGGTATTCAGTAATATCCTTGTATGAAGTAGATATTCGCTTAGATGTTCCAGTAATGTTTTATTCTATACTCTTAACAGTTTGGAACTATTAAAACAATCAATACCTCCAAAAAAAACTCTCCTGTGGATTTTATGAGTTTAAATTTGAACGAAGTGTTATTAAAACTTCCTGAAACATTAACCTAATTTTAGTCAACGATTGATTTCGGTTTCAAGAGTTCAATGTTCTTTGCAGATGTTTCAGTGAAGAGATCGTTCATTGATGACACACTAACATTTTAATTTGTTGTTTCCCGAAACAATAAGTTTAAAGATAAAGACATGACATTATTAAACGTTAGCAGAATGATATAAACCACATTCACTCATTTTAAACAAATTTACTTTTTTTATCAAATCTTAAACTTAACAAAACATGAGGTTGAAAGCTAGTCACATAGATCCGTAATTACTGAACATCGTGTTCGATCCTCGCTGGATGCTTCATACTTGTGACCTTGTGTCACATTCTAACCGTGGTGAACGAATTGAGTAAATACCTACTAAACAACAAAACAAGGACGTCTCCTCGTGGTATAATAGTTAGCAAGCTAGTTTCGCAGATCTACTATTAATAAATAACGTGTTTGATCCTCGCTGGATGCTCCATACTTGTGGCCTTGTGTCACATCCTACCTGTGGTGAACGAATTGGGTGAATACCTACTTAACAACAAAACAATCATCTTCTAGTAATTTAAAAGGAAAATAACGAATTCGCAATATAGGGGTAAAATACCAAATTTTCAATATATAGAATTTCAAGAGAAACAAAAGAAAAGAGAAGATAGAGAGAAAGGTGGTTAAGAAATGGCTGCAAATTTGTTTTGATATGCAGAACATTTATCAAGAAGTTCATTTAAAGTTCGTTGAATTTTTAGTTGAATTTTCAGGCTTAGTTTAATTTTAGTTGATTTTTCTCTTAAGTTGACTTTTAGTTTAATTTTAGGCTTATGTTGTCAATTGAATTTTAGGGCTTATGTTGGAGAATATGTGGTATAATTTGTGCTAATATCAAGACTTATATTTATAGACTGTTCAAAAACAGCAGTGACGGAAACGGCTAATGAAAAACGTCCAAAATGTATTTAATTTACTATTTAAAGGCTTTGATAAATTGTCCTGAAATTACTCGCTGGAGAAGGACAGACCAATAGAAGAGTATAATCCAACTCTCTAAGGACGGATCAGCGACAAGGATTAAATCTGATACTACCTCTTTCTAATTAAAAAAAAGGACCAAGCATTATGTCACAAGGGATCTCCACTGTAAAACTACTTTCAACTACGCCCTTAAAATGGTTACATGAATCTTAACAGTTTAGTTTTTCAGTTGCATTTCTTGATTAGCTCCTTACCAATTTAGTTTCGTTTTAGCTGCTTAAGAAATTGACCTTTTGTCGCATCCTGCTTTATATATAAGAAACTTTAAACTATTCACAGGTGTTAGCCATATGACGTAATATTTACGAGAACAAACGTCACTTCATTTTTTTCCTTTTCAAGAATTTTGATAATTTAAAGGCGTACCCTCTCACAAAACCAGGAAATGTAAATTATACTAAGCTTAGCTTAGTTATTGCATAACCCGCAAGTATGGGGCACCTAATGAGAATCAAACTCACTAACAATGGTTTACTAATCCGATTGCAAACCATTTCCCAGGGAAATGTATAAAAGCAATACACGCAGTTTTAGAAGTTCAACATTTTTTAATATATATATTCGAATAGATTAGTTTGCTTAAAAACTAAAATTAGTAATTTTTGTTATTGATTTTGTTTCTGATGATAACATGACAAAAAAAGTTACTAAGAAGAGTCCTAGAATATTAAGGAGACTTGTTGTCATTTAACCTAAAGTAGGGCACCAGTTACTAATGGTGTGAATACTCAATGAGTTTCTGCTGCTATTTTTCTGCTTCTTCACAGGTTGGTGTCCAAGTGCGCATTGATGTTCTGAATCGCTGTCCACCTCTAGGGTTGTTACTGGTGCAAAAATGGTATGGGAAGCTCTCAGAGTCCAGTGATGCTGGTAGCTTTATGATTTAGTGCCTTCTGAAACGCACATATTTGCTTTGAATGAGTCCCCGGCAAAATTTATAGGTCTCAACTAAAGCCGTCTAACTCCTACCTTGTAACCTATCCTGTGTAATTCGTTTCTAAGAAACTATTCAAATGTATTTAAGAAACTATTCAAATGTATTTATTCGACATTGACGAACGGACCTGCAACCAAAGGATCATACCCATCACTAAGGGACACCAAGTAACACCAAAGGATCATACCGAACACTAAGGCATCTTCACTGTAAAGTGGTCTCACTAAAATGGCCACAAAAATCGTAACATCCTAAGACAAGTCGTATGCGATAATACGAGACAGCAAAAGTGTTTGTGTTTTTATACAAGTGGAAATCTTTGCACAATACTTGAATGCATGCAATTCTAGACGAGGCTGCGCATGCGTCCAAGGATATGTTTTTTTCCATAGATATATTTACCGGATGAAATTGGTAACGAATCCGAAACAATAATGGCCAAACGTCTTCATCAATCAGCTGTACACTCATTCGAGACATGCGCAACTCAGCAGAAAGGAAATACAAATATTGATGAATTTTTCAGCGTCCATAAACACAGTAAAGAAACAAATAAAGACTCTGGTTTATTTCAGTAATCAAATACTCAGCAACAATCCACACAACAAATCAGAGAAAACAAAGCAAAAAATAGACCTTATGTAATAATAATCAACATCAGTAACAAGTGTCATTCATTTTGTTGACCAGTTTTTTATCGTTATTTATTTTATTTATGTTACATCAGTTACATTTTTTATCGTTATTTTATTTATGTTACATCGGTAACAAGTGTCATTCATTTTGTTGACCATTTTTTAATACATATTTTTTATCGTCATTTTATTCCTTATATCCGCATATCCCACTCTCTGCTTTTCTTTAAGCCTGTTTATGAGTCGCCATCTTGTTTCCGGACCTTCCTCTGCGCATGCGTCTGATTGCAGAGGCTGAATTAGATTCATGTCAGCCCAAACCGGAAATGAACCTGTTCAAAGACGCTGTCTCCTGATAAAGAAACCGAGGAGTGTTTGCAACTTGAACTATGGCTTCTGTTTTTCTTGTCAGAGTCATGTCAGACAGAAGACATGAGTATTAACACAAGCGGTCGACGTGGGAGCCGTGCCGGTTGAGATTTAAAATATGTAGGCACTCAGACACTGACAGGTGAGATCTTTTACACTGTCAACCAATGCTTCTAATATTTATGTATACCATTCGTTATGCACTTATAGGCCTGTCTTCTTAGAACCCCGCCCTCTCGGCTGGGGATGTAGAATGCACCTCTCAATAAGTGTAAGATCTCCCAATGGGACCATCTGTTAGCCGTGGGTGGCGTCCCTTAATTCCTCAAGATGGGATTCTGGTGTCTGGGTGGTCTCTGACCCGGGTAGTAAGGGGTCCCGTGATATGCAACACTCCACTTCGACCCTTTACTTGTGCTAGACGGGCCCTATCCGATCAATCGGCAGGTTATGTTAAGACTTAGTACCCCTCAGTGTGTCCTGGCCGTATACTTCAAATTGCTCTTATGGCAAACGCTCAACCCTATCGGCGCTAGAAAGCCGTGGCTGAATGTCAACCACCAGTTAATTAATACACTTAAAGTTGTTTCTTCTTATTTATTGATACACAGAAAGTTAATGAAAATTAATTCTACCAATTTATTTATACACATGAAATTAATGAAAAATCTAACATGAGATAATTTCTACCTATATATTGATACACATTGAGTTAATGAAAATTGTTTCTACCAGTTTATAAAACCTAGCCAAACAAAAGTATTTGCCAACAATCTGTTAGCTTACAAATCATAAGAAGATGGTATTTGGCAGTGGGTAGTCCATAAGGGTTGGTATGTCATTAAAATTAAACAAAATAATCAACTAACCAATCTTCTTAGAAGTAGAACTCCTGGGTTGAGAAGACTTGCATATATATATATATATATATATAATATATATATATATATATATATGTGTGTGTGTGTGTGTGTGTGTGTGTGTGGTGTGTGTGTTGTGTAAGTATATATATATATATATATATATATATATATATAATATAAGTAAAGTCGTTGGGGTGCCCTAAAGTCGGTATCAGCCAATCAGCGAAGGAGTCTAGGCTCTTTTCACTAGCGCTAGAAAAGGAGATTGTTTTGGCGTCTGAGGTAGATCGCCACACCTACCATCAGCTCTTTACTTCACTGCACAGATCTCTGTGCTACTCATACGCTGAGTTGGCGTGGGCCGGTGTCGACGGCGCTTAGTTACTATGAGTTCTTCGTCATAGTGTCGTTATCACCAAGTGATCACTTGGTTTGAATAACCGCATAGGCAAGTAACTATCACTAACTAAACCCCGTTGACACTATGTCCACACTACCCTAACTTCATACACACACACACACACATATATATATATATTATATATATATATATATATATATAGAGAGAGAGAGAGATAGAGAGTGACAGAGAGAGAGAGAGAAGAGAAAGAGATAGATAGATAGATAGATATGTAAGAATGAGATAGAGATATGAATAGAATAAACAGATTGATTGATATGTATAGAAATGTATATGAGCTTAGATAAATATATAGATAGATATAAATGAATGAAGTTGCGATATGAATATATATATATATATATATATATATGTATACATATATACATATACATATATATATATATATAGAGAGAGAGAGAGAGGGGGGGCATAGATAAATTGCCGTTATTTTAAATTACTAATTTCGCGCATTTGTGTTTCAGGTTTTGTCTACTGTACAATTAATTAGAGTCAGTTGGACATTGTTTGTGAGGAAAGCAGCGCCACGACGCAATTCGCTCATCCAAAGATTTTCAAACGACATGTTGTACTGCTTGAAATTCACGCCAGAAGCTCCAATACGAAGATCGGTTTGTTTCGATGTCAAATTGACGACAGCGCAGAGGATTCGAAAAGAGTTGTATGAATCCAGTAGCATGTATGAAGGAAATCTCGGCCTGAGACAAAATATTTTCTCTCCAACCAGTTGCAGCCTACTACGCACTGGGACTTTAGAATATACCGACTGCACCTCTGCAGAGAGGTGTAATGAGCCAACATGTTGGCCGTGGGTGGCGATCCGTGATGCTTAAGGACGGAATCCTTGTGGCTGAGCAGTCCAGGACATGCAATACTCCACTTCGGCCCTTACTTGGGCTAGATAGCCGGTCGTAGAGGCCACCTCTGATCAATCGGCTAGTCACATCGAGCCCTAGCACCTATATTATTGTCCCACCTCTATTGCCCTTATGGCCAGACCCTTTTTATAATATGTGTGCTAGAAATTGAGTACCCATCAAGAATGAATCAAACAAAAACGGCTTCGGCATAAAATGACCCAATGGGTTGACATGCCGTAAAACCCACCCACCCAAACAAACCAACATTAATACGCACTCTTTTTTTTCTTCCCAAAGGACACAATGTTCACCCGAACTCTCAGTGTATCCAAACATCGAAATGACATTTTATCTTTATCTGACTCTTGATAATCACTATGGTAGTTGGTTGGTTGGGTACACCATTAGTTTTAAACACATTTTTCTATTTAAACCATATATGAAACCCTAATACATACTACCACCCTGGATCAGAATGGACCTAGGAGAAAGAGCTCCTCCACATTCCCCAGACCTCCAGAATTGGAACTTTACCATCAGATAGAGTTTAACGTCATGTCCAGGACATGTATCACAATGGAGGGGGGGGGTCACGCGCTGTTGTTTTATGGGCAATATACGCCATAAATCCACCCACCTAGAATGATGTAATAACATAGACGTTAGAAAATTCTCTTCGAGCCTTTTATTTTCATTTGTTTCTTTTTTTTTCTTTTTTTTTTTTTTTTTTTTTTTTTTTTGAGCTCATCACTCAAAAAAGAAACGCCCTTGAATATCCATGTTTTCTCTATCGAGACAAACTCAACTTATTTGTCCAGATTCAGGTTGCATGTTTGTCACTACTAGACAACTCAGTAAATTTTCAACTTGTTCAACAATGAAAGAAAACGCTATGAGGACACTTTGCCGTGGTACATTACTTATCAAGTTCATATGGCAGGATAATTGCCACCAAATAGTGAGTTCGATTCTGTATTGTTGGCATCCTTCCCTCTGGCATAGTATCCAATTTTTTTAACTGCATCTGCACGAGTGGCTGAACAGGCCAATGTTTGAATGGCAATCTCTGGTGCAGTAACTGCAAACAAACACTGGTTCTTGCTGGCGTTGTTATTGTCTCTCCTTCCTTCTGGCTCTCTTTTCTCTAGTGGCTTCTTCCCTCTCTTTTTCACTCCTTTGCGTGCCTTGTTTGTCAAGGATACGCCAGGCTGCTAGGTTTTCTGCACCTACCTTCCATGTGGTGGTGTTGATGTGGAATCTCTTCATATCCTTCTTGCAGACGTCTTTGAAGCGTGGGTGTGGTCTCCCTACCGGTCAGGAGCCTTCTACTAATTCGCCATACAGTAGGTCTTTGGGGATGCGGCCTTAGTCCATCCTTCTGACATGACGATGACAGCGCAGGCGCCTCTCACTGATGATGGCGAAAATGCTGTTCATGTTTGCTCGGTCCAGTACGTCTGTCTTTGGCACCTTCTGTTCGATCCTTTTGGTTACCTAAAGCAAAATCTGAGCTATTTTTATTGATGGATTTTTTACACCTAGAAACGAGAGAATCGTATTCGTTGTAGACTTATATTTACATTGTATATTGTATATACAGTGTAATGGCTGACGCCGAAGGAAATGGACACGGCGAGACGAGTTCAAAACCTGGAAGAGGTTGTTTGCATTTCACATTGCGCTAATAACCTTGGGAAAGGTATTCATCCAACTGTTCTCCCTCCAACTATGGGTAAATAGTTGGATGGACTAGGCTCTTCAACTTTGTTACAGCAACTGGTCCAGGAGAAGGAAAGCTGAATTCAAACCTGGTAAACTCCGTTTAAAGATTGACCCTGTGTCACATCCTGCTCGTGCTGAGGAGTTGGTTAATACAAATATTTACATTTTTTGGCATTATTTTTGGTCTAATGGTTAGAGACGTAGGAAATGGACTCGTCGATCAGAGTTCAATTCCTGGACGAAGCTGTTTGCATTTCACATAGCTCTGATACCTTTGTGAAAGGTATGAATCCAATTCTCCCTCCAGCTATGGGTAAATAGCAGGGCGGACTGGTCTCTTTAAATATGTCTAGGTAACTAGTCTAGGAGAAGGGAAACTCTTAATTCAAACCTACTAAACTCCGTTTAAGAAATTGACCTTGTGTCGCATTCTGCTCGTGTGGAGGGGTTGCTAAATACATATATTTACATTTTATTGTGTAGTTATATTAGATAAGATATTCCTATCTTATACAAATAATTTGAACACAGTAGTATGATTTCAAGTATTTCTATCTAATAATGATATTTTTAGTATAGTCCCTCTTGAAGTCAACATACTTCTTCCATCGGTTTTGCAGTGTCTGGATGTTATTGGTCAAAATAATCATCAACAGGAGATATGGTGTCATCATATAAACTTTTCAGCTTATCATTGTTCAGGTGTTTCAAAAAAAAATAATTTTAAATGTACAGGGTGTTTCAGGAAAATGATTTTATTTTAGATGTATGGGGTAATTCAGGAAAATATATCATATGCCATGTATGGGGTGTTTCAGAAAAATATATATCATTTGAGATGAATGTGGTGTTTCAGAAAAATTGACATCATTTGAGATGTGCGTGTTGTTTCAGAAAGATTAATATCATTTGAGATATACGGGGTATTTCAGAAGAATTGATATCATTTTATAATCAAATAATTTGACTAATTCTGGTTCAAATGATCTCAAAACAACTCAGTTGATGTTTAAACGTCTCTTCTCTTCAAGGGCGTAATATTCCCGAAAAAACAAATATCATAAAAATTAAACATAACATTTGAGATCATATATACGAGAATTAGAAATATGTCACTTATGGGTTCGTCCTTGTTTCTTCAGCAGTGTCCAACATGTCTTCTTCGTCGTACTCGGATGGTTTGTGTGATCGGAGCAAGTGGTAGTTCGTTCTTGTGGGGTGCTGTTTCTACAATTTGTTTAAGACAGCAAGCAGCATTCTTGTGCAAGTTGACCCATATTTCAAGCCTTCTAAAGATGTAATTACTGATTTTATAAGTCGTTTGAAAAAGAAACATCTAATTCTTATGTACACCATATTTTGTGGACAAAATCAATTGTTTTTTGGGTTTTTTTGTTTGGTTGTTTTTGTTTTGGGTTTTTTTGTGTGTGTGGGGGGGGGGTTCAATCATAGCGGATTTCCTTATAAATCTTTTCCTGTCATTGAACATAACGTCTTTGAATTCTAACTGAACAACGTAAAGTCTTGGGTTTAAATTCAAGTGCTGAACAGATCTCTAAGAATTCTTCAGCTGAATCTTTCAATTGCTAAGTAATAGAGAAAAGAAAACAAAAACGGAAAAGGAAAAGGAAATTTGGTCATCAAAATTCCAAAGATTCTTCGCGTTCCATTCCAAATTGAAGTGATGACATATGTCTAGTTTTGTTGATAGGATGTTGTGTATATATTTACGAGTTTACATCCGTAAACATGCGCGGGAAGTGTGAATGAGAAACGGGTATTCCTATGTAGAGTAATTGTACTTTTGCATGCAAAGATTACTGAAAATATTTAATGGAAAGTTTTTAATATAACATATGTATGTATTTGTGTGTATGTGTGTAACTATTTCGTATTATTTATCTGGTTAAATGTATATTTAGTGCCATATAGAGCAAAAATATATTTTGGTTATTTTGAAGTATATACACACTGACAGATTTGTTTTGGTTCATTTATTTAACCCCATATCAACCCCTTATGTGTCATTTAATGCTGAAATGGGAATAATTATAAATGTTTTATTATAATCATAAATATTTATATTTTAAACGTGTCATTGCAATCATTTTTTAATCAAGCTTTTTTGTTCATAATCATTTGTTTGTACACAGTTTTATGGTCTGAATTATTTCTGTCAACTAGCAATCATGTATAAACAATAATATGGTTTCAAGTAACTATTTCTCTTTAATAATATTCAATTGTTTACATACCCTTACATGGTTTCACGTATTCCTCTCTAATGAAAATAATGTGCATACAGTTATATGGTTTCACATATCCTAATAAGACTTCATATAGAATATTGTTATATACCTCACCTATGAACATTAATGGGTATGTCAAAATTCTTATAAATACGGGGGTATTATGCCGACTAAGTAGTCTTATACCACTAGCAGTGGTTACCTTCTTCCCGCCACTGGCGAGTATTGTATTTTGTTAATGTTATAAAGATTCCATTTCATTTCCAACCTCCGTTAAGTTAGTATTATTTGTATTATTCGGACTATTATCCTTATCTTCATTGTTATCTCTACTCCGTTAAGTTACAACAAAGCTTGATGTGAGGATATAGAAAAAGAGGGAAGATGCCTAAGATGCAAACAAATAACTAAATTCCAATCCAATAATAATAATTTTCAAATAACAATAATTTTTCCAGAGATGGAACCCTAATAGTTTTGCCTTTCCGGATCAGAGTGGACCTTGGAGTAATGGAAATAAAGTGTCACTCCACATTTTTCAGAACTACAGAAATGGACCCCTACCATAGACAGTTAGATCAATATGAATAGAGCGAGATAGATAGATAGATAGATAGATAGATAGATAGATCCCAATAGTGGTTGGTTGGTTGGTTGGTTGGATTTATGGTATGTCAACCCTTGATTTATCTTATGCCGAAGACGTTTTTGTTTTATTCATTCTTGTTGGTTATTGAACATTTTTAAACACATTTTTAAACTCATATTTGTTCTATTTAATCCATACATGTAACCCTCATAGGTAATACCCTCCGGGTCAGAGTGAATCTGTGAGTAATGACAAATAAGACGTACTCTACATTCCCCAGACCACCAGAATTGGAACCTCAGCAATAGATGTAATTCAACAACCAAAATAGGACACAAAGACCCTCAGCCACCGTCTTCTAGCACTCATATGATAAAGAGGGTTAGGAGTTTGCCATAAGAGCAATATGGTTAGCACAATTATATAGGTGCTGATTGATCGAATGGAGCCTCTCCGATCGCCTGTAAAAATGCAAGTAAAAACGAAAGTGGATTGTTGCATGTTACGGACTGCTCAGCAACCAGGATCTAGTCCTTAAGTATCACGTGTCGCCACCCAAAGCCAACAGGTTCCCAAATTGGGGGAGGATCTTACCCCTTTAAAGGGATGCAGTTTGTGTATACTTCAGTCCCAGCCGACAGTGCTGAGAAAGAGAATAAGATAGATAGATATAAAAAAAAAAGATATATTGTGTTATTTACAGCATTATTTTATTAGTAAGTTCATAAAAATTATGTGACTGAATTAAATAAGCAAATCCCACCGGCAGTTTTACAGCCCAGGTATATATATATATATATATATATATATATATATATATATATATATATACTAGCAAATATATGCACCCCTCCGGGTGCTAGTATTAAAGTTTCAATGCAATAAAATATCATATTAAATTAGAAAGACTAATGAAATTAAATAAGAATTCAGATAAAGATTTGAAACAGAGGGGGAGTATAATCGAAAAATAGAACAGCTCCTATCTTTCATTACTAAATTTTCCTAATTTAACTATTTAGTTAAAATAGGAAATAAAGAATAAAATTACAGTTATTTATTCTTGTTAATGGATTTCTTTTAAGATGTATCCCCGAGATTTTTGCTTATGTTCATTAAGATAAAACCAAACAATTAGAAATCAATAATACTAAGCAGATATTTATTAAAATCAATTTTTTAATATCAATATGCAAATTAGCCTTCCCATTCACACTGTAAACCACTATTTTGTTGTATATATAACTACAATTGCATGTTATTGATATGTAGGTATGGTCAACAGTATTAATAATATAAAACAATTTTATAAATAATTGAAGTTTAAATAAAAAATAAAATCATTGAGAATGTGACATAAATAACTACAGGCAATTGAGAGTTGAGTAGTAATATAGTTTCGGTTACAGACAGAAAAACACACAATCTCCATTATAATAAGATATATATATATTATTTTAAATTTTTTGTTTTATCTTTGCTTCATACTTATTCAGACTTATTTAATTTTCATAGTTGTTAATTTGACTGACTACTATCCACTAAAAAACTTGGCCCTGAAAAATATTCTTTTTTCTCATTTGAAATGACTTCCTATCACCATAGTGACAGTCTTTTAATGTATACATTTTGTTAAAGATTTTTTGAGGAGGAAGAAGATTCTACATGGAGAACATTTTTCTATTATGCAATTCAAATTATTGATGATTATCCATTTGATGAGACTTGCTTTGGGGAGCTTTGTTATCTTAGATTTATAAAGGCCCCAATTTTGGTCGAAATAAATTTATTATGGAATAACGGTGTTGAGTTTTTCTTTCCTTTAAAAGATATATATATATATATATATATATATATATATATATATATATATATATATTATATATATATCGCAAGATTTATTTTCCAGAATGAAGCAATTCCTCTCTTAGAACCTTTTCTCAGAAATCATTTTTCCCGACCAAGTCTAGACTTGTCTTACCTGAAGGCAAATAATATAAACGTAGATCTAAAAAGATATAAAAACGAAAATAAAAAGAGGAAGGAATGCGAGTAATCAGTAGTTTTAAAGGATAGTAACTAATCATTACAACAACAACAAAAGATTAAAAATAAATAAAAACGACTTTCCCTTCGTCTAAAAAATTTGATTACTCTGCAAGATTTTTGTGTCGATCTCAACCTATATGTACGTCTGTTGTTTTTGTTTGTCTTACTTTGTTTTATTTTGTTTCTTTGTTGCAGACACTCGACAACGCATCTCTCCTTCGGTAAACACGTCACTATGTACACAATATTGCACACACTTCAAAAACGTACAATACGCCTCTGAAGTTTTGTCGCACGTTTACCTACAAAGGCTACCAGTCAAGTGGTTACCAACGTTAATGAACAAGATTATGAAAATTCTCATCGGGAGAGAACTGAGTAAAGAGAGTGTTGGAAGGAAGGTTGTGAGGTCTGCGTTTCAAATTTTGGTATTGATTTGGTAATTCTAATTTGAAATTGGAGAAATGAATTCTACACATTACAGAAGACAATCTGACACTACCAATATTGCTGACATTTAACTGAATTCAAATAGGAAGCCAACAAAATAGATAGATAGAAGATATCGGAACGATATATATATATATATATATATATATATATATATATATATATATATATATATAGTGTACAATACATTTAAGATTTCGTTCTACCCAGGAAATCTTAAATGTATTGTACACTATAATAAATAAATACAGCTCATACGAAAGTAATTGAGCACTTTATTATCATTTCTCCAATACTAACAAAGGATTAACTATATATATATATTATATATATATATAGATAGATAGATAGATAGATAGATAGACTAGGATATATAATAGATAGGCAGACAGACTAGGATAGATAGATAGATAGATAGACAGACAGATTAGGATAGATATTTAGATAGATAGACAGAGGGAGAAAGATAATAATTTTCATTAAAACAAGTAAACGAATTTCCCATTTCAGAAAACAATCTAATATATATAATACCCTCGTCCGTGAGCTGCTCTATGCTGACGATGCAGATTTCGTTGCCCACACTGAGGAAGACCTACAGGAGATAATGAATCACTTCTCTGAAGCATGTACTACCTTTGGACTTACCATCAGTTTGGAGAAAACGAAGGTGATGCTCACTCCACTACCTGGACAAAGGTATGTGGAACCCAACATCTACGTTAAGGAAACCAGATTGAAGGTAGTTGATTCATTTGTCTATCTTGGCAGCACACTCTCCAGATGTGGAACCCTCGACTCAGAAGTTTCCCTAAGGATCGAGAGAGCAAGCAGAGCCTTCGGTGACCCAAAAAAACGAGTATGGTCGGATAGAGGTATTACCATCAGGACGAAGCTCAGTGTGTACGAATCATGTGCCTTATCTATACTCCTTTACTCCTCGGAAACGTGGACTACACATCGTCGACATATCAAAGCCTTGGAGAGATTTCATCAGACATGTCTCAGAAAGATAGTAAACGCAGGGTGGCAATCCCTCACGTCAGACGCTGAAGTCCTGCAACAAGCCAAAACGTCCAGCATAGAAATGCGCATTATACGTAACCGAATCCGCTGTGCTGGGCATCTTGCCAGAATGCAAGACGGTAGACTCCTGAAGCAATTATTCTACGGAGAACTGCAATGTGGGAAGCATCCGAGTCACAAGCCCAAAAATCGTTTTAGGGATGCTATCAAAAACAACATCAAAACTCTCAACATAAACGTTCAGGAGTGAGAGAGAATAGCTACAAATCGTGCAGTATGGTGAAAACCTGTCTATGATAGCTACAAGGGGTTTGAGGTAAAACGGCTGGAACACTCCATCCTGAAGTGGTCCCTACACAAATGGCACATGACGAACGTCATGGACACATTTCCTACATTTAAGCCGGATTATATATGTGATGCGTGTGGCAGGGCCTGCTTGACAAAGGCTGGGTTTCTCAGTCACGTACGGTCACACACGAGAGGAAACCGGAGAAGAGGCTCATATGTATAACAGTGAATAAAAACAAAACTGAACGCCTGGGCACCGCGTGATCACCGCCGAACTGTGAAGAAGTGGCAAACACCATATATATATATATATTTCTTCGGTAGTGATACTAGCCATCCATTGTGAGAGCTCGATGTACATTGTTTCAATTCTGTGAACGGACATTATATATATATATATATATATATATATATATATATATATATATGGTGACTCTAGGTACAGGTTTGGTTTGAGTTGAGTTGGTTGGTTGGTTGGTTGGTTGTTGCTTAATGGTATATCAACCCTTGTCGGTTATTCCTTCGGTTAACCTTAGAATAATTTTCCTTCGTTCTGTATCAATATATTGGTAGAAATTATTTTATATTCTTTATTAACCTCGTGTGTATCAACAGATTGGTAGAAATAATTTTCATTTAATTACATGTGTTACAAGAAATTTGAAGAAACAACTTCAAAGGTATTAGTAAACTGGTGGTACCAATATGAAAAAAGGGTTGGATGTTTGTCTTAAGAGAATTTTGAAGAATATGGTTGGTATAATCATATATGTGCTAGGGTTTTATATGACCAGCTGATTGATCAGATAGGGCCTCCCCGATCGCCCGTCTAGCCCAAGCAAGGGCAATGTTGCCTGCCCTCACCCAGGGTCAACAGGAGCCCCCATTTTGGGGAAGGATCTTAACCTTCTGTAAAGGTGCAGACGGTGTATTCTACAGCCCCAGCCGACAAGACAGCATGGGCTGGGTGTCTAAGTAAGTTTGTATGCATTTGTCACACGATACAAGATAAAACAACCTCTGTGTTTTCCCCATTTCAAAGATTTCTAAGACACAATCGATAGGTAGATATATGATAAAGTGATGCAATGATCATATATATATATATATATATATATATATATATATATATATATATATATATATAAGAATGTTTTCGATGTTCAAAATGTGAGATAAAGAGATGTGAGTATCTGTTCAATACGTTGTTTGCTCTAAATGAATCCATGTACAATTGGCAGACGATAATTGCCTGTGGATCAATTTCCTGTTGCCATGATCAGCGTTCTATTTTCCCGCCAGTGGCGGATATTAAAACTTAGGAGTGGCTCAGTCGAAATAAATCGTTGTACATAATAGGTTTCTCCAGCCTACTTAGACACCACTTCCGGTGTACTTTTTAAAGAAATTGTTTAATTCAAGATGGCCGACGAATTGTTGTTTGTTGTTGTATTAAATGATTATTAATATTTATAATATTCGTTTCCTACGCAGAAATCTGTTAAAAAGCAAAATACAGATACATAAAAAGACAAATCACTCATCTACAGATAATTTACAAATACATTTTATATTTCAAGAAGCAAACGATATCCAACAGAATCTATTATTGATGCAAACGACGGAGATAATGTAGCACTTCTTGAAAATACACCTGCTCAAGGCGATTCTCTGCTGTGTAGCCTGGAGCAGGCAGCAAGAGGCATTAATCTCACGTGAATTCAGATGAAACAAAGTTAATCTGTTTTAATCAAGTTTTTATCTACACATTAAATGGCAATCCTCTGAAATTAATAGACCAGTTCACTTACTTTGGTAGCAATATCTCATTTACTGAAAGGGGTGTCAACGTACACATTGGTAAGACATGGCCTGCTACTGACAGATTAACGAGCATACAGAAATCTGATCTTTCTGATGAAATAAAATTGGAATTTGATATAATGAATATGTAAATACCTTGGTACCCCCTCACTATAATCTGATTTGACAGTGTCATGTATAAATAGTCGACACTGTGTTGGTCATAGACCTAATGCCTACAAGCTAAACTTACTCGCTAGACGACACTACGACAGACGGATTGCTATTCGACATACCAATTACTACTGCGATAAATACCAAATACCAACTTCAGAATATATCCCTTAACCCGGATATATCAGAATTCTTCCAAGCGGTAACCATGACAGGACTATAGTATAATTACACCTTGGACTTCCTGGGAAATTCCTGGAAAAGTCCCTAGATTAAAACTACACAAGAATTCTGCGTGATTTTTTTTAATCCTGGAAGCAGCACCCTACAAAACAGTTGTACGGCCACTTACTTCCCAACTCATAAATCCTCCTACTAAGACAAGCAAGACATGCTGGGCACTCCTGGTGAAGTAAGGACGAGTCATAAGTGATGTTCTTATATGTATTTTTATCAGCGAAGAGGTAGATATATGGCCACAAACCATCCAAGTAAGATGTACAAGACATACTAGGCATTGATTGAAAAGTTATTACGATTTTACTTAAGTGACGTTTATATGAACTCCTACACATGGACACACAGTGCTGGCCGACCAGCAAACATTTACATTCATGAGCTCGGTACGGACTGTCTAAAGTACTTACCAAGCACGAAGGCAGATAGGGACAGATGGCGAGTGGGAGAGAAAGAGAGTCAAGGGGATCCCTGCTGTCATCACGCGATGATGATGATGATGATGATGATGTCAAAAAATCCTGCAGCATTGATGTTTTAGTCGGTTTGACTATAATTATGAATCTCGATCGTTGACTTTGTATTCAAATACTAAATATTCACCTGATACATGATTTCATAACCCAAATGTCATCTTCATAAGGGGTAGATTGACTGATTTTAAAAGACATATCAACCCGTCTAGGGTTATTTTCTATACCTAGAGGTTAGATATCTGTTTTTATTGTACATTTATATTTATATTATTTGTGAGAAACAGATTTCCTTGACCAAGATTTTTGTAAGGCAGATCTATTTGACCCAGAAATGTGACTCTAGTAGCTACTACCTCTGCTGATCAGAGTGGGCTTCAGAGTAATGGCAATGAAGCCGTACTTCACTATACTCAGAGCTCCAGAACTGGATCTTCACCATCAGATGCAGATAAGTGTCATACCCAAGGCATTGGTGCTTTTTATGCGAGGGGGTGGATCTTACCCCTCAACAGGTGATACAATCAATGTATTCTATCACGAAAACAATAACGCTAATCTGTTTCAATCGCTGATGAAAAGAAGGAAAGTAAGAAAGAGAGAGAGAGAGAGTGAGAGAGAGAGAGAGAGAGAGAGTTAAAACAAGATTAATACACTCTTTACATACTGAACTATGTTACAATAGCTCTTAAGTAAACATATCAAACGTTGTAATAATTAAATTATCAAACTGTGGTATATCAACAGGTCCTGCTAGTCTAACATATTTCCTGTTATCTGATTCTATCTCATTGTATTGTCCGAATCCATTCCTCTCATTTGTTGTTTGATATCAGCTCGTGTCTTTTGTCCGTCTTCTACAGGATTTTCTTTCTCTTTCTTTTTTTTAGATTTGACTCGTGAAACGTAACATATTTCCGCTCAAGCCACGCTCAAACTCCCACATTCCGCTTGAATATTGCTTCCATCATAAACGCAAGTTTAGTCAAGATTAGATGAGCAATATTTGAGCCAAGGACAGAACACGCCATTGCGTTCATCAATCTATGACTTAAAGGGTCACCACGCTTACAGACCACTATCTAAGTATTCGTTTTCTTTAAGATGGTAACAAGAAATAAAGTGGGAATATCTATATAATAATACTGGTGTTCCTACAAAATACGACCTTTATCATCTTGCAACGCCCTCTGGTTAAGAATAAGAGTATTCAAAGATGAAATGAAAATATATAAATCCTGAGTGTTGTCACCTGAGCTAAATAATGGGCCATTCCGTTTTTATCATAAAGAAAGAAAGAGGAGAATAAGGAACGCTACACAGAAAAATATAATCAGAAAGAAAGGAAAGAAAGAAAGAAAGAAAGAAAGAGAGATTGGGTGGATAGAGAGAGGGGATGAGCACGTGGAAGTGATAATGTAAAACTGTTCAAGCTGAACATAATGAAAACATAATGAAAAGATTAAAAGAAGGAAAGAAGGAAAAAAAGAGTGAGAGAGAGTTAAATCAAGATTATCATACCTTTTACATAATGAACTATTTTTTGCGATAGCTATTAAGTAAACATATCAGACATTGTAATAATTAAATTATTATACTGTGGTATATCCACAGGTCTCGCTAGTAAAACTTAAATGCATGTTCTCGGCTTTATTCTATCACCTGGAAATAATTGATAGGTAGCCTATCCATTCTGTAAGGAAGTGTAAAAGAATTTGAATTCGGAAGATAACTGTTGATTCGTAAGTAGGTATGCAAAACAGCCAGTAGTTTTATTGGCAGCTTTTGATACCTTATTGAGCAGAACATTATGTTTTGATTCGTTTAGAATATCACTAAGAGTAGTTTCAGAGTGAAACTTGATAATTGACAAACACGAATGGCATCTCTCCCCATAATAACTCTCAGCGCATTGGGATCATGGGTCTTGGCAAATAAAAGACGTCAAGTTTGAACTATGTCTTTGTGTTAAAAAATAAGAACAAAAAGAAGAGTGACACTCCCAAGATAATACCCAAAATAAACCAAATCAATCCAAGACGACGAGAAGACCAGAGAGGACTCAGCTCGGATAGCAGAGATAGACCCCAGTAATATCATAATTAAGAAGGGCTATTTAAAAAACACATGCGACGCACTCACGGCTTTCGAGACCCGCCTAGTAATAACTGACTCTTAGACACCCTGCAGATTTCATTATTACATTTGTAACCTTTTAAATAGAGAAAATGTGAAAGTCATTAAATTTGCTATTGTCTCAACCTATAAACTTTTCTGAATAGACTCATTATCACTTTAGAAATTAAATATGAACGGTGAGTTAGAGTGAGAGAGAGAGAGAGAGAGAGAGAGAGAGAGAGAGAGAGAGAGAAATGGGAAAATGATTGGTAAGAACAAAATAGATAGTATACAGAATCATATATATATATATATATATATATATATATATATAGTGGTACCTTGACTTACGAGTTTAATCTATTCTGCCCCTAACTCGATTTCCTCGTATATCAAATCAATTTTATCCATTAAAATCAACTTAAATGCCTCTAATCCGTTCCATCCCTCTCCCAAAGCACCCTAATTCTTTTATTACGTTTTAAGCACTGTATTTTATAATAAAATATTAAAATTTAATGTAATGAATTATGTTCTAATGTTTTAATATCTACTTTTGTATAATTAATATTTCTCCTTGGTGTAATAAATTTTGAAACTGAAATGTTTTTAGTGAACTTATTAATACTAGCAAATATATGCACCCTCCGGGTGCAAGTATTTAAGTTTTAATGCAATAAAATATTGTATTAAATTAGAAAGGCTAATGAACTAAATAAAAATGCAGATAAAAAGATTTAGAACAGAGGGAGTATAATCGAAAAATAGAACAACTGAAACTTACTCTTCCATCACTCTCGTCATTCATTGTTATTTTTTCTAATTTAAGTATTTAGTTAAAAAGAGGAAGTAAAGAATAAAATGACAGTTATTTTTTCTTGTTAATGGATTTCATTTAAGATTCATTGAAGAGATTGTTGCTTATACTCATTAAAATAAAAACCAAACAGTTAGAAATCAATAATACTAAGCACATATTTATTAAAATCACATTTTTAATATCAATATGCAAATTAGCCTTCCCATTCACACTGTAAACCGCTATTTTGTTGTATATATAAATATAATTGCATGTTGTTAGTATGTAGATATGGTTAACAGTATTAATAATGTGAAACAATTTTATTAATAATTGAGGTTTAAATAAAAAATAAAATCATTGGGAATGTGATGTCATTAACCAAGGGAATTGTGACTTGAGTAGCGATATAGTTTCGGTTACAGACAGACAAACACACAATCTCCATTATAATAAGATAAGCGTATCTGATGTCCGCACGTACCTAAAAATTTAGCTCACAACACAAAGCAAATAATCGACTAAGTGGCAGCTCGTAACTTGAAAAATACGTAGGTTGGGGCACTCGTTAGTCAAGGTAACATTATATAAAGGTTAGCAAGCTAGATTTGCTGACCATTGTTAGTGAATTCGATTCTCATTGGGCGCCGCACACTTGTGCCACATCTAATCTAAGCTTAGTAAACATCTCTCTCTCTCTCTCTATATATATATATATATATATATATATATATATATATATATATACAAATACACGCACACATATATACATATATATATATAAAAAGAGAGAAAGATAAACAGACAGACATACATAGATAAGTAGTGTAGGTACTGAAATACACACACACACACACACACATATATATATATATATATATATATATTATATATATGTGTGTGTGTGTGTGTGTGTGTGTGTTTTGTACATATATATGATATTTTGCCGATTTACGTAGCAATAATTTCATATTATTTCACATGAATGTTTAAATTTTATTAGAAAATGCATTTAATTGGATAAATATTATCGAAAATTATTTTCTAAAATATAAAAGTTTAGAGCTACTTCCCTCACAAACATATCAAATGAACATATATCGATAGGTTTTAAAAAAAACTATTTGCAATCATTTTCATCTTGGTTTCGTCAACCCACAACTTCTATACCCAACATACTGGTCTACACACGGAACTCTATTACAAGTGCAAATGTTATCAGATCAACCCAGTCGATTATGAATATTAGTAAAAAAAGAAATTCTTATTGTTGTCTTTAATTGTTTTCTATTTTTCAATCAACTAATCATGACTAGTTTCAATTCTCACCTCCACATTTTCTTTTACCAACTTCTTGAATCGGAAAAAGTCACGAAAAGCCTTGAAGCATATGACATTATTTATTCATTAATTCATCTAATTTACAAGAATAGAAATTGATTCTAATTGTGTATGAAAATCTCTAAAATCATGGAAATAGATTATCAGTAAAAATAAAAGTTAAATATTTTTAGACTTCTTTCTGTCTCTTAAAACAGTTTTAAAAATTTCATGTTTAGTATACACCATCGGCATTGCAGTCTCGGAAGACTATATAGTTTTTGTGCCCCTGATGTTACAGCGCCTCTTGTGGCTGTGAAGTCCAATGTTCGAATAACATTCTCGACCACAGATGTCGCATGTGAAAGCTCAGATGAAAAATGGACCTTATCGTTGTAATTCTGAGGTAAGGAAGAAAAGAAAAAGAACGGGCTACACGTCAGAGGGAAGACAGAAAGAAAGAAAGAAAGAAAGAAAGAAAGAAAGGTGTGAGATATGAAGCGATAAATCTTATCGTTTGTTTCAATCAAATAGAAAAATGCGGATAAGAAAGAAAGAAAAAGAAAAAAAGGGAAAAGAACAAAAAAGAGAAAAAGAAAGAAGAAATTTCACCAGAAATTAGTATACTAACTAGCAAGAATATGCATCTTTCTGTCGTTAGTATTTAAGTTTTAACGTAATGAAATATATTAAATTAGAAAGACTAATGAAATTGAATTAGAACGCATATAAAAATATTGCACTTATTTTAATCATATTTTAATTGGTTTCTACATAAAATCATTCATGGGATTGGTTTTAATACGTTGGAGAAAAAACAATAATATTAGAAATCAATAAGACCAAGTAATTATTTACTAAACCTGGTTTTGTTAAAACTATTATGCAAATTAACCACACCACATATCATGTAAACCTTTATTTCTTAGTGATTTAGAAGACACATTGCCAGATTTTAAACGCATTAATAGCATGGGCTGTTTTGAGGGAAATCTAACTCAGATTTTCATAGACATCGTTAATAAATAAACTTTAATCTATATATTAATGGGTTTGACTATGAATTAAATATTTATTTATAAACTTCCGCAATTCCTGGGGCATTGCGACGTAAGCAGGGACAGTTGGAGACAGACAGATCTGAATCTCCATTATAATAGGATTACATATTGAACTTAAGCAATAGCTCTAAAGTAAACATATTTCATAGTCAAAATCATAACGTGATATATCCACTAGTATCTATATTATTATGAAATATTGGCATTGTATCTGTCAAGCTATGTTGATCACCGAAGTTAAGCAGCGATGAGCCTGTTCAATACAGAGGAGTTTAAAAGTGGCCGGCCGAACAAGCGTAATGCACGAAGAGAGAGCAAGACGCCCGTCAACCTCCACCACTGATGAGAAGATTCAGCATGCACAAGATATGGCAATAGCCAAACGGCGAAATTCCATCGATGAGGTAGCTTATTTCCAGCAGATTAGTTATGGCTCTGCCTATCAAATAATCCACGATAAGCTCGTCTTCCATAAAACAAGAGTGCGGATAATCTGAAATCTCCCTCGTATAATCTGGACATGTGTGTCCCTTTATAATATAGTATGAATCGCATTCCATACTGTAAGCAAGCTGAGATATTTGTTTTTTTTAAATGACTTGATTCGGTTATAAATGACCCGAAAGGTTGATAAACCGTAAAACAAAATGACCAAACCAAAACAACTACATCCCGACTGCTATTATAAAAAGAGAATCATCAAGAAAATTACTGTCGCTCAACCCATGTTCGTATAAAAGTCGGTTTGTTGCAATGAAACTATTAAAGACACTTAGACTCAGTGATGATTATGTAAAAAGGTGATGCTTATATCGATTATGTAATCTCAGCTGGAGGTTTTAAAGAGTCTATAGTTTTTATGATTACGCAATATTGTTGCTCATTATTTTTCAATGTATATATATATATCAGTGACCGAAAGATACATACATTCCTATGTATTTAATAGTTTAAAAACACCAGTCCCCGCATCAGCTGTCAGTGGGCGAGGGGATAAGATATCGGACTACCATGCGGTCAGTCTGAGTTCGACCCTACCCAAGGATAGTTGTGTCTAGCCACACTGAAGTGGCATGAAATGCCAAAACACGTGTCTGTGGATGACTTATTATTATATATATATATATTAGCAAAGGGATCTGTGCGGTAAAGTAAGGAGCTGATGGTAGGTGTGGCGCTCCACTTCAGATGCTAAAACAATATCCTTGGTCTCGCACTATTGAAAAGGCGATAGACTCCCTCGCTGACTGGCTGATACCGACTTTAGGCCACCCCGTCGACTTTACTTACTTACACACACACACACACACACACACACATATATATATATATTGGATTTCATTATTGATCTGAAATAGGAATATGTAACTCTAAAACTACGTCAAATACTACACAATTCATAATGCAATTTGATCTTTTTTTATTATATTGATGTATATGTAAAATATGTGTAAGCACATAGATGTATAATATATATATATATATATATATATATTATAGAGAGAGAGAGAGAGGGGAGTGAAGGACAGCAAATAAGAAAAGTGTATGTATAGAAGTAGTGTTCAATGGTGCAATAGCTGAGCAGGCTTAAAACTTAAAATATGGCCGGGTTAGCTCAGTCGGTAGAGCGTTCGGATAGAAACTACAAGGTTCCTAGTTCGATACCGGTCCTCGCCAACTCAGCGTATGAGTAGCACAGGGATTGTGCGGTAAAGTAAGGAGCTGATAGTAGGTGTGGCGCTCCACCTCAGACGGTAGAGCGTTCGGCTAGAAACTACAAGGTTCCTAATTCGATACCGGTCCTCGCCAACTCAGCGTATGAGTAGCACAGAGATTGTGCGGTAAAGTAAGGAGCTGATAGTAGGTGTGGCGCTCCACCTCAGACGCCAAAATAATCTCCTTGGTCTAGCGCTATTGAAAAGGGGATAGACTCCCTCGCTGACTGGCTAATACCGACTTTAGGCCGCCCCGATGACTTTATATATATAGAGAGAGAGAGTGAGAGAGAGATAGAGAGACAGAGGGGGAGAGAGAGAGAGAGAGTTGGATATATTTATGAATAAAGTGCCCAATCCCGGCGATAGATCATATGGGTTAAACGTAGGATAGCGGGGACACAGAGTGAGTCAATAGCGCTTGGTAGCTGTCAGTTTCTCGCCTATGCAATCAGCGGACCCTGTATATACTTTTGTAAAATTGAATTATTTAGGAAATGTACAGCGACCTACAAATTTCTGAAATCACAAGAAAAGATAGATATCTTGTACAGGTTATTTCTTAAAAGGTATTTGTCTTAGTGATTATGTTATGAATCTATTTTAGACTGAGAATGTAACTTTCAATATTTTGGTTAATTACCTCCTAGATAAAAAAAAAATATTGATAGAATACAACTAATCATCTGGCAGTGTCAGGTTCAATTCTTTTACAAATACTGTATGTATAACAATACAGATTAGGGAACTAGTCCAAGAAGATCAATGTATATGTTAATGATTTGTATGAAATTCAAGTAAGCTGAGAAAAAGATTTTATTCTAACTTATTTCGCTATCAAATTCGCAAAGTTCATTTGATCTTGCTTAGAGAAAAATAAGAACCTACCACAATTTTTTAATTAGTTTGACGTCATTGAAGTTTGAGAATATAAGCTTACCCCGGAGTTATGGCCGAGAAATATAAGATTTTTAATGAGATATTTTACAGCTGTGGTTTCCTTATATATATTATATATATATATAGGTATATATATATATATATATATATATATATATATATATGTGTGTGTGATATATATATATATATATATATATATATTATATATATATATATATATATATATATATATATATATTATATATTATATATATACTGGGTGATAAAAAAACGACATTTTTTAAAGTCAGGCCTGTATTTTTGGGTCACCCTGTATATGTATATATCTATTAACATACTAAAGCTGAGAGAATCACTTTTTATTTCCTAAAGCCTTTTTCTGTTTAGTTTATTATCACAAAATTCATACTGAAATATACATTGTTTTTAGGATTGAATTAAGTTTGAAAACAAATACATTTTAATTGGTTCTAATTAGTCGTAATTAATAATTAAGTCAAAAACTGACCCGTCCTTCACTCACATTCTGCATATTACTTTCATTCTCTCTATTTATATCTTGATTACTTCCTCCTTATATAATGTTAGTCTCTCTATGTGAGTAAGAGGGAGAACGGAGAGTTTTTGTGTTAGAGACATTTAACTATGTTAAAATTAATTTTAAGATAGGGGTGAGCGGGTAGTGGCGTAGTTACCGTAGACCAGTAGTGGACTCGCCCTTCGTAGAACCCTCTTCTCCAGTAGGCATAAAAAGGAGATTTTATGCTGGGACGTCGGGGGGAGGAGTTTGTAACTCGTTAATACTGTGTACTGAAATCTGTCTTGTTCGGGCTAACATTTATTTTCAAGGTTTGTTCAAGACCGTACACAGATATAGCTTTTTCTCTAAGCGTTTCGTTAGTGCCCAAATGGTGCAGCTATACAATAGCACTGATGCGGCTACAGTTTGGAAGGTTTATTTTCAAAAATACTCGTTATATTTAATGTTAGTTTTTTTTGGGGGGAGGGGGTATTGTTATGTTTTTTTGAAAGATTTGATATTTAACTGAATAAGAATTGGAATCGAACAAAACAGATAGATAAGAGCAGATAGATAGATAAATAGATACGAACATAGATAATTAGATAGATAGATAGATAAATAGATAGATAGATAACTAAATAGATAAATAGACACGAACATAGATAGGTAGATAGATAGATAGATAGATAGATAGATAGATACGAACATAGATAGACAGATAGATACGAATATAGATAGATAGATAGATAGATAGATAGATATGAACATAGATAGATACGAACATAGATAGATAGATAGATAGATAGATAGATATGAACATAGATAGATACGAACATAGATAGATAGATAGATTCTAATTTCCATGGAAATAATTAAAAGGCATTACTTTCGGTTCGCGCATTGCAAGATAATAGTATTTGTACTTTTGTGCATTTATTTCTCAATCAACTATTCTCTTGAATGGTCTTTATTGGGTTTTCCACACAGGGAAAACTACAGATAATTAATTTATCGTAATTCTATTGACTGCTTCGGGCTTAAAACAAAATTGACGAAGTTCGTTGGCCACTGAAGACTCGAAATTATGCCGATTGCATTAGGCAAGAAAATTGCCTAATACCAATGCCATTCTGTGCCGATAGGCGAAAACAAAGTAAATGTCGCTACCACCGACCCGACACACACAGAGCTCTCTGACGTCTAATAGGAGGAGAGAGAAATGCCAGGTTTTATTGAATGAAACTTCAGTTAATAGTTTTCCTTTAGTGTCATTATAGCCTGTAAAACTAAAAATACAGCAAATGTCACGTAATGTTTCTGACTAACGGTCATTTTAAATCAAATTAAGTCAAGGATTAGAAAAACTAATTCAAATTCGTTTGAAAGAAAAAAAAGCGCTAAAAGCTTATTGAAAATTCCCGTCCTGGGGAATTCCAAATTTTTATGGAATTTCATCGGGGGGGGGGTTACTCAAAACGAGGTTGGGGAAACCATTCACTTAATTCGTTAATTCGCTAACATGAAAACAAAAACAAAAAAAACAAAAAAGCTAATCTCTACAAATTTAGAATTTTGAAAAAAAGCTTACTGGGAAATTCCCGTCCTGAGGAATTCCAAATTTTCATGGAATTTCATCGAGGGGGATTTTTTAAAAATCAAACGAGGTTGGGGAAACCATTCACTTAATCTGTTAATCCACTATGATCACAAACACAAAAAGCTAAATCTCTATTAATTTGAATTTTTGAAAAAAGCTTACTGGGAAATTCCGTCCTGAGGAATTCCAATTCTTTTATGGAATTTCATCGGGTGGGGATTTTTTTTTTTACCTAAAACGAGGTTGGGGAAACCATTCACTTAATCCGTTAATCCGCTAACATGAAAACAAAAACAAAAACAACAAAAAAGCTAAATCTCTCTACTAATTTAGAATTTAGGTTAATTCAAACGGATTAGGAACATAAACAAACAATTAACAAACAAACAAAAAAGTCAAAAATAGTTTTGTTGTTTTTGTTATGCAATGATTACATCGGATTAACGTTCATTGTTGATACCGCGAAGTTTCGACCAATGTACCATCATGCCTTCGTCAGGATTTGGTTCGCACTTTTCTTTATCTTCAAAGTATTACCAACCCCTTCTAGACGGAGAGAACTTGGACATTTAACGTCTATTGTTACATAATTATTAAATACCTAATATTTATGGCAATAGTGTAGAAACATAATGGCGATTAGTGCAGCTGATGGCCTTGAGGGTGAGTGACGGCGCTTGACCTCACTCTCACCTTGCCTTCCGGGGATAAATCGTGAGAACCGGAAGGCATGGAAGACCCTGTCTTCCGGTTTAAGGATAGTAAGTTTCAGTCAGTTAGCAGGTAGGAGCCCGATATGATGTAAGGATCTGCGCAGACTTCTGGTGGGGATTTGACAATAAAGTAACATCAAAGTAAATCGAAGTCTTGTGTTTATTACCTAAAAACTAACAATGACACAGGGCTTCTGATAAGGAGAAATCCCTAACAGAAAACCAGACCCGAAGTCCCCAAGAAAGTCCAGACCTTAGAAGATTCCAGACCAAGACTCAAGATGTTAGAAGATAGAACCAAAGCCGACCAGAAGAAAAGACGACCAGAAGTAAGAAGTAAGAAAAGGGTATACAACACTATCGTCAATGGGAAATAAGATTTTATATGTGTTCAGTACTAGATATGATCTTTTTTATATGTTCTCGTGACAGCTCGTAACTCGGAAAACTCATAATTTGGGACACTCGTATGCCAAGGTACCATTGTGTTTTATTGCGCTTTTCAACCACTGTTCTATCCCCAGTGAGCCGATCTATTGCTGCACTGCTTTATTCTGAATTCTCGCAATAACTATTAATAGGGTTTACCCGCGGTCGACCGACTACAGAAAGGTAGCAGCAGATTGCAACAAACTCCACTGGCGCGGCCTGCAACCGAACAACCTCGGGAACCGAAACTTAGAAAAGAAAAACGTTGGCTCGCACAACAGTCGAGCAGAACAAAACATTTTACTACACTCTAGTTACAAACTCTTTCCGAAAAAGACAGATTTCACTACACAAAAGTAACGACTTAGAAACTCTTTACCCCCATTCCCAACAAAAACAATTTCCTTTTTATGCCTACTTGAGAGGAGGTTTCTGGGAAGGGCGAGTCCACTACTGGCTCATGATAGCTATGCCACTACCCGCTCACCCCTATCTTAAAATTAATATTAACAGCTTAGCCTAGATATTGAACTCATGATTTTGAGAGAATGGGATAAAATTTAAAATGAAAATCCTATAACCTTAATGATGAGGCCAACCGATCAATCAAAATCTCCACGGTGTTGTGTCCACTGATCGCAGTTCGAGATGAGATGATTGGAGGCCGGTGATATTGGTATCTAGAGAGAGATTCAATGAGCATAGCTTATATTTGGAAAAGTCATCTCAAGCAGGTCAGAAATTATATTAATTGGGTTGCTTGTGCTACCAGAGATGGCAACCCGAAAATACTATGAACACAACTTCTAGTTATGGAGCAGCGGTGAAAGTACAGTAATATATGATCTCTCTCTCTCTCTCTCTCTCTATATATATATATATATATATATATATATATATATAGTTCTCTGTCTTCCGTCTCTCTCTCTCTCCCTCTCTCTCTCCCTCTCTCCCTCTCTCTCCAGCGCAACAGTAAACAACTTGAGTCCATTGTTTATTAAAATTAATGGATTCGGTATGAAATGATTCGAAAGAGGGTTGATGTGTATCTCTCTCTCTCTCTCTCTCTCTCTCTCTCTCTCTCTCTCTCTCTCTCTCTCTCTCTCTCTCTCTCTCTCTCTCTCTCTCAATATTTCTGTACTTTTATGTGCACTAATCTGCTTTAATAAGTTACATTAATCATTATATATATATATATATATATATTATATATATATATATATATATATATATGTACAGTTTTTTAAGAAACCCATTAAATTGTCAATGATTTTCTTATTACAGCACACACTCCTCTGCAAATGTGTGTGTGGTACCTAGATCCGATGGTATTTGTATACATATTCGATTTTATAACAACTTTCCACAAAAAAACCTTAACAAAACTTTTTTTTCGAGGGTTGAAATAATTATAAGATAATTTAGAAAATTTGCATATCTAGTTTACTTCAAAATGCCAAAGGAAGAATAAGTGCATGGACAGATTATAAAAAAGACTCTTATCATGATTTTAAGTCACATGTAGTCCTATTTAAACATTTCATAATTGAATACAGTTACTGCAAAATGCCTAGGAACTACCCCCTTAATTAAAATGATAAAGGGCAAATGTCTGCCTATAAACTGAAAAGAGAATCTATAAGTTTCATTGCAAGAGAACTGTCGAGGTCCCGAACATATGTGAGAAATTATCTAAAGGACCCTGAATCGTATGACACCAGAAAACATCTAGGTCGTGCACCTAAAATTACAAATGCAGCCAGACGTCGACTATTTCGAGAAGCTTCTAAAGGACAATCAAGCTCAAGAAATCTGCAAAAATCTCAGAAACTCCAAGAAGGGTTTGTCAACTTCTCCATGAATTGCCAAATCACGTATATCAAAACAGGAAGACAGCCCCTACTTTAACTGCTAAACACAAGAAGATGCGCGTAGATTGGGTAAAGAAAAAAGTAACATGAACAAAGAAGAAATGTGAAACCGTGGTGTTTTCTGATGAGAAAAAGTTTAATTTGGATGGGTCCAACGGCTCCCAATGTTATTGGCATGATTTAAGAAAGAAGAAGCAGTTGTTTGAAAAAAAGACCATTTGAAGGAGAAACTGTAATGGTTTAGGGAGCTTTTTCTGTGTCTGGAAAGGCTGATTTAGTAGTGATGGAATGGAAACAAAACTCTGATCGATATATCAAGTCTTGTCCCATTTATGAATCGTCTAGACACCAATAATGCCATTTTTCAACAGGACAACGCAGCTATGCACACTTCTAAGCTCACGAAAAACTGGTTTAAAACAAAAGAATATTGAAATTTTGGACTGGCCCACTAAGTCTCCAGACTTAAACCCAATGGAAAATTTGTCGGGAATTTTGTCAAGAAGAATATACAAAAATAAAGGTCAATTTGAATGTTGAAGTATTACAATTGAAAGGAAATAAATGTAAATATTAAATTTTGTACAATTTTGCTGTTAAATACAATTTTTCCAACTGTCTTATACTTATTTCCACCCTAGAAAACGTATTTTTCTTAATAACTTATTTAATAACTTTTTGGGTGGAAAGTTGTTATAAAATCGAATATGTATACTATAAGAAAATTATTAACAATTTAATGGGTTTGTCCTATACTTATTTCCACCACTGTAATATATATATATATATATATATATATATATATATATATATATATATATATATATAACATTATAAGAACTTGTATGGTGATAAGTAGTATGTATTACTGCAATATTCCTATAAGAAAAAAACGCTTGCTTTAAAATTCAAAATTCGGCTTCTACCGAGGCGCTCAAACACCGACACTCTCTGAAAACACCAAATTAATAATCTCAATCACCTAGGTAATCATTTACAACAACAGCAACAACAACAACAAAAGAACCAGATTCCTTCTCACATTCCTCCCCTCTAACATAGACTCCACTCTTCATCCCAAATAAGTACTTATATATAAATATGAATAGATTAAAATAAATAGATGAATCTAATAATTAGATACCGTTTAATTGGCTAAGTAACCTTCACTTGATTTACTCGTAATGTCCTTTACGTCTGCTAATCCGGCGTATTTTCGCCAGTAATTTCCATAATGATTATAAATATGACTTAATCAATGACCACCCACGAAAGTTAATCGGCAGATTAGTGTGTGACGCTAATCTTGGTAAAAACACGAAGTGGGGATTTTCTACAACTGAGCGTTACATTGATTGTTTAATTTAAACTGTTATCATCATCTTCTTAATATTTCAAATGATACAATTGTTTAATTAATCGTTATAATATACTAATTAATACTATTATATTATTAATAGTTATAATATACTAATGCTATTATTAATACTGACTACAAGTCTGGATCAAAAGTATCGAGACTGAAGCTTTTTTTATTTTAAAAAAAGTGCTTAGAAATTTTTAGCTAAATGTTGCAAAACCGAGGATTTTTCAGTGCATTTTTGTCTACAGTCTTTGATGCCATTTCCTCAAAAATTGGTACAAGTGCAAGATCTAATTTCTAGTATCAGTACTTAATAGACCAATGCACAACATTCGGTCTCTAATGAAATTTGATATTTATTAAAAAGTGAAAAATCGAGCTACACAAATGCAAACGTGTACGAGTGAAAATCACAAGAGAAATAGAAAAGGAAAAATAATATTCTGTGTAGCGGGATTGTAAATGCAAGAAAAAAAAGAATTCTGTGTAAGATGTTCATTGAATATTTCTTTCTGTTTTTAGTTCGAATGTTGGCGTTTATTAACATATAGAAAATGTCTTCCTATATATGTTAATGGCCTCGTTTACACAGACACATACACACATTCACACACATACACAGACACACACACAGACACACATACATATACACACACACATGTATATATTTATTTATATATGTATATATTTAGGTATTTATATTTATATATATTTATATATTTAAGGGTCGAGTTAGCTCAGAGCTGATGGCAGGTGTTGCGCTCCACCTCAGATGCAAAAACAATTTCCTTGGTCTAGCGCTAGTGAAAAGGGGATAGACTCCTCGCTGATTGGCTGATACCGACATTAGGCCGCCCCGACGACTTTACTTACTTATCAATATATATATATATATATTATATATATATATATATATATATATATATTATATATATTTATATATATGTATTATATATATAAATATAAATATACATATATATGAATTATATATTATTTATATATATATATATATATATTTATATATATGTATTTATATATATAAATATAAATATACATATATAATGAATATATATATATGAATATATATATATATATATATATATATATAAATATATATATATATATATATATATATATATATTATATATATATATATATATTATAACTGATTGCACGAATATATTATACAATTATTATGAAATTATACTGGTCCCATGAGAATATTCCCAGTCGGAAATCTTCCCAGTCGAAAATGAATGCAAATAACTTCACACGTTTACATTTAAGAACATGCAGTTTCTATCTCTGTCGACGGATTCTTAAAAATACGCTGACTAGTTCCCTGCACATATGTAAGACTCTCCCACCTAATAAAAAGGGTTGTCCGTGTATCCGATAGTGAGGCTCTAGTTCTGTGTGTGTATATATAAACTACCCCAAGACAGACTTATATGCCGTTAGAACCAATCAATAAATCAACTGAATATAAGCATTTTTATGGTTATCATATGGCATTTATTTGCACAAAACATCTACTACGGTAAGGGTGTACAACAAAGTCCATTCTTATTCCGAATGTGGCACAAGGTCAATATTTAAGCGGATTTAAGCTTGTTTTAAATTTTTCTTTTCGTCACACCGATTTTCGTATTAAAGATATAAGTCCGTTCTGCTTTACAGGTTACCCTTGAGTGAAGAGAGAATTGGTTCATTCTCTTCACCATGAACATTACTGTGAATGTGAAGCGTAACAGCATCATCCAGGATCATCATCCAGGATCTGAACTCGGCTCACCGAGTCCATTAACATAGAATGATAACCGTTATGCTATGACCACTCAAATATATTGTAATCACTCGTACGTTCTTTTGTAAAAAGTAGTACAAACTCTAGTGCAGTTCTTACTACCGGTTTAGCTCAGTCGGCTTTCGCGACTAAGGAACCACAAGGTTCTTGGTTCGATACCCGGCTTTCATTAACTCAGCGTATGAGTAGCACAAGAGATCTGTGTGGTAAGGTAAGGAGCTGATGGTAGGTGTGGCGCTCCAACTCAGACGCAAAAACAATCTCCTTGGTCTAACCAAGGTTAAAAAAAAAGCCAGTATGCCCAACTATTAGCTCCACTGTTACATTTTTTTACTTCTGTCATCTTGTCAGTCGATATATATATAGATATATATATATATATATAATATATATATATATATGTGTGTGTGTGTGTGGTGTGTATATATATATAATATATATATATATATATATTATATATATATATTCCCCTAAATGAAGAAAAACATTAAATTTGCTTCATTGCAATAATTTATTTCAACTGCATTACTGCAGCATCTCAGGTAAGAGCAAAATCATGTATATTACTGAAAATTTTCGCAAGAAACAATGATTTAAATCTATCAATTTTAGGTGGCGGGTGTCTTATTTTCGGAGGGTAGTAGGGGTGTGGCTAGAACTTTTGAATGAGATGAAGGGGCTGGGAGAGTGATAGGGTATATTTTAGTTAGGTGAATAATTCTCTGGCTGACTGACAAAATTATATTGGGAGTTGAAATATAACAAATGAGTTACAAAGATGTACATGAAAATCCAATATAAACAAAAAAACCCCAACAATATATATATATTATATAATATATAGGTTTTTTTCCGTAGTTAGGGTCTTTTCCATGTGTGGTTTAACCAAGCTGATGCAGGTAGACCATAAGGAGAGCTCATGTACCTAAATACCAGTGAGTAGAAGGACAGAGCAAGATATTAGTAAATGAAGAAAAACTCTAAACTTGCTTCATTACAATAATTTATTTCAACCGTATTAATACGGCATCTTCAGGTAATCACAAGAACATGACAGAGTCATGTTCTTGTGATTACCTGAAGATGCCGTATTAATACGGTTGAAATAAATTATTGTAATGAAAGCAAGTTTAGAGTTTTTCTTCATTTACTAAATATAAATATATATATATATATATATATATTATAATATATATATATGAGGAAGGAGTGCATGAGGATTCCTTTATATGTACATCTCACCTTAACTTTCCCAGAGACTTTTTATGTACATCTGTTTTGTGTGTGGCCTGTTTCAACTTTTAATTTAAACAAAAAATAGATCAACATCAAATCCCAAAAGTCGTTTTGACATCATTAGCCTAACTGACAACACCCTAAATGTAAACCTTCGCACTTGTTTTGCCATGGAAACAAAAAAAAGGATGTCGTCACCAATCACCCACTCAGTATGTCCTATAAATAATTGGACTCAAACATTTCTCTAATCTGCCGGACCGGTTATGCAATGCCTAAAAACTAACCCTCTCTTTCTATCTCTGTCTCTCTCACTCTCTCTTTCTCTCGCTATCTCTATTTGTATCTCTATCCATCTATCTCTCTTTTCTATCTCTCTCTTCTCTCTCTCTCTCTATATATATATATATATATATATAATATTATATATGTATATATAATGGTGTGCCTTAATTTTCCGTTCGTTATCATTTTGCAACACCCTCTGGTTAAAAATACCGTCCAAAATCATCCAAAATGAAATGCAAAAATGTAATTCCTAATTATCTGATGTTGATTATCCGCCGAATCTGTTATTTCTTATGAGTGTCGTCGCTCAATAAATAATGTACCATTTCGTTTTGTATTATAAAGAAAGGGAAGAAAAAGGACATACTACACAAAAATAAATAAAGAAAGAAGAAAGAAAGAAAGTAGGGGAAAGACACACACACGCAGAGAGTTTGGAAGACATGAGACAAAACCAAATGGACAGCCACTAGCAACAGCTTCAGTTTCGGAGATCTTCTGTAGAAGAGATTTTTATCTCGAAATATTAAGATTATTTTTTAAATTACAGGTTAACAACAACACCACATATGTTGCATAGTGCCTTTTCTTCGACGGTACTAAATAGGTATATGTTGCATACCTCTTTACCGGCACTAAATATCTATATCTGTTATATACCTCCTTACGTCTTCTTACTCTGGTCATCTATTCTTCTGGCCGGATCTGGTATATCTTCTAAGGTCTCGTCTGGTCTTCTATTGAGGGTTCGGGGTCTGGTTTCTGTTGCTAGGGATTTCTTGTTATCAGAAGCCTTGTGTCATTGTTAGCTTTTAGTAATAACAACAAGACTTCGATTTACAATGATGTTACTTTATTCCATAAACCCCCGACCAGACAATGCGCGCGGAGACTCACATCTTGCTAGCTTCGCTTCTAAGTCCTAACTCTCCAACTGACTAACTGACTCCTTAAACGCGAAGGGGCTTTCTATCGCCTTCCAGTTCTCACGATCATCCCCAGACCGCAAGGTCAGAGTGAGGTCAAACGCTGTCACTCACTCTCAAGGCCATCAGCTTGTACTGATCGCCATAAGGATTTCTATACTACCTTAAAAAGATATTAGGGATATAATTATGTAACACATAGTTACCTATTTTTCTTTACACTTGCATTGGATAGCCTTCAAAACCAGCCACCACACCGATATAAACACAATGCTTCAAGCAAATTATAAAACCCTTATATATAATATATATATAAATACATGTGGGGAGGAAGAGAGAGNTTTAAGATTCATTGGAAGAGATTGTTTGCTTATAACTCATTAAAATAAAAACCAACAGTTTAGAAATCAAATAATACTAGCAGCATATTTTTAAAATCACATTTTTAGATATCAATGAAATGCCTTCCCATTCACACTGTAAACCGCTATTTCTGGTTGTATATATAAATAAATGCATGTTTTAGTATGTAGATTGGTTAAAGTATTATAAGTGAAACAATTTTATAATAATTGAGTGTTTAATAAAACAATAAACATCATTGGGAATGTTGATATGTTCATTAACCAAGGGATTGTGATTGAGTAGCGACATAGTTTCGGTTACAGACAGCAAACACACAATCTCCATTATAATAAGAATAAGCGTAATCTGATGTCCGACGTACCCCTAAAATTTAGCTCACAAAAAAGCAAATAAATCGACTAGTGGAGCATCGTAACTTGAAAAAATCGTAGGTTTGCGGGCAACTCGTTAGTCAAGGTAACATTTATAAAGGTTAGCAAGCTAGATTTGCTGCATGTTAGTGAATTCGATTCTCATTGGGCACGCCCGCAACTTGTGCACATCTAATCTAGTTGTAAACATCTCTCTCTCCTCTCTCTATATATATATATATATATATATAGTATATATATTATATATATACAAATACACGCACACTATATACATATATATATAAAAAAGGGAGAAAGACTAAAACAGACAGACATACATAGATAAGTAGTAGGTATGAATACACACACACAACAACACACCAGTATATTATATATATATATATATATTATATATTATGTGTGTGTGGTTGTGATGTGTGTGTGTGTTGTACATATAAAATATTTTGCCGATTTACGTGCAATAATTCATATATTCATCATGAATGTTTAAATTTATCTAGAAAATGCATTTTAATTGGATAATTTATCGAAAATTTATTTCTAATATATAAAGTTTAGAGCTACTCCCCTCACAAACATTATCAAATGAACATATATCGATAGGTTTAAAAAACTATTTGCAATCATTTTCTCTTGGTTTGTCAACCACACAACTTCTATACCCAACATACTGGTCTACACACGGAACTTATTACAAGTGCAAAATGTTATCAGATCAACCAGTCGATTTAGATATTGAAAAAAAATTCTTATATTGTTGTCTTAATGTTTCTATTTTTCAATCAACTAATCATGACTAGTTTCAATTCTTCACCTCCACATTTCTTTTACCAACTTCTGAACGGAAAAGTCACTGAAAGCCTTGAAGGCATATGCAATATTATTCATTAATTCATCTATTTACAAGAATAGAAATTGATTCTAATTGTGTATAGAAAATTCTCTAAAATCAGGAATAGATTATCAGTAAAATAAAAGTTAATTATATTTTAGACTTCTTCTGTTCTCTAAAACGTTTTAAAATTGCCATGTTTAGTATACACGCATTCGGCATTGCAGTCTCGAAGATCTATAGTTTTTGTTGGCCCGCTGGACGTTACAAGCGCCTCTTGTGCGTGAAGTTCAATGTCGAATATAACATCTCGACCACAGATGTCGCATGTGAAAGTCAGATGAAAAAATGACCAATCTTGTAATTCTGGGTAAGGAGAAAAGAAAAAGAACGTGGCTACACTCAGAGAAGAAAGAAAGAAAGAAAAGAAAGAAAGGAAGAAAGAAAGGTGAGAGATTATGAAGCGATAAATCTTTACGATTGTGTTTCAATCAAATGAAAAATGCGGATAAGAAAGAAAGAAAAAGAAAAAAGGAAAAAGAACAAAAAAGAGAAAAAGATAATTTCACCAGAAATAGTATACTAACTAGCAAGAATATGCACCTTTCTGCGGTTAGTATTAAGTATTTAATTAATGAATATATTAAATTAGAAAGACTAATGAAATTGATTAGAACGCATAATAAAAATATTGCACTTAATTTTAATCATATTTTAATTGGTTTCTACATAAATCATTCATGGGATTGGTTTTAATACGTTGGAGAAAAAACAATTAATATTAGAGAATCAATAACACCAAGTAATTATTTATTAAACCTGGTTTGTTAAACATTATGCAAAATTAACCACACCACATAGTATCTGTAAACCTTTATTTCTAGTGGATTTAGAAGACACATTGCCAGATTTTAAACGCATTAATAGCAATGGGCTGTTTTGAGGGAAATCTAACTCAGATTTCATAGACATCGTTAATAAATAAACTTTAATCTATATATTAATGGGTTTTGACTATAATTAAATTTATTCATAAACTTCCGCAATTCCTGAGGGCATTGCGACGTGCGGGAGAGTGGAGACAGACAGATCTGAATCTCCATTATAATGAGGATTACATATTGAACTTAAGCAATAGCTCTAAAGTAAACATATTTCATAGTATCAAAATCATAACGTGATATAGTCCACTAGTACTAATATTATTATGTAAATATGGCATTGTATCTGTCAAGCTATGTGATCACCGAAGTTAAGCAGCGATGAGCCTGTTCAATACAGAGGAGTTTAAAAGTGGCCGGCCGGAAAAGCGTAATTGCACGAGAGAGAGAGCAAGACGCCCGTAACTCCACCACTGATGAGAAGATTCAGCAATGCACAATATGGCAATAGCCAAACGGCGAAATCCATCGGAGGTAGTTAGGCCAGCAGATTAGTTATGGCTCTGCCTATCAATAATCCACGATAAGCTCGGCTTCCATAAGAAACCAAGACGTGCGGATAATCTGAGAATCTCCCTCGTATAATCTGGACATGTGTGTCCCTTATAATATAGTATGAATCCATTCCATACTGTAAGCAAGCTGAGATATTGTTTTTTTTAAATGACTTGATTCGGTTTAATGACCCGAAAGGTTGATAAACCGTAATACAAAAATGACCAAACCAAACAACTACATCCGACTGCTATTATAAAAAGAGAATCATCAAGAAAATACTGGTCGCCCAAACCCATGTTCGTATAAAAAGTCGGTTTTGTTGCAATGAACTATTAAAGACACTTAGACTCAGTGATGATTATGTAAAAAGTGATGCTTAATCGATTATGTAATCTCAGCTGGAGGTTTTAAAGAGTTATAGTTTCTATGATTACGCAATATTGTTGCTCATTATTTTTCATGTATATATATATATCAGATGACCGAAAGATACATACATTCTATGTATTTAATAGTTTAAAAACACCGTCCCGCATCAGCTGTCAGTGGGCGAGGGAGAAAGATATCGGACTACCATGCGGTCAGTCTGAGTTCGACCCTACCCAAGGATAGTTGTGTCTAGCCACACTTGAAGTGGCATGAAATGCCAAAAACAGTATCTGTAGATGACTTATTATATATATATATATAATATATATAATATATAAATTAATAAAATAAGTCATCCCACGGACACGTTGGTTTATCACACGGGATATCATGGCCTCTTCAGTGTGGCTAGACACAACGGTATTCCTTGGGTAGGGTTCGAACTCAGACTGAACCGCATGAGTAGTCCGATATCTTATTCCCTCGACCCAAACTGACAGCTGATACGGGGACTGGTGTTTTGTAAATATAAATACCATAAGAATGTATGTTATCTTTCGGTCACTGAGGAGATCAAATTCCTGGAGAAATGATCAATTGCTTATTTGTTAGTAGTGAGAGTTAATTAAAGTTACCAATTAGAGAGCTCTTATTACCAATTTTATGGGGAGATATATTAATTAATAAATAAGTCATCCAACAGGACACGTGTGTTCGGCATATCACTGCCTCTTCAGTGTGGCTAGAACACAACTATCCTTGGCTGTAGGTGCTGAACTGCAGCTGACCGCATGGTAGTCACGATATTCTATCCCCTCGCCCACTGACAGCTGATGACGGGGACGGGTGTTTTTTAAACTATTAAATACATAGAATTGTATGTATCTTTCCGGCTCGACTGAGAGATCAATATTCCGGCGAGAAATGATCATTGCTTATTTGCTTGTAGTGAGAAGTTAATTTAAAATTACCAATTAAGAGAGGCTCATTACCAAATTTAATGGGCAGCATATATTCAATAATACGTAATAAGTCACCACAGACACGTGTTTCGGCATATCATGGCCTCTTCAGGTGGCTTAACACAACTATCCTTGGGTAGGGTCGAACTCCAGACTGACCCATGGTAGCTCCGATATCTTATCCCCTACGCCCACTGACAGCTGATACGGGACTGGTGTTTAGTAAACTATTAAATACATAAGAATGTATGTATCCTTTCGGTCACAATGAGAGATCAATATTCCGAGAGAAATGATCATATATATATTATATATATTAGCAAAGGATCTGTGCCGGTAAATAAGGAGCTGATGGTAGGTGTGGCGCTCCACTTCAGATGCTTAAAACAATATCCTGGTCTCGCACTATTGAAAAGGCGATAGACTCCCTCGCTGACTGGCTCGATACCGACTTAGGGCCACCCGTCGTCGACTTTACTTACTTACACACTACACCACACACAACTATATATTATATATATATATATTGGATTTCATTATTGATCTGAAATAGGAATATGTAACTCTAAAACTACGTCAAATACTACACAATTCATAATGCAATTTGATCTTTTTTTATATATTGATGTATATGTAAAATATGTGTAAGCACATAGATGATATAGATATATATAGTTTATATATATATATACTATATATATATGAAGAGAGAGAGAGAGAGGGGGGGAAGAGAGATGAAAGACAGGCAAATACAGAAAAGTGTATGTATAGAAGTAGTGTTTCAATGGTGCAATAGCTGAGCAGGCTAAAACTTATAAATATGGCCGGGTTAGCTCCACTGCGTGTGAAGCGTTCGCCTAGAAACTACAAGGTTCCTAGTTCGATACCAGGTCCTCGCCAACTCAGCGTAATGTCAGTAGCACAGGGATCTGCGAGTAAGTAAGGAGCTGATAGTAGGTGTGGCGCCACTCAGACGCCAAAAAATAATCTCCTTGGTCTAGCCTATTGAAAAGGGATAGACTCCCTCGCTGACTGGCTACATACCGACTTTAGCCGCCCCGATGATCTATATATAGATGGAGAGAAGTGAGAGATAGAGAGACAGGAGGAGGAGAGAGGAGAGAGAGAGAGAGTGAGAGAGAGAGTGGGTATATTTATGAATAAAGTGCCTCAATCCCGCGATAGATCATATGAGGTTTAAACGTGGATAGACGGGGACACAGAGTGAGTCAATAGCGCTTGGTAGCTGTCAGTTTCTCGCCTATGCAATCAGCGGACCCTGTATATACTTTTGTAAAATTGAATTATTTAGGAAATGTACAGCGACCTACGAATTCTGAAATCACAAGAAAAAGAAGTATCTTGTACAGGTTATTTCTTAAAAGGTATTTGTTTTTAGTGATTATGTTATGAATCTATTTTAGACTGAGAATATAACTTTCAATATTTTGGTTAATTACCTCCGAGATAAAAAAAATATTGATAGAATACAACTAATCATCTGCAGTGTCAGGTTCAATTCTTTTACAAATACTGTATGTATAACAATACAGATTAGGGAACTAGTCAAGAAGATCAATGTTATGTTAATGATTTGTATGAAATTCAAGTAAGCTGAGAAAAAGATTTTATTCTAACTTATTTCGCTATCAAATTCCAAAGTTCATTTGATCTTGCTTAGAGAAAAATAAGAACCTACCACAATTTTTAATTAGTTTGACGTCATTGAAGTTAGAGAATAAAATATAAGCTACCCCGGAGTTATGGCCGAGAAATATAAGATTTTAATGAGATATTTTACAGCTGTGTTCCTTATATAAATACTATATAATATATATATATAATATATATATATATATATATATATATATATAAACACAACATATTAGTATATATATATATGTTTAGTTGTATATATATATATATATTATATATATATATATATATATATATACTGGGTGATAAAAAACGACATTTTTTAAAGTCAGGCCTGTATTTTTTTGGGTCACCCTGTATATGTATATATCTATAATATCTAAAGCTGAGAGATCACTTTTTATTTCCTAAAGCCTTTTTCTGTTTAGTTTATTATCACAAAATTCATACTAAAATATACATTGTTTTTAGGATTGAATTAAGTTTGAAAACAAATACATTTTAATTGGTTCTAATTAGTCGTAATTAATAATTAAGTCAAAAACTGACCCGTCCTTCACTCACATTCTGCATATTACTTTAATTCTCTCTATTTATATCTTGATTACTTCCTCCTTATTATAATTATTAGTCTCTCTATGTGAGTAAGAGGAGAACGGAGAGTTTTTGTGTTAGAGACATTTAACTATGTTAAAATTAATTTTAAGATAGGGGTGAGTGGGGTAGTGGCGTAGTTACCGTAGGCCAGTAGTGGACTCGCCCTTCGTAGAATCTTTCTCCAGTAGGCATAAAAATGAGATTTTATGCTGGGACGTCGGGGGAGGAGTTTCTAACTCGTTAATACTGTGTACTGAAATCTGTCTTGTTCGGGCTAACATTTATTTTCAAGGTTTGTTCAAGACCGTACACAGATATAGCTTTTTCTCTAAGCGTTTCGTTAGTGCCCAAATGGTGCAGCTATACAATAGCACTGATGCGGCTACAGTTTGGGAGGTTTATTTTTCAAAATACTCGTTAGATTTAATGTGTTAGTTTTTTTTGGGGGGAGGGGGTATTGTTATGTTTTTTGAAAGATTTGATATTTAACTGAATAGAATTGGATCGAACAAAACAGATAGATAAGAACAGATAGATAGATAAATAGATACGAACATAGATAATCAGATAGATAGATAGATAAATAGATAGATAGATAGATAGATAACTAAATAGATAAATAGACACGAACATAGATAGATAGATAGATAGATAGATAGATAACTAAATAGATAAATAGACACGAACATAGATAGATAGATAGATAGATAACTAAATAGATAAATAGACACGAACATAGATAGATAGATAGATAGATAACTAAATAGATAAATAGACACGAACATAGATAGATAGATAGATAGATAGATAACTAAATAGATAAATAGACACGAACATAGATAGATAGATAGATAGATAGATAGATAGATAGATACGAACATAGATAGATAGATACGAACATAGATAGACAGATAGATACGAATATAGATAGATAGATAGATAGATATGAACATAGATAGATACGAACATAGATAGATAGATAGATAGATAGATAGATAGATATGAACATAGATAGATACGAACATAGATAGATAGATAGATTCTAATTTCCATGGAAATAATTCAAAGGCATTACTTTCGGTTCGCGCATTGCAAGATAATAGTATTTGTACTTTTGTGCATTTATTTCTCAATCAACTATTCTCTTGAATGGTCTTTATTGGGTTTTCCACACAGGGAAAACTACAGATAATTAATTTATCGTAATTCTATTGACCGCTTCGGGCTTAAAACAAAATTGACGAAGTTCGTTGGCCACTGAAGACTCGAAATTATGCCGATTGCATTAGGCAAGAAAATTGCCTAATACCAATGCCATTCTGTGCCCGATAGGCGAAAACAAAGTAAATGTCGCTACCACCGACCCGACACACACAGAGCTCTCTTGACGTCTAATAGGAGGAGAGAAATGCCAGGTTTTATTGAATGAAACTTCAGTTAATAGTTTTCCTTTAGTGTCATTATAGCCTGTAAAACTAAAAATACAGCAAAATGTCACGTAATGTTTCTGACTAACGGTCATTTTAAATCAAATTAAGTCAAGGATTAGAAAACTAATTCAAGTTCGTTTGAAAGAAAAAAAAGCGCTAAAAGCTTATTGAAAATTCCCGTCCTGGGGAATTCCAAATTTTTATGGAATTTCATCGGGTGGGGGGGATTTTTTTTTTACTCAAAACGAGGTTGGGGAAACCATTCACTTAATTCGTTAATTCGCTAACATGAAAACAAAAACAAAAAAAAAACAAAAAAGCTAAATCTCTACAAATTTAGAATTTTTGAAAAAGCTTACTGGGAAATTCCCGTCCTGAGGAATTCCAAATTTTCATGGAATTTCATCGAGGGGATTTTTTTTTAAATCAAAACGAGGTTGGGGAAACCATTCACTTAATCTGTTAATCCACTATGATCACAAACACAAAAAAAAAGCTAAATCTCTATTAATTTAGAATTTTTGAAAAAAGCTTACTGGGAAATTCCCGTCCTGAGGAATTCCAATTCTTTATGGAATTTCATCGGGTGGGGATTTTTTTTTACCTAAAACGAGGTTGGGGAAACCATTCACTTAATCCGTTAATCCGCTAACATGAAAACAAAAACAAAAACAACAAAAAAGCTAAATCTCTCTACTAATTTAGAATTTAGGTTAATTCAAACGGATTAGGAACATAAACAAACAATTAACAAACAAACAAAAAAGTCAAAAATAGTTTTGTTGTTTTTGTTATGCAATGATTACATCGGATTAACGTTCATTGTTGATACCGCGAAGTTTCGACCAATGTACCATCATGCCTTCGTCAGGATTTGGTTCGCATTTTTCTTTATCTTCAAAGTATTACCAACCCCTTCTAGACGGAGAGAACTTGGATGTTTAACGTCTATCGTCAATGGGAAATAAGATTTTATGTGTGTTCAGCACTAGATATGATATTTTCTAGATGTTCTCGTGACAGCTCGTAACTCGGAAAACTCATAATTTGGGACACTCGTATGCGAAGGTATCACTGTATTTTATTGCGCTTTTCTACCACTGTTCTATCCCCAGTGAGCCGATCTACTACTGCACTGCTTTATTCCGAATTCTCAAAATAACTATTAATAGGGTTTACCCGCGGTCGACCGACTACAGAAAGGTATCCGCAGATTGCAACAAACTCCACTTGCGCGGCCTGCAACCGAGCAACCTCGGGAACCGAAACTTAGAAAAAAAACGGTAGCTCGCACAACAGTCGAGCAGAACAAACAATTTTACTACACTGTAGTTACAAACTCTTTCGGAAAAGACAGATTTCACTACACAAGAGTAACGACTTAGAAACTCTTTACCCCATTCCCAACCAAAAAAATCTCCTTTTTATGCCTACTTGAGAGGAGGTTTCTGGGAAGGGCGAATCCACTACTGGCTCATGATAGCTATGCCACTACCCGCTCACCCCTATCTTAAAATTAATATTAACAGCTTAGCCTAGATATTGAACTCATGATTTTGAGAGAATGGGATAAAATTTAAAATGAAAAACCTATAACCTTAATGATGAGGCCAACCGATCAATCAAAATCTCCACGGTGTTTGTGTCCACTGATCGCAGTTCGAGATGAGATGATTGGAGGCCGGTGATATTGGTATCTAGAGAGAGATTCAATGAGCATAGCTTATATTTGGAAAAGTCATCTCAAGCAGGTCAGAAATTAGATTAATTGGGTTGCTTGTGCTACCAGAGATGGCAACCCGAAAATACTATGAACACAACTTCTAGTTATGGAGCAGCGGTGAAAGTACAGTGATATATGACCTCTCTTTCTTCTCTCTCTCTCTCTCTCTCTATATATATATATATATATATATATATATATATATATATATAGTTGTCTGTCTTTCCGTCTCTCTCTCTCTCTCTCTCTCTCTCTCTCGCTCTCTCTCTCTCTCTCTCTCTCTCTCTCTCACGCACATGTATATCACACATACACATGTGCAGTTACTCAGTCTATCTATCTATCTCTCTCTCTCTCTATATATATATATATATATATATAATTATATATATATATATATATATCACCATAAAATCACCATAAGAACACGAGATCCAATGACGACAAATAGTGATGCCGTTGAATGACGAAAGCAAAATGCAGGAGCGATTAACGGATCGCGTGGGCACGTGCCGGGAGTTTAAAACTGTCCATTTTTTTCAAAAGTCAACGCTTCTGACGACGAATAACACCGAAAAAGTGTTATTCAGAAACCAATGGTAGGACCGACTTTTAAATTGTATTATTAATTATATATATATATATATATATATATATATATATATATATATATGCAGATTCGATCAACTCTAGCACGCGTCTCGTATGGTCAAGTCACACTGAAAGCAAAGTGTGACCACTTAAGGTACGGTAAACAACGCCTTAGACTTCGACTCCGCAGACTTTGGCACCGCTCACTCTAAACCCTACCTAACTTCCTGTAATTATGTCCTACAAATAAATATAAAACCACGATTTTTTAAATAATCTATTTATAAGAAATATTCAGTGTATAACTTTACAGATTAAACCAGGGCCATATAATGTGTAAATTCAATTGGAGTCAGTGTGGGTATATTTTCACCAACTCCCACTTTAGTGACCCCTTAATGCTTCCGACTCCAACTCTGACCCCAACTCCATGACTCCGACTACACAGCGCTACAGTAAACAATAGTCCATTGTTTATTAAAATGACTTGATTCGGCATGAAATGACTCGAAAGAGGGTTGACGTCTCTCTCTCTCTCTCTCTCTCTCTCTCTCTCTCTCTCTCTCTCTCTCTCTCTCAATATTTCTGTACTTTTATGTGCACTAATCTTTTTTAATAAGTTACATTAATCATTATATATATATATATATATATATATATATATATATATATATACAGTTTATAAGAAACCCCATTAAATTGTCAATAATTTTCTTATTACAGCACAAACTCCTCTGAAAATGTGTGTGTGGTAGCTAGATCCGATGGTATTTGTATACATATTTTATTTTATAACAACTTTCCACAACAACAAAAAACCTTAACAAAACTTTTTTTCGAGGGTTGAAATAACTATAAGATAGTTTTGAAAATTTGCATATCTGGTTTACTTCAGAATGCCAAAGGAAGAATAAGTGCATGCACAGATTATAAAAAAGACTCTTATCATGATTTTAAGTTACGTGAGTCCTATTTAAACATTTCATAATTGAATACAGTTACTGCAAAATGCCTAGGAACTACCCCCTTAATTAAAATGAAAAAGGGCAAACGTCTGCCTATAAACTGGAAAGAAAATCTATAAGTTTCATTGCAAGAGAACTGTCGACGTCCCGAACATTTGAGAGAAATTATTTAAATGACCCTGAATCGTATGGCACCAGAAAACATCCAGGTCGTGCACCTAAAATTACAAATGCAGCCAGACGTCGACTATTTCGAGAAACTTCTAAAGGACAATCAAGCTCAAGAAATCTGCAAAAATCTCAGAATTTACCAATTACTCCAAGAAGGGTTTGTCAACTTCTCCATGAATCGCCAAATTTCGTATATCGAAACAGGAAGACAGCCCTTTGCTTTAACTGCTAAACACAAGAAGATGCGCGTAGATTGGGTAAAGAAAAAAGTAACATGAGCAAAGAAGAAATGGGAAACCGTGGTGTTTTCTGATGAGAAAAAGTTTAATTTGGATGGGTCCAACGGCTCCCAATGTTATTGGCATGATTTAAGAAAGAAGAAGCAGCTGTTTGAAAAAAAGACCATTTGAAGGAGAAACTGTAATGGTTTAGGGAGCTTTTTCTGTGTCTGGAAAGGCTGATTTAGTAGTGATGGAATGGAAACAAAACTCTGATCGATATATCAAAGTCTTGTCCCATTTATGAATCGTCTAGACACCAATAATGCCATTTTTCAACAGGACAACGCAGCTATGCACACTTCTAAGCTCACGAAAAACTGGTTTAAAACAAAAGAATATTGAAGTTTTGGACTGGCCCACTAAGTCTCCAGACTTAAACCCAATAGAAAATTTGTCGGGAATTTTGTCAAGAAGAATATACAAAAATAAAGGTCAAATTGAATGTTGAAGTATTACAATGGAAAGGAAATGTAAATATTAAATGTTGTACAATTTTGCTGTTAAATACAAATTTTCAAACAGTCTTATACTTATTTCCACCCTACAAAACGTATTTTTCTTAATAACTTACTTAATAACTTTTTGGGTGGAATGTTGTTATAAAATCGAATATGTATACTAATACCATCGGATATAGGTACCACTCACAAATTTTCAGAGGAAGTTGTGCAGTAATAAGAAAGTTATTAACAATTTAATGGGTTGTCTTACACTTATTTACACCACTAATATATATATATATATATTATATATATATATATTATATATATATATATGTTATATATATGTATGTATATATATATGTATATATATGTATATGTATATATATATGTATATATATATGTATATATATACATGTATATTATATATGTATATATATGTATATATATGTATATGCATATATATGTATGTATATATGTATGTATATATGTATATGTATATACATATGTATATATATGTATATATGTATATATATATATGTATATATATGTATATACATATATTATATATATATATATATATATATATATATATATATATATATATTATATAAGAACTTGTATGGTAATAAGTAGTATGTATTACTTCAATATTCCTATAAGAAAAAACGCTTGCTTTAAAATTCAAAATTCGGCTTCTACCGAGGCGCTCAAACACCGACACTCTCTGATAACACCAAATTAACAATCTCAATCACCTAGGTAATCATTTACAGCAACAGCAACAGCAACAACAAAAGAACCAGATTCCTTCTCACATTCCTCTCCTCTAACAGAGACTCCACTCTTCATCCCAAATAAGTACTTGTATATAAATATGAATAGATTAAAATAAATAGATGAATCTAATAATTAGATACCGTTTAATTGGCTAAGTAACCTTCACTTGATTTACTCGTAATGTCCTTTACGTCTGCTAATCCGGCGTATTTTCGCCAGTAATTTCCATAATGATTATAAATATGACTTAATCAATGACCACCCACGAAAGTTAATCGGCAGATTAGTGTGTGACGCTAATCTTGGTAAAAACACGAAGTGGGGATTTTCTACAACTGAGCGTTACATTGATTGCTTAATTTAAACTGTTATCATCATCTTCTTAATATTTCAAATGATACAATTGTTTAATTAATCGTTATAATATACTAAT
>CM042140.1:125209178-125231678 GCA_023376005.1 Doryteuthis pealeii
GTAATTTGTTGCTATCTTCATTTATTCTTTTAAATGGTATTTTTTTAGTGTTCTATTTCTTCTATTGTTGACTGGTCTGATCTGTCTTTAAGATGCTGGTCTTATTTCGCCAAGTCTGCCATTAGTTTTCTCAGAGACAACATAAGGCATATATTTTGTAATCACATTTTTTATTAAGTTATAAACATAACTCTCCAGCTAGGATAATCAACCGCATGCGAGGAGTCAAGCCGGTACGTGCTTACATTACGACGTCTCCGGCTTAATTAAGCTAACTGAGCCTATTTCCCACCGTTTCTCAACGGCAGGAAGTTGGGAACAACTTCATGTCACTGAACGTCAATCATCTAACCGCCTTCAATTTTGAATTTCAATAACCTTAAATTCAAAATCTATCTCTTCACTAACCTTTTAAAAACGACGGAAAATTATTAGTACTAGCAAATATATGCAAGTATTTAAGTTTTAATGTAATAAAATATTATATTAAATTAGAACGGCTAATAAAACTAAATAAGAATGCAGATAAAAAGATTTGAAACAGAGGGGGAGGTTTAATCGAAAAATAGAACAACTAAAACTTACTCTCCCTTCACTACCGTCTTTCATTGCTAAATATTCATGATTTAACTATTTAGTTAAAATAGGAAGTAAGGGATAAAATTGCAGTTATTTCTTCTTGTTAATGGATTTTCTTCTTGTTAATGGATAAGATCTATTCCTGAGATTTTTGCTCATATTCATTAAAATAAAACCAAACAATTAGAAATAAATGATACTAAGCACATATTTCAAATTAATTTTTAATATCAATATGCAAATTAGCCTTCCTGTTTACACTGTAAACTGCTATTTTGTTGTAGTATAAATACAATTGCATGTTTTGTAGATAAGGCCAAAAGTATTAGTAATGTAAAACAATTTTATTAATAATTGAGGTTTAAATAAAAAATAAAATCATGGGAACGTGACGTAAATAATTAATGGAATTGTGACTTGTGTTGTAATATAGTTTCGGTTACAGACAGACAAACACACGATCTCTATTATAATAAGATTAGATAGGAGTAGTTACTGGATACCATATAATTTCTTGCGAAAAGACTGACTTCAATCACACAATAAGTGTTAACATTCCATAAAGTCATCCAACCAACATCTAATGAGCTACAACGTTCCATTCAAGGCACTTGACATTTCGTTTCTTAAAATTATTTAACCATTCCAAAAACATTTAAGAGAATTTTTTAAAAAAGGTTAGTCTCGTCATGGTTAGTATTATTTGGATTATTCGGACTATTGTCCTCATCTTCATTGTTATTTCTACAACGTTTCGGACGATGCACTCTCCGGCCTTCTTCAGCTATTTATTGTCGGACTCGGGAGTCTCTCGAACTCTGGAACCTTTTCGAACTCTGGAACCTTCTTGTCGTAATCGGGAGCGATCACGAAACTTTGAACCCAACCGTTTATTCAATCTCTGGGGGTATCCTGTTTTCATTCCGCTAACCATTGCTCGGATACAGGTGTTAAACTCTGTTAATTATTATTCTGTGTTACTGTTTCCATTGAATATAGGAGGGTACATCGGCCGAAACGTTGTGGAAATAACAAAAAAGATGAGGACAATAGTCCGAATAATCCAAATAATAATAATTACCAAGCCTCATCTAAAAAATTCAGAGAAATCGTCATGGTTAGATTGAGAACTTTACACCACTCTTTCTTATCCATTACGCTAAAAAGAGTATGAGAGATTAACTTACTAACTATAGCTCCATAGCACATGCCCCTCATCTAACACGAGGTTACAATCGTAGCATAACAAGTAAAGTTATTTATTAATATGATTAAAGCGTAACGGTTAACGTCACAGGAAATAGAATTGGCGAGCCTAATTCAAATCCCGGACGAGGCTATTTGCACTAATGCAGTTGGAAAAGGTATAAATCCATCTGTTTTGAACCCACTCACCCCATCCATAGATATGGATAAATAGTTGGACAGGCTGAGTTATTAAGCCTAACTTAATTAAGAGTAGTACAGACTGTTGTGGACACCCGGTGAGAATCGATCTCACTTTATTAACAATGGCTCGCGTTTGTTAACCATCTCTCCGTACCGGAATATTTTTAGTATGTTTACCACAAAATCAAAAGTTTAAACTTTTAGCTAGCCGCAAATTTAATTAATATATACAGTTCAAAAGAAATAAAAAATAAAAACTGCGCTAACATTTTACTGTCTTTTTATATTGACTTTTACGAGAAATAATTAGGGGGTGGGGTCTACGTGGCGTAATGGCAATTCCTTAACATCTAAGCATAATATATCTTTAGACGGGTTAATATACCATTAAAAGCATTCAATAAATCAGAGTTACTGTTGTGGAACACCTAGTGAGGGTCGAACTCACTTTATTAACCATTTTTAGCGTTTTTTATTAGCTATATTTCCGTATCGGGCATTTAGTATTTACAAAACTTAAATAGGGGTATTATAAAGTCACTGTTGTGAGACTCTCAGTGAGAATCGAACTCACTTTATTAACAATGGTTAGCGTTTGGTAATAACCCTCTCTCCATACCCGGTCACCCAGTATTTATAAAAAGTAAGGGGTCCACAGATGCACTGTTATGAACGTCCGGTGAGAATCGAACCGGGTTATCCAGTATTTACGAAACAAAATTAGGAATAGTTCAGAAAAACTGTTGTGGGACACCCGGTGAGAATAGAACTCACTTTATTTTTAAAAATTCAGCATTTTTATTAGCTATTTCTTCTTACCGGGTGAACTAGTAATTACAAAACTTAATTCGGTTTGGCACAGAGTCACTGTTGTGAGACACCCGGTGAGGATGGAACTCTATTCGGTGATCAACTAGGGTCAGTTGCAAATAATCTATCTCAGTTTGTACACCATATAATGGGAAAGTCAGTCACTGCGTTTGTCTGTGTGTTGATGTTGTGCGCCTGTTTATTTTCTACGGGTGCTTGTCGGTACCTCTACGTCTAAAGCCAGATACACCTTTGTGCTTGGTAAACGACTCTCTGCATACAATTACGTTACACGATGGTTATGTATGAGTCCATTTTTTATTAGTTCATCTGTTTGTTTGTCTTTTGCCGCCGTTTTATTAGACAAATAATATAGTAAGTGCTTTATGTTTGCAACCAAATATTTACGCGATGGACGCCATCCATAATTGGGGAGGTTTCAATTTCCGTTCATTTTTAACGATCATATACAGTTAATTGTTTTCTCCATGAGCAAATACCCGTCGAGAAAAAATTATTAAAATAGGTATAGTCTGACACGAGGCTATAATTTTCTCAACGAAGAACGAATGGATTTTGAAAGGTTCTCTGATGTTTTATAGGACAAAATATCACCCATTCAATCAATTTCTTCATGTGCGTTATTATCTCTCTCTCTCTCTCTCTCTCTCTCTATATATATATATATATATATATATATATATATATATATATATATATATATGCTCTGTCCCTATCTATCTATGTATATATTCATCTATCTATATAATTCCCTGTCCTATCTATATATCAGCCTATCAATCTGTATTGATATATATATATATATATATATATATATATATATATATATATATATCGCTGACGGCCGCCAAATCAAGCGTAAAACGCAACGCTCTTCTATATAAGGAATGGCAGCACTGTGTGTATTAAAACAGTAAAAATCCCCTTCCCATTCTGTAGGTGAAGACAGCCTAATGGTTAAGGTCCCAGACTGACACCCAACCGATCGGATTTCAATTCCGGCTGTAGGTAGCTTACAAAATGTCTAGCCACACTGAGGAGAGTTGATAATTCGAAACACGTGTCTGTGGATGACCCTATATATATATATATATATATATATTGTCAGCCATATAAAGTCCTGGTATCGACTCATCACGTCTCATCAGTGCGACTAGAAATGGAGTTGTTTCAGGCCAGGATCGAACTCGGCCGATTTGTCGTCAGTCAGAGTTCTTTTGAGAAATAGAATTTACTAACATAAACAGATTAAGCTGCTTAGAGCGCTCAATCCATTTTAGAGAGTTATGCAATATATAATATATATATATATATATATATATATATATATATATATATATATATATATATTATATATATATATATATGATGAGTGGTCAGTATCAGGGATAGAGTATATATATATCTAAGTTAGATAGCGTAGACACAATGGCACTTGGTAACTGCTTCTCGCCTATGTGATCATGATATATATATATATATATATATATATATATGTGTGTGTGTGTGTGTGTGTGTGTATGTGTGTGTGTGTTTGTGTGTGTGTGTGTGTGTGTGTGTGTGTGATTCTATGATCTATCTAATTCCCTATTCTATATATATGAGCCCTATCTATCAATATTTTTTTCTCTGTCTGTTTTTATCTACCCGAACTTATTAATCCACTTCCTTAATGTCTTCCTTAATTAGCTAACATAGTACCCGTCAAATATGATGGAATTAGTTACGTATATTTTGACACTGTTACTTCGGATCAATGCCATATCACTCATCTCTTCCAAGGATCAAAATATTGCTCCCGGTTATTTATCTGTGCTGAACTATTAGTGCGTTTTGGATACCTTTATTAGTTCCAAATTAATTTCGCCGAATTTTTCCAAGTATATATATATATATATATATATATATTGTTTAAAATAATTAGCTGTTTAATGTATTGGATTCTTTGAAATATCGATATTGCAACTAAAGTTGATTTGGTGGTTGGTTATTTTCGGGGAATGTCAACTCATATTTGATTATTTCATGCCGAAGCTAATTTAACAATTATAGTTTCGAATTATATACGATACAAAAATGTATATCACTTATTTTTGTATAATAGATGTAAACCTAACACCAGATTGAACCTGAGATTGATAGCAACAAAAGAGAGACTTGATACTCTCTAAAGCACAAAAAGTGGAGCCTACCCTCTGGATCAAGTTTATTTCAATACCCAGAAAACTTGAAACTAAGTATGAAATCTTCTTTTTCATAGGTTTATCCTATATCCTCATGTAATGAACGATTTTTTCAACTCAAAAATCACAGTGTCGTTCATTACACGAGTTATGTTTCTGAAACTTCGAAGCTACCTTATTCCTCGACCTAACTTTCCTTAACTTTAATCCAATTATCTCCGCGTAGCCTAAACCTAAACGAAGGCTATTAATTAAGATGATAAAATTTTCACTTAACATTGTTTAGTATTTATAACACCTATGCACATAATTTGTACAATTATTATGAACAATGAACAAAGTTATGTAAAAACTTAATTATCTTGTGTATCATTGGTGGAGTTTTAGTATGTTTGAAATATCCAAGTTAACACGGTAGACTACATGGTTTATTTACGATATTGCACTTGTTTTTACTAAGTGTTTGAATGTCTTCTCTTTATATCATTGGATGTTAAATATTTTGTAAGCTAGCATGACCAAAACGGTCATTACGTTCATTACAAGTAATATACGATTAAAAAAGACATTTTTGTGGCTAGAAATTTGGAATCGTTCATTACTCGAGCTGTAGCGAGAGAAGAGACTTATCTCGTGGAGCAAAGTGGGTGCGAACGTGTCTTACTTGCGAGATGAGTGGAAAATGAAAATATATTGACACTATAATTAAATAAGCATGATCTCGAAGCCAATAGATTTGGCGAGAGTAAATTTGCACGTATAATTTTTTTTTTAATTTACGCTGTGCATAAAACTAAGCACGACCGAGAAAGGGACGAAGCTCTTGGAATTTGGTATCGAGTTGTATGCAGAAAACTGCTTGAATATTGTTGCAGGACGGAAGGGTTTGTCGTCGGACTTTGAAGCTGGAGAAAGCGATTACCTTAATAAGTTTAAAAAACTATTGTAGCTTTGTCTGAACTTATATTTACATTTAATTTTGTTTTTATATTTTGCAATTTAAAAAAGTCTTCGGCATAACATAATCCTACAAGGTTTAACATGCCTTAAAATGAATAAAAATGAAACTGAACCGTGCTGACTCAGATTGTTCTTCAAGTATAGGCCTTCTTGTATATTTTAACATGTAAGTATGAATCTATCCCAGACAAACATACACACAAACACAAGAAACTGGCTCTGTCGATTCAATTTTAAAAAATCTTTGTGCAAGATATAATTCCTGTTATATACATTTTATAATGATCTTGAACGGGCTCTTTCTTTACACTATGTACATAAACACATCAAATAGACATTTCACAAAAATTGACAAAAGGATTCGTTGACTTAACCCATTTTCCGCCAAAACGGATATAACGACTTCCGGTTGCCAGGTCTCTTTATTATTTCGAGTGGAAAATTATACACTCAAAATTATTAGTTCACTCCAAAAGGTATGTTTGGTTCTACACAAGCACTCACAACTATAAACAAATCACCTGAGTAGATTCCTTTATTAGGATTTGGTCTAGTTAATAGCTAGCATTGAATCGATGTATGAATATTATATATATATATTATATATGTGTCTGTGTGTGTGTGTGGTGTGGGTGTGGGTGTTTGTGTGTGTGTGTGTGTGCATATTTAGTCCTACATACACACACACACACACACACTTTTTGGGCACACATACCTCGTATCCGCCGGAGAGCTTTTATATCAACTTTTTGATTAATCTTCTGTAATTACTTAAAGTGTACGAAGACAAAATATCTATACCAATGCATTTTGGCTAGCGTGTACTGATTAGTCGTAGAGACCAACAGTCATAAGTATAGACCTTACTGAATGATCAAATGAAGTGGTAATGAAGCACGGTTAATTTGCACTTGAAGATTTACAGTAAAAAAGTAGAAACACTGGGTTTTTTTTAACTGGGAACAATAGATTTACAGATTACCACACATACAGTCAGCTATGTTGAGAACTCGACTGGCGTAAGGTAACTGTAAAAACTGCCAATAAGTGAAATTCATGCACACTGTTGTGTAGTATACTGTTGTGTAGTATATTGTTGGCTTAAACAACAACTAATTAAGCACAGCTGAACTGGTGCCCAAAGCAGCTGACACCTATCGCAGGAACACTCCATTCACGCATATGAAAACTCCTTGAGTCCTGATTGACTGCTTGGTTTCTGTTGTGCTATGATGCTTGATAAATAACCTACCATTCTGCAGTAGGCTAGCGACAATGCAAGATCCGCATTGAGTTACGGCTTTGCTAGTTTCCTTGTCTGCCAATTCGACAGTAATTGGAATATTGCTTCTACAGTTAGTATGATGTTTATTCTAGAACTATAAAGCAAAATATAAGGTTTTAATGAAATATTCACGTAAGGATTCATAGCGAGGTGCGTTTGATGTAATGAGGAATTAGCATGCCGTTCTTATTTCGAAAGAAGCTGAGAAAGCGTAAATCCATTGTTTCTCTCCGCAAGTTATAGATCAGACTGTGATACTGAGCCAGGTCTGACTTACTATTTAAGCCAATATTTGCATTACTATACTCTGGTGTTAAGCTATGTTAATTATTATTCTATGTTACTGTTGCCCCTGACCAGGATTGAACCTGCAGTCTAGAGATAAATGTCATTTAGAACTGTCTTTATCTAACTCCTTTATCTACTAGGTTATGTGTCTAATTGGACAATCCAGTGTGAATTTTTTTCAAGCGCAAAGGTTAAAATTTATTTTGTAAAAACGAATTTTAAGTAGCGTCTTGGCAGATCAAGATGATCGAAATTGACCGAAAACATCGTTTTAAATGTATCAAATATAAATTAAATATGTAATATTATTTTGCTTCTTTGCTTATGCTCATTATGTTACTTTTTCGACTTAAAACTTGACCGTAAATCGTTTTAATGAATTTTAAGTTGTCGGGGCTTAGAAATCGCTGACTGTATCCCCAGTAAATGTATACGACCACTCCTAAAATGCGAAGTCCTGTGCATGACAATACAGAGCATTGTGTGGTGAAACTCCAATTCTGCAACTCGAGGTGGTAAGTCCCAGTGACGTAGTGGCTAAAGTACTGGACTGTGACATTGTAATAAGCGAGTTCTAATTTCAGTGGCGGTATTACGTTCACTTTCCGACTAATACCCTTGGAATAGGTATGAACCTCCACCCATGCTATGGGGTAAATAGTACTACTAATGTTCTTCGTCAAGGATGTTTTTGGCATTTAGTAACCGACGAACGTTGATATGCCATTAAACAAAATGGAAACTCCAGGGAGTGTGGAGTACTCCTTAATTGCCATTGCTTCCAGGTTCACTCTGACCCTGAGTGGTAGTAACTCTTAGGATCCCATCTATGGGCCAAATAGATGTGTTTCCACATTATTTGTATTAGATAGCAATTTTTGATATCTTATATTAGTGTGAAAATTACATAATAATCTTCACATATGATTTAAATATAAATGTACAATCTACGCAATTCCTTAATCTGTAGGCATAAATTAACCTCAGACAATTTGACGCGATGGTATCTGATGTAATGAATATGTAAATACCTTGGTACCCCCTCACTATAATCTGATTGGACAGTGACATGTATAAATAGTCGACACTGTGTTGGTACAGGCACCTATACCTACACCTACACCTAAAACCTAATCTTACTCGCTAGACTACACCACGCCTGCTCGGAAGACGTATTGCTATTCGACGCACCAGCTACTACTGTGATAATATACCAAATACCAACTTCAGAATATATCTCTTAACCCTGATATATCAGTATCAATTGAAAGACAAGCAACTATGAGGAAAATAGCAGGAAAAAACATTTCTTCCTGGTTTCTGAGATTTTATAACCACACACATGGGAAAGAACAGGGCACAAAAGCAAGCCAAGAGGGATCAATGAAAATATTCACACAAAACGGAGCGCCCGTGGCATAGTGGTTAAAATGCTGGACTGCGACATCGTAATTAGTGAGTTCAAACTCCAGTGGTGCTATTAAGTTCAGTTTCGGTCCACTACCTTTGAAAAGGCATGAATCCATCATTCTCCAACCTATGGTTCTTCTACAAAGATGGCTTTGGCATTAAATAACCCATGAAGGTTGATATGCCGTAAAACAAAGAAACCAACAAAAACTTTATTTGCGTAAGTAGTCAGTTACGATGTTGTGTTTGACGTAATGGCTATTGGCCTGAAAATGGAATCGGTATTTGATTTATTATATTCTTGTTAAGACAAGATAAAAAAGACAAGGCATTTCGCCAACCCTCATACCAAGCGTGGTAGTACAATACTCTAATGGAAAATTACTCTATCACCGACCGGCATCTGTGGGATAGTATGCGGAATGTTTTCCTGCTTTCGAAAGAAGAAGAAAAATGTCAGCTAAAAAGAAAACACCATTAGTTAGAAGAAAACTCCAGATTACGACATGAAGGTTCCCGAGTTGAACAAGATTTCAGTGTTTGACAAGAAACGCCTAAAAAGGTCGGAGAGCACATCGGCCGAAACATTGTGTATATAACAATAAAGATTAGGACAACAATTTAAAAAGATCCAAATAATACAAGCCTCCTTATATTTTTGATCAGTCACTGTAAAATGACTGTAAATAACAATTTCGCGATTTGATTGACCAAGTCTTATTTTTTTTATCTTATCTTATTTTTCTCCTATTTGTTTTGTTTTCTGTTTCTCGTTTCTTTATTTCCTTTCCATTCACTATATCAGATATTTACGTCACGAAGTAACGCCGTCCAAAATCTGGAGGCGGGAATAGAACACAGGAGAAAAAAAAAACACCACTGGTATCAAATGAGATGAAGACAGATTAATTATGTTAGTTTTTTTTCTTCTTTTCATCGATGATTAAAAAGACAAAAGAAAACAATAATAGTTCCCAGAAAACACGAACGTGAAGCAGAAATCCTCTTGAAACAGGTTTATATTGTCAATGGACGTTAAGTAATATAACAGCTGCACTGAGTTAATAGATAGAAAAAAAAAGAAATTAAACGTTCCTATTAAACATAAATATTGTATGACAATGCAAGGAGTTGCCCATCAGGATAAACTGGGCAGGAAATAAAGTCATTAGAAATGGAAAATATTTCGATAATGACCTTCTATAACCTTTAATACGCAATCATAAAAAAATGACACCTCCTGAAAAACATAGTTTCTTAAGGAACGGTTTAATAAATATCCATGAAATGTATATCAGCATGTATTCTTTTTAAAGCTGCTTTCTGAGCAAACAAAAAGTCTACAACACTTTAGTATCGTTCATTTTCTTGCTTAGTAAATCCGCCTATACACATGTGCTGGAGTCACAGTAAGCACACAGAAAATAAGCATTCTTTTTCTTTCGGTAATCAGCTCTTTTATGGACTAGCTGAAGGAGCCGAAATCTGCATACGCCACATTAGTCTCGCGAGATCCACTTCTTACCATGAGGCGCGTGGTAAGTTGGAGGCGCGAGGTGAAATGATTAGAGTCGTAGAAAACGGACTCGACGAACCGAGTTAAAATACTGGACGAAGCTACTGTTCACATAGCGCTAATACCCTTAAGAAAGGTATGAATCCAACTATTCTCCCTCCAGCTATGGGTAAATAGTGGGTCAGACTGTGCTCTTTAACCTTGTTTAGGTAATCAGTCTAAGAGAAGGAAAACTCTGAATTCAAACTTGTTAATTTCCGCTTGGGGTGGTCTCTACTAGAATAGGCTCATTCCTAATTGGTGATCTATTTCACTAATTAAGGCCAGTTCATTAAGCTTTAAAGCACAAAAGGCACTCTATAAAACTAATCATAGCTTAGATTTGACACAAGGCTGCAGCACTTATTGAGGATCGAACTTACTACTCACTCATAATCAGTTACTAATTTTGGCTTAGTTTCGCACAAAACCAGAAGTGTGTATTTACCCAACGCCTTCACCACGGCCAGATATGATACAAGGTCAAGTTTTTTCTTCTCTTGGACAACTTGCCAAATCAAGGTTTAAGAACTCAGTCTATCCTAAAATGATCTATTGGGTTTCCCTAGACTGCTGATCTTTTGCCAAAGTAAGGAAAGCTTAATAAATAACGATCGCGTATCAAGTGTCTTGAACTTCGGGGGGGGGGGGTATATATGTATTTATTTACCCAACTCCTCTACCACATACCGGGTCTAACATAAAGTCAGTTTTCAAGCGAAGTAAAGCTGGTTTGAATTCAGGGTAAACCTTCTCTTAGAATGCTTGCCTAACTGTTGAAATTTAAGTATCAGAGTTAACAGATAAATAATAGAAAGAAACACAACGAGTCTTAAGAATAGGGGAAAAGGTTTACGAAACAAAGATACAAAGTGAAAAGAATAATTAGCAATTGCTATGTTGAATTAACAAGTCCCGTGGGATCTCGTTGTTTCCCTCATCTGAGGTTTTGACAGACATTAATTATAGGAAAAACAGATGATTCCATTCTCATTATTTAGCTAATATGAGAGTAGCGACATCCAAAACGTTTCTAAAAAAATCTGATTTAATTATTCCGACTCTTATCTTTATAGAATAATTTAAAGAATCGGACGAATAAAATATATATGACTATGACGTAAGCAGTAACGTAGTTTCAGTTTCAGAAAAATGGAGACCGGATTTCCACTATTGATAGAAGATGTGACACTAACCAAAGCTAAAGAACCCAGTCTAACCTACTATTTACCCGTAGCACAAGACCAGAAGTATAGGTCACTCAGTAAGAATAGAATTCATTATAAATGATCAGCTAATTTGCCTAGCTAGCCATTATACCATCCTAGGTTCTCATACACTACGTAATGTAGGTTGAAAGTGTCACCTGACCCAGTTGAAGTGTTGATATACAATTTACTTGAATTGGAGAGGAAAAGCGGCCAACTCATTGTACAATGTCTATTGATTCTTTATGAGAATTGAAGACGCGTTGTAAGTATCAACTACAATGAAATGTATTTTAGCATTGGAAAATAACAGAAAAAAACGTGTTACTCTTTCTATGAAACTAGGTGCGGTGCATCCGTCTTTTTTCATCATTCAGTCGATATTACAAAACAAACAGCGATTTTATTCTCTTTTGTTTTCTTTTGTTTTCACTGGTCACGATTTTCAATTCAGTTACCAGCATTTGCCTCTCCAAGTTCAGAGAAGAAAAAAACACGTATTTATTTTTGAAAACAAAATGGTTTCTCCTTGTGTATTTTTGTTTTAACCCTTTTGAATTCCAAAGTTACTCTTTGATGTGTTGACATCTTTATAGATAACAGGTTGATGTGTATTAAGAAGACGTAATAGATAAAGAAAAATAATATGGGTCAAACCACACTCATATTGTTGGAACGTATGTTTATAACAACCCCTCCACACGAGTAGGATGTTACACAAGGTCAATTTCTACAGCGGAGTTTAATAGGTTCGAACTCAAATTTTTCTTTCTCCTAGACCTGTTGCCTAACCGAGGTTAAAGAGACCAGTTTACCCTATAAGCACTATGGGTCGATACCCACTACCATAAGGGGGAGGGATCTAACCCCTAAGCAGAGTCGACGTATTCTAGTCAAGTTGACAGAGTTGGCAATTATGTTATAGGCTAACTTAAAAGAACACTTTCAGAACATTACATCCAAAATGAGACAAAATAAGAAAAGCATAAGAAATGAGGAAATATTGAGATATTTGCCAAATATGGGCTGCCTCAAATTAAATGGTAGCCGGCTAATTGACTTAATTTTAAGAAATGAGTTTTTATATATTTACCAACCTCTCCGTACACGTAGAATGTGACACACGGCGTATTTATTTAGCGGAGTTTAGCAGGTATGAATTCTTGAGTTTTTCTTCTCCAAGACCGGTTCCATAACCATAATTAACGAGCATAATTTACCCTACTAGCTACCCATAGCTAGGGAGAGAATATTCGGATGCATATATTTCCCAACGGTTTTAGCGTTAAGTGTTAAGTGGAATCCAAAACGTATTATCAAGGATGTGAACTCGAGCCGCAGAGTTCATTTCTTATGACAATAACCATTACAAGACGTACCTTTATATATATATATATATATATATATATAATTAGTGAAAAATGCATCACTAATTAGGACCGAGCCTATTCTAGTAGTGACCACCCCAAGTGGATTTAACAGGTTTAAATTCAGGGTTTTCTTTTTCCTAGACTGGTTGCGTAACCATGGTTAAAGAGCCCAGACTGTCCTACTATTTACTCATAGCTGGAGGGAGAGTAGTTGGATTCATACCTATCTCAAGGGTATTAGCGCTATGTGAATTGTAGCTTCTCCAGGATTTGAACTCGGGTCGACGAGTCCATTTCCTACGACTCTAACCATTACACCACGCACCACCACATACCTATATATATATTATTATATATATATATATATATATGTATATATATATATATATATATATATATATCCAACAACACCGTACCTTTCCTCGACACCCTACTAATAAAATCTTAAGACAAATTTCCCTACAAAGTCTACCGCAAGCCCACCAACAAAAATGACTACATACACTTCTACTCCCATCACAAAAACAAGATCAAAGCAGGTATTATAGGTTTCTACCTAAGAGCACTACGCATATGCATCCATCAACACTTAGAAGATGAATACAAGCACATAGAGAACTCCCTCACGAATCTAAAATACCCCAGACATTTCATCCTCAACGCCAAGAAAAAGGCCCTCAAAATACACTCAAACATTAAGCCCAAAAAACACCACCACTACTACCACACATATCCCCCATAGATAGCTAACCCTACCCACCACCCACCAATACACAAAACAAACCACTCTATGACAAACTAACCACCCTAGGAATAAAGATCACACAGACTACTTCCCAAACAATCAAGGACCTTACCAACTGCTCCATGCGAACAAATGCACCCAACTCCCCCGACACTCCCAAAGCCGGCATATACACCATCCCATGCAACGCCTGCAACAAACGTTACATTGGAGAAACCAAACGCACCCTCACCAAACGCATCTATGAGCATAACAGATCGATAAGAACAAATGATAATCTGAACGCCCTATTCCACCACACGGCTGACCAAAACCATACATTTAATTTCAGCAATACTTCAATCAGCTATAATAGCCCACACTGAAACTATAAAACCTAGGATCCGGATGTTTTAACCTGGACTTATCTGTCGCAAAAACTATCTCACATGAACACAAAATTAAAATCAAAATTGAAAATGGGTAATTCAAAAACTAAAAAGAAAAAATCTTTACCTATAATTTTTCCCGTTTTTGCCTATGTTTTAACATTTCCCTCCTTACCCCTACTTCTCCCTTGCATCTAACCACTTCCCCAATCCCCTACAACTAACCAAACTTCCTCTTCTGACCCCTTTTCCTCCACCCTCAGTGACCTACACTGCCCTAACTCTCCCCTACCCAACCACTCCTCTTTTATTACTCCCTTTTGCTGCTGCTCTGATCAAATTCCTCTCAAAGAAGGCCACCCACCTCCGCCCCTAACTTGTTTCTTTTACAATATATCTCTCTACTTTCTCCCTGCTTACTATCTCTATCTCTCCCCCTTCTGATTACCTTCTCTTCCTCTTCAATGATTCCTGCTTGACCATTCAAAACTTCTCCTCACTAATGCTTACCGAACCATTTCACCTCCTCTCTTATCCACCTTTCCCGCCACACATCCCCTTAAAAAAGTAAAAAACTTGTATGATAAATATTTCGCTAGAGCGTTGAGCTCGGCATCACCAGTCGTTTTAATGAATTATCAGGATTCATTAAAATGACTGGTGATGCCGAGCTCAACGCTCTAGTGAAATATATCCTACACACTTTTGTCTGAGTTTTGTTCTTGTGTTCCTCACATCTCCACTACATTCTGTCGGATTTATTCCAATCCTCTTTCTATATATATATATATATATATATATATATATATATATATATATATATATATATGTGTGTGAAAGGAAGAAAAAACTCAATAAACCATCATTTTGTAATAAATTTATTTCGACCAAAACTTAAAAGGCTTTTAGAAATTTATATAAATTTCCAAGAATCCTTAAAATTGTTTTAGTCTCATCAGACAGACAGCACAGATAGAAATGAATAGGAAACCTGAAAATTGTTTTTAGCAGACCCCTCAAAAATGTCAAACAGCAAATATGAGTTTACAATTTCAAGTTTGAGGTTACAATGCATCTTTTGAAACCGGATATATTCAAAATGTATATGTTTGATTTAATATCTAAGATAGCAAAAAAATAGAACAAAATGTCTAGACTTTATTGAAAATGTTTAAAATTATTGAGGAGAGGTAGTATTAACATCTAGTTAGTTTAAGCGTAATTCAAAATATAATTAATTTAATAAATTTGATTAAATTTGAATAAGAAAACAAAACAAATAAATAAATAATAGAAAATAATAAATAATATAACATAATAAAAAATAAAATATAATATCCCTATTACACAAAGATTACACACATATATACATATACATACACACATACACACACACACACACACACACACATATATATATATATATATATATATATATATTATATACATACATACATACATACACGTACACATACATACATACACGTACAGATATACACAAAATTAAGGAATATATGTATATAACACCAGCGCAAAGTAATACAATTAATTAAATTAAATCAAAATAATTACAGCACAGACAAAATTATAGAAATATTATATTCATATTACATTGCTAAAACTATATTCATTATAAAACCAATGTTACCATTATCAATTATTACAGTAAATATTATTTTTCTTATTATTGCTATAATTATAATTATATTATCATTGATAACCATTACTGTTGCATTTATATCAAGTTTACAATGCTACTATGATATTATATCATATAATCATTTAATTCCATAGTCTCCATCCACTCTACAATTAATTTTCATTAATATTTTTTATACCTATATTAAACAATCTAAATGATATTATTGTTAATACGTAGTGCATACTACAATATTAATCATTTATTCTATCATCATACCAATCACCGTAGTCAACAACCAAACATCAATAATCATCGAAGTACAATTATCATTCCTCTAAAATTATCTATTAAGTAAAAATCAGATTTCTTATTTGATTTTAAAAAAATAAGTTATTATTCATTATTATCTCAAATATATATATATATATATATATATATATATATATATATATATATATATATATATATATATATATATTAGTCAGATAAATAGTAAATATAGATGGTATCTATATTATTCATTCTATTACTAATTTTAAATCTAGTCAAGTAATATAGTTGAAATAAAATTAATGTGTATTTCAGAGATTAATGTACTATTATCGTAGTTTTAATAAATTATCCTCATTAAAAACATTTTCATCATATAAATAAGTATTACTAATTATATCAATACTATAAACATTATTGTATTTATCAATCATTTATTGGTTGATTAAGCTAAATTAAGAACCGCATAAAAACAGACATACTACAAATTTATTCCAGTATTAAAGTACTATAGAAACTATATCCAACGAATATATTATCAATTAATCAAATAAAAACAAATAATTCAGAGAATATCAATAAATGAAAGGGAGAAAACCCTTTTATAAATCTACTATCAATTCTACTCACATTCCACATAAAAACAAGTTATCCATTAAATCAAAATCAGATTTCAGATTTCAAATTCTAGTAGTAAGTTAATATCTAATATTATCTCAAACATACATATATTGGTCTGGTAAATATCCAATATATATGTATCAATATCATTCATTTCATTACTAATCCTAATTAGTCAAATATTAATGGTACTTAAGAGTTTAAGTATCATTATAAAACATTTTTTCATATTGATAAGTATTACCAATTAAATTAATACTATTTGCACTACTATAGTCATTAAATATTAATTAATTATTATATATCATTGATCAATTGATTATTATTTATAGATATAACTTAAAAGGCATATTGCAAATTTAATCCAGTATTAAGATACTATATTTAAGAAACATATTACTAATTAACCCTAAAAATAATAATTGAAATGAAGAAAACTTCTTCGTAAATCAAAACTATTATGTTCCATCCACAAATCACATTTAAAACAAATATAACCGTATATTTTTTAGTTTAATTTAATAATTCTAACTTACAATCTCATAAAATAATATTAATTTGAATTTAGTTTTATGTCTACATTTGAAACCTTTCAAAGATAAATATTGGTCTGTATTTAATCTTAAAAAGATTATTATACATTGAGCTCTTTTTAGAGACTGATAAAAATCCCTGCATTTGCACCTACTAAAACATGCAATAATTATACAGTGGATTTTGAAAATCCCATGTAGAATCATCCCTTAATACCAGTTTTTGAATACCTTACACACACACACACACACGCACACACACACACACGCACACACACACATATATATATATATATATATATATATATATATATATATATATATATTTAACATAGATCTCTGTCGCCGATATTGAGTACTCTTTCTTTATAAATGCAATCCACACACTCACACACACAGAGACACATACACAGAGACACAGACACAGACACAAACACACAGCCACACTCACACACACAAACACATATATATATATATGTGTGTGTGTGTATGTATGTGTATATGCATGTATATATATACACATACATATACACACACACATATATATGCATGCATATACACATACATACACACACACATATATATATATGTGTGTGTGTGTTGTGTGTGTCTATGTGTGTGTCTGTGTCTCTATCTCTGTGTATGTGTCTCTGAGTGTGTGAGTTGTGTGTGTGGATTGCATTTATAAAGAAAGTGTTCTCAGTGTTGGTGACAGAGATCTATGTTAAAATAGCATATACACAGAGTCAAGGGTGATTAGTGAGTGTCGGTTTCTCGCCTATGCGATGGTCTAATGATAACATAGGTGAGGAAAGAACAGTCACCAAGTTACCTTTGAATTTATACTCTTCTAACATATCTACTTATTCGTGACCAAAAATCTAATCATATCCAACTGGCAAAGGAAGTATTTTATCTCATGGCGACATCTTGAAACGAGTTTAAATCTTTTGTTTGATTGAAATTCTTTTGTTTCGAAATCCGATAATGTTTAACTTCCCGCCAAAAGCGTATATTACACCTTTTTCTTACTTACATTGCATGGATAGGTTTTCCTTAGGTATGTCCACTTTATATGTTAATTTTAGTATTTTTCTCTCTTTTTTCTTACCTCAACATAATAGTGTTATTGGCATACATTTTTTAAAGGAAGACTTATGGTTATTAAACATTTCTTTAACTGTTCTCAGAAATAGGGAAAATGACGTTAATCAACCGATTTTAAAGTTTGGTTTGGTTTGGTTTGTTTTACGGCATATCAACCTCAGTGGGTCATTTAATGCTGAAAAAGTTTTGAAATAAATTCATTCTTAATGCATAATACAATTTTGTTTATAAACTGATGTTTTTCTATTTAACCCACAGATAGGACCTCCAGGTCAGAGTAAACCAGGGAGCAATGGTGATGAAGGGGTGCTCGACATTCCCCAAACCTCCAAAACTGAAACGTCACCATCAGATAGAGTTTAATGTCATTCCCAGGACATGAAGACCCTCAGGCACCGCATTCTAGCATCCATATGATAAATAGGGTCGGTGCTTGCCATAAGGGCAATAGGGTTGGGGCAATTAGGACCAGCGGATTGATCGGAGAAGGGCTCTTCGACCGCCCGTCTAGCCTAAGTAAGGGCCAAAGTGGAGTGTTGCATGTTATGGACTGCTCATCCACCTTAAGCATGACAGGTTGCCACCCACGGCCAACAGGTGGTCTCGTTGGGGAAGTCTTACCCCTCTGCAGAGGGGCAGTCGGTGTATTCTAACACCCCAGCCCACAGGGCGAGATTTTAAGGTTTAAATTATCTTATTTTTAACCTTGGCATGGCAACTGGTCTAGGAGAAGCAAAATGTCGTTAGTGAAAACTACTTTGAGAGTTCCTCACCCCTCCTATCTCTATACTCGATACGGTTACGATTTTTGTGGTCATGCTTAGGCTTCAGCAAGAGCACTGCCCAGCAGTGTTAAGCAGTAGGCGATCCTTAGTGAAGAAATCTTTGGTTGCTCCTTGGTGTCCCTTAATATTGGATATGATCCTTTGGTTGTTCCTTGGTGTTCCTTAATGAATTTCTGGTCCGTTCGTCAATGTCGAATAAAGTGCAAATGGACGGTTGTCAATATCAGTGATTAAATAGTGAACCAACAACATTTAAATGGTGGATTATAACACGCCTTATATACATAAAAATAATACATGCACACACACACACACACACACACACACATATATATATATATATATATATATATATATATATATACATCGGCATCGATTTCTCTACCTTAATATAAATATACATACACATTTGCATATTATACCATGCGCATGTTTTCTGCACCCAAAAGCGAGGGGCGTAGTGTTACACAAGAATTTTCTTTCGTGTCGATGCCAGACTTAGAAGAATGAAATACATTTCCCACAAAATATCTCAACAGTGGTAACAATTAACAGAATTTCCTTGAGATATTTCGTCGGCTGCTAAAACATAAAAAAATTCTTTGCGAGTTATTTCGTTAACGACTATATTACAAATAATTTACTTTCATGATATCTCATCAGCCTTAGTGCACAAAAGAATTTACCCACGAGATATCTCCTCAGTTGTACACAATAATATATTTTGCTATGTTTAAAAAAAGAGTGCTCAATATCAGTAATAGAACATATATATATATATATATATATATATATATATATATATTATATATATATGATATTATATAACATTATAGAATATATTATATTATATGATAGATCTCTTACAAATATAAAGTATTCTCCTAATATTATTGCAAATACTGGCACACCACTTACTCATCAATTGAGATAGTGATAACCATGAACTGTTTTAATATATATATATATATATATATATATATATATATATAGAGAGAGAGAGAGAGAGAGAGAGAGAGAGAGAGAGAGATTACATTATATATATATACATATATATACACACACACATATATAGAGAGAAGGAAGAGGGAGAGGGAGAGAGTGGGAGGTCAATGACACTTGAAAGTCACCACTGTCAGTTTCTTGGCCATTTGATCATTGGTCTGGTGATGCAACCATTGGTCAAATGGTCGCATAAGCGTGAAACTGACAGCAAGCACCATTGAGTCTATGTTTACGCTATCCAAACTTATATATGTGTATATATTAAAGAAAAATGAAAATAAATCCGACGGTATATGAATATAGAAATATTAAAAAATCAAATATTGTGATGATGTATTTATTCATGAATGAAAAGTTCAGCCTACGAGCGTTTGGGTTTTTCCATATATTAAATATATTTAACCATCATCAGGGCAATATTAGGAAATGATGTCATGATATATATATATATATATATATATATATATATATATATATATGTAAGTGGTGACATAACACTCACACTCACACACACATATATATATATATATATATATGTGTGTGTGTGTGTGTGTGTGTGTGTGTGTGTGTGTGCTCTACTTAGAGTATTGAGCACTTTTACATATATAACTTACCAAACACCTCCGGCGTTTTTTCTTTTGGCCACTATATACGATACTGATGATTATTTTTAATTTGAAAAACTGAGTTATCTCATGCCGGTAGAGTTTAGAAGTATATATATATATATATATATATATATATATATATATACCTGTGTCCTTTACCTATCCAGAATTCACCAAGAAGTTACCTACCCAGTTCATCGAGAAGGATTGTTAGAATTACCCGGACGGTTTTTCTCTGTGAAACCTAGGTAGGTGAGGTGACAGCTGACACTGATTTGGTTCCCTAAACCGGCTCTTCAAGTTTGTATTTAGCACTTTTCTATATCTATTGTATTGACTCTTTCGGTTTCTTTTTCTTTTTTCCGACAATCTGATGGATGACCTTAAAAGTGAAGAATAGTGCACCAGAGTGGCATAGATACTCTGTGGTGTTTTATATCAAAGTAGATTGTTTACCATTCATTGTTACATCTTATATCCATTGCTTCTTATCACAACTCTTATTCCATGATAATTGTAGCTTCAAATAACTATTAACAATGTAGATCATTTTCACACAGTTATATGGCATCGGGGGGGGGGGCATATTGCCTATCGTACTGAACTGCGATATCGTTTTAATTGAGTTCGAACATCAATTACGCTATTACATTCACTTTTTGTCTGATACTCTAGGGCAGGGATCACCAAACATTTTTCACGGCGGGCAGAATAATTTAAAAAATAATGAGCAGGGGCCACATTATTATTGCGTTCAATACTTGCTAGCCAGAACAAAAGCTCTGAGAAAAAGATGTGAAACAAAATTTATCTTTCCATGTTATATTCGTGGATGAGTGGTGTAAGATACACAAAAAACAAATGTAACCAACATATTTATTTTCAAAACATTATCAAAGAACATAGCATTAGCAGAAAGTGAGATTTGTGAAACTGAAGTTTGCCTTTCAAGATATCGTCAATGTTTGCTTTGGAATTACTACATCCAACGAAGAGAATTGTTTTCAAATGTTTATCAGTCAATTTCGTTCAATGGGTTGATTTCACATATTTCAATTTTTGTCGAGTCTGATAAAATGCTTTTGGGGGCCGTAATTTTGGTGACCCCTGCATTAGGGAAAGGTAGAAACACCCTCATCTCCCCTAGCTTTGGGTTAAATATTACCAATGCTGTTCTTCTACAAGGACCGATTTGGCATTAAATAACCCACGAAGGCTGATATACCATAAAAATAAACCAGTCATTAATCAACGTGGATTGGAGATTTATTCTGTATTTTTGCTCTATGTTGCTATTTGAACTGATGATGAGGAAGTTGCGATAAAAAGTAAGAGAAAAAAGATGGAAGAAGTATTATCCAAATAATAATAAATGGCAATACTTCCTCTAAAAAATGGAATTATATATAAGTAAAAAGTAAAATCGTCGGGGTGGCCTAAAGTCGGTATCAACCAGACAGCGAGGGAGTCTATCCCCCTTTTACTAGTGCTAGACCAAGAAGATTGTTTTAGCGTCTGAGATGGATCGCCACACCTAATATCAGCTCCTCACTTCACCGCACAGATCCCTGTGTTACTCATGTGCCGGTATCTAACCCGGAACCTTGTTCTTCCTTGTCGGATACTCTACCGACTGAGCAAAACGGACCCTTTTGAATTATATAATATCCATCATCAGTGAGTAAAAGAAGGCTCAAACCTTTACCGGTGAAATTGACGCTTACAAATGTATTTAGAATCACCAAAGCGCTACTGGAT
>CM042140.1:125236678-125244178 GCA_023376005.1 Doryteuthis pealeii
TGGTTGTAATTTTGTCCGTCTGTATTAATATGTTAGCGAAATAATAAATGAATAAATAAATATATATACCTACAATTTATATAATTTCTTCTATTTCATTGGCCATTTCATTCACTTAAGTATCCAATTGGAGTGTAATGGATAGCAAGCTAGTCTCGCTGATCTATTACTACTAAAAGGCGAGTTAAATCCTCGCTGGATGCCATATACTTGCGACCTTGTTTCACAACCTACCTGTAGTGAACGGGTTGGGTAAATAACTACTTTTTCATTCGCTGACCGTTTTCTATTTTTTTTTTACATTTATTTTTCACATTTATTTTTTGGAAATAGCAATATATATCTTTTTCAGAATTCTTTTCTATCGTTTAGAATTGGTTTAGAGAAATAATTATCCTATTTCCATAAAAAATGTTTGTTTTGAGGTTATTCAAAATGGCAACAAAAATCAAACACAGTGCTCCAGGTTTGAACAGGAGCCTGTCATCAATGTTTTGGTGGTTAAGCAGTGCAAATCATGTGAAATATACAGAAATAATGTTTTATGAGTATGGTGAAGCATGTTTTAGTAAAAAATGTTCGCAAATCTGCTAAACATGGGTTTATTACAACGAGTCTGAAAAGACAATCTATTGAGTTGAAACACACGGATTTCCGGTAAAGAAAAGTTATGGGAGCAGCGGTCAGTGTAGAATGCTTGCTGATAGCCTACTAAGACGTGAAAGGATACATTACTATTGATTTCCTTACAATAGATGCAAGTATAAACAGTGCCTTCTATTGGTAATTCCTTAGAAAAAGGTCATCTTTTTGAATGATCATATATATATATATATATATATATATATGCATTATGGATATATATGTGGTATTACAAAGAAAGCCCTTGCTTACAATATATGTTTCATAATTTCTTAATCATCGGGTAAGTTGTGTTGATTAAAAAGGGATTTATGAGATGACCAATATATATATATATATATATATATATATATATGTGTGTGTGTGTGTGTGTGTGTGTGTGTGTCTGTGTCTGTGTGTAATATGATAATATAGTCTGCTATATTTATGAGTAAACAGTGCTCAATGTCATGGATAAACCATGTATTCTCTAATCAAGTATTATATATATATATTATATATATATATATATATATATATATATATATATATATAAAATTTGTTACCTCGTTTTCATTGTAGTAGCATTAGTAGTTAATCCAAAAGGGCTCAATATATTTCGATAAAATATAGAACATTTATACTAGTACAAAAAAAGGGTTTTTGTCTACCACAGTTTCGGTGTTCAAGGTATACCTTCCTCAGGAGAACTTCTGGGCAATGTGTACCTTGAACATTGAAACCGTGGTAAATAGAAAAACTTTTTTCTACAAGTATATATATATATATATATATATATATATATATATATATATATATATATATATACTTGTAGAAAAAAGTTTTTCTCTCTATATATATATATTAAACATGTTTTGTTAAACTCTACTGACGGGTTTTTGTTCGATCCTTTCTAACTGTCTGGTCATCTTTTTCATATCGGGCTGGAATTGGTGTACCAATCCACCAAAGGTTCTTTCACGAGCGCTTTCTGCACGTCGTTGTGCCATCATCAGGTGTGAAACTGGTGGAATTTTTGCGTTGTCTTGCTTTTAAAACGAGCAGTAGCAGTAGGAAATTGTAGTAGGAAGGGCTCACGAGTTCCGTTTAAACGAACAGTGACAGTAGAAATTAGGGGAGGGAGGCTCACAAGTTTGTAAGAATATATATATATATATATATATATATATATATTATATATATATATATATATATATTATATCCCTATACATACTATATGTTATTGTTGGCATCCTTCCGTCTACGAGAGACGGTGGAGTAGTGTCAAGTTTTTAACTTGAACTGCATAGCTGGGCGGGTTCATATGAAGGATGAGCTGTTGCCCGTGCAGCAAATCCCCCCTCTCCACACTGCCGCTGTGATCCAAAGGAAAGGTAAGGTACCAATGCACTTTGGCAACAATAGTGTCGTAGGAGTTGATTTCAGCATCATACCACCTTCAGGGACTCCAGCTCCTGATTTGTTTTCGGGGTTTACTCCCTTAGCCTTTCCTTGAAGGCAACAGAGGTTCTGTGTCGGACTTCTTGAGTTGATGGGTTTCCGACCAAGGCTAAAGAGCCAATTCAGACCCATTTGGGGATTTATGCGAGTAGTAAGTACCCCAATCTTACCACTATCGGTGTTCCTGAAAAAGAATTGAGGTTGGGGATATGGTATATTTTGCATTTGTGTATCAGATAAGCAATAGTACCTTCAGATCAGTTTTTTATGAATATGTATATATAAATATATAAATACATATGTATATGTATATATGAATATATATGAATAAATGTATTATCACTAATTATTATACACACAGAAGCAATATATATATATATATATATATATATATATATATATATATACATACACATATATAATTACGCATTAATAAGTAGAAATCATATGTGTGCGTGATTACGCATTTAATATAACAATATGAAATCCATGTTTATACATAAATAAATAATTGTGTCTATTTGGTTGTGTCAACATGTATAATTATTTATTCATATCAATCTATATCTATATTCTCTCCATATATACACGTGTGTGTGTGTGTCTGTCTGTCTGTCTTCTTCCTTTCTCTCCGTCTCTCTCTATATATTCACACACACACATGCATACACACACCCACACACACACACACACATATACATATATATATATATATATATATATATATATATATATATGTTCAATTCAATATTTTTCTTATAGATCGGACACATACCAAGACCGCACAAACACATACTTAAACACACAACAAACAAAACGCAAACACACACACATACACTTATTGGTGGTAAATAAACTAATTACTTCTGTGTATTCGAAAGTAATGAGTGGCCATTGTCTAAATAGCCATTGTCAAAACTTTTTCCTTCTTTCTTTCTTTCTTTCTGTGAATGACGTTATTCCCTCCCCTTCCATATCTATCCCCACCTCCCATAATCTGACGAAAGGTTCTTTTATTATTTTCATCACCTTCTCGTCTTTTTCTTCATTTTCTTTTCCTTTGCTTCCTTCTCTTTCTTCTCCTTCATTCTTGCTATTCAGTTCCCTCAACTAAGGCGCCCCCTCCCCCCTCGCCATTCCCTTCCTCCGGATATGTCCAAATCAACTCCGTTAAAGCTCCTCACTGTAATTGTCTTCTTTAATGACAAAACAACTCGGCTAATTTCTTTTATGAATGCAATCTCTTAAGTCACTGCTTACTCAACTAATTTTAGCTTTACTTTCCAATCTTCTCTCTCTCTCTCTCTCTCTCTCTCTCTCTCTCTCTCTCTCTCTCTCTCTCTCTCTCTCTCTCTCTCTCTCTCTCTCTCTCTCTTCTGCTTTGCTTTGCTTTTTCCTCTTGTCTTTTCTTGCTCAAATTCGGCCTTTTTGTATCTACTCTCTCTCTCTCTCTCTCTCTCTCTCTCTCTCTCTCTCTCTCTCTCTCTCTCTCTCTCTTCTCTGTAACTATTATTTCCGGTCCGGTTTCGTTTTTGTTTTTTCATTCATCTATTCTTTTTTGTTAATTATGTGTCTCTTGTTTATGTTTTAAATTATTTCTTGTTATTTTGTATTTTGTATTTTTTTGTTTTGTTTTTCTTGCATTCTTTTTAAAGAGTTTTTCTTTCTCTTATTAGCTTTTACATTTGTTTTATTTCTTACTCATTTGTTTACAGAGATATTTGTTTTTATTATACTCCATATATATATATATATATATATATATTGGTGTTAAGATCACATAGGTGAGAAACTGGTGGTTGCCAAGTTCTGTTGACTCTATATCTACGCTATCTTGACTTATGTAATATATGTTTAAACAAGGGGTTAAGAGGATGACTCAGAGGTATTAGCCAACGTTAAATATTTTGGTTTTTATATCAGACCATCACCAGAGAATTATTCATATGTGATGTTGTGACTTCTGTATGATGTTCAATATAGATAAAAAGTAAAAAGGGACATATTTTAGCATTCTATAGCCGTTATAATCGTGTACGGGATAAATTTGACATATTTATATTTGGTTATTTTTCTCCGTAGGTTGGAGGTATTGACGCTCACTACGCTCATTTAAAAGCTTGGACCCTTCTTCATTCAAATACGTGATGGCTGGAACCCAACTTGAATCACAGAAGAGAATAACTTGTATCATGATTATCTGCGCCGGCCATCAAAATGAGGAGTTTATGGTTGCTGCCCAATGCTCCCTGAACATTGTAAAAACAATCAGGCATGAACTTGGAGAATAGAAATGGAGACTGCGAGGCTGTGGCTAGAAGAAAGAAATATAGCAACATAACAGACGATCTGATTACGTTCGTACAGCAGAATTACTAGGAAATCTGCAGAAAAAAATTTTGGAGGACCCTCAGATGCCTACGTAGAGTTGCTAAACACTATAGTCACAAGGTTAGCCAATGGTAGGCCATATGTATGGCAGCAGGATTCGCCCCCCTCCCACACATCTGGGAAAGGTTAAAAATGGTTGTCGGCGAATTTTTACGACTACATCAGTCCCAATGTTTGGCCTCCAAACTCCCCAGATCTTAACCCCATGATGATTATGTATGGGTGCTGTTGATAAAGATACCAATCGCCGTGCCAGTACTACAAAAGCCCAGTTAATCGACAGAATTAAGGTAGTTTTTGAGACCTTTCCCAGAGAAACTGTAACATCAGCTTGCTCCAGGTCCCGGAGCAGGATTGAGGCTGTGATCGAGTTAATGGCGGTTATTTTGAGTGAAACTTGCTGACAGTTGTTTAATTTCCTTGCTTGTTGAATTTCATTACAATCCATTAAAATTTTGTAGTTACCAAGACCTTTTTATTTTTTTATGAAACTGTCAATTCTCTACCGAGCACCCTATATATATATATATATATATATATATATATATATATATATATATAGGATTTACTGGTCTTTAATTCGTCTTTCTTCTTTTGTTTCTGTGTGTGTGTGTGTGTGTGTGTGTGTGTGTGTGTGTGTTATATGGATGTTATTTATAGTATTTGTATTTCTGTCATTCAGTATTTTGGGATGTTGGTGGATGAGTACTTTTTAAAGTAAGCTCACACTGCCCTTAAATTGTTTCAATTTTGTATTCCATTTTTATCTTCTTCTTGTGCAGTACTAAATCAATTTCTTAATGTGTATAATGTTGCTCATGTAATTGGATATCCAGTGACTTTTTCCTTAGCTGAATTCGAAAACTGATAATCTTTTTAAATTAGAATTTACGGCAGTCAATCATGTTGGCGTGTATGTAGTATGTATGTGATGCAAAGATGACAGTTGCTAATGTTCTGTAATAGATACCATACATTCATTATACAATGGGTTGTAATTTTCAATGTGATAGGGGAAGACCTGTGGCGTAATGGCTAATGTGCTGTGACATCGTAGTAAGAGAGTTCGAACACCAGTCGCGCTATTACGTTCACTTTAGGACGAAAACTCTTAGGAAATGTATGAACTCCCTCATCCCTTCCCAAGCTATGGGTTAATTAGTCCCAATACTGAACTTCTACGAGGAAGACTTTAGCATTAAATAACCACGGAGGTTGATATGCCATTAAGCAAAAAGCAAACTCTGAATTCAAGCCTGTTAAACTCCGCTTAAAAATTGTGTCGAACTTGTGTCGTACCCTGCTCCAGCGGAGAGGTTGGGTAAATGTATATATGGGATTGTGTTTACATTTACTCATTGCACATATTACAAATGTAAACACAATATGATGTGATAGATGTGACACAAGTTTAATTGTTAAGCAGATTTTAACAGGTTTTAATTCAGTTTTTTTCTTCTCCTAGATCGGTTGCCATGTCAAAGTTAAAGAGCCCAATCTGTCCTACTATTTACCCATAACTCTAGGAAGAATAGTTGGATTCATACATTTCCCAAGAGTATTAGAGCTATATGAAATACAACCAGCCTCGTCCAGAATTTGAACTCATGTTGCAGTCTCTACTTCCTACCACGATAACCATTACACACGGGCGCCTTGTATTGAGTGAATAGTAGGGCGGTTTGGATTCTTTAGGCTTAGTAAGGCAACCAGTCTAGGAAAAAGAAAAGGTTAACCCGCTTAAGAATTGGCATTCTGATTGGTAGAATGTCACGTGATAGGGGAAATCCGTGGGAAAAAGCTTAATATCTTATTTGGTTGTGTTTAAAGGCTCCTAGGCTGAATAATAAAATTTGGCGTCTTCTGAGTTCTTTTCCGCGGAATCTGGTGGCTAAGCAGTCCATGACATGCAACACTCCACTTTGGCCATTACTTAGGCTAGACGGGATGTTGGAAATGGCCCTCTCCGATCAATCGTCTGCTCACGTCAAGCCCTATCAACTAGGATCTATCGTCTCTTATGGCTAACCCCCAACCCTTTTTATCATATGGGTGTGAGAAGGCTATGGGTGACGATCTAAGTATCCTGGGTATGATGCTATACTACATCTAATGGTCAAGTTCTGGAATTCTGGGGAGTGTGGAGTACTCTTTAATTACTATTACTCCCAGGTCCACTCTGATTCAGAAAGGTAGTACTGTTATGGTTTTATATATGAGTTAAATATCATTGCAATCACTCCCCTGTTAGTGTTCTATATATGAGTTAAATAGATTAAAAAATGAGTTTTAGAATATGTGCTTAAAAATGAGTTTAAATTGAATACCCAAGAATAAATAGAACAAAATGTCTTCGGCATAAAATATTCCAAGGGTTGACATACCGTAAAATCCAACCAACCAACCAACCAACCAACAACTATTTAACATAGACAAATGAAATATGCAAACTTGTGTCGCTTTTTTCATTATTATGTGATGATTTTCGTTTAATAAAAACAAGAAGCTCTTCCTCCATGCTGCAAATTCGTGTCTTTGAAAATCATTCCACACGAAAAGAAGAGGAATGTTTCACAGGCTTTTTTTCGGTTTCTTTTTGTTAACCTGATCGGTTGTCATCTTTATACACACATCTGTAAGACGCTGCTTGTGAACAGGGACTTACTTTAAATCAGTTGACAATTCTAAACATTAACTGCTCTGACGTCGCCATCAAAAAGACTAGAAAGAACAGATCATGGCTCAACGAGATACAGTATCAACAATGTTTAAACCAGCTATTAAACAGTGAGTGTTTTCGAACCAAAAAAAATCCTCGCCTTTTAGGTTGTTTTGTTTTTTATATTGTTGTTGTTTTTTGGGGGGTGGAGGGTTGGCCAACGTACATCTTAAAACTCGAGCAAGTGTACCACCTGCGTTTCTGCTTTCGTCTGTTGAGCATCAGAATTACAATATCAACATGAAGTGTCAGCTAGTGACTGACACGGGACGGGTCTTTTTCTTTACTTAACTAATGCCTCTGATTAC
>CM042140.1:125249178-125266678 GCA_023376005.1 Doryteuthis pealeii
ATATATATATATATAGTTACTTAGTTGTGTGTGTATGCACGAGCATTTGTTCGTCTTTATGCGTGTTGAAATGAGTGCAGGTCTGCCTTAAATCTGCAGGCCTATTCAATTATTTCGTAAAAATAAATAATTGTCGCAATTCGAATAAAGAGTTTTTTGATATTTTCACCGGAAACCCGCAAAGATAACTTTATTTATTCAGAAGTAAACGAAGAGTAAGTTTTTAATTTGTTTATCTAAGAAATTCAAACCATTGAATTTTTCTTTCGTGTGAAATGCAAACAAAACTCTAAATTGATGCAGTCTGACATTTTGTCTTCTTCCATTCATTTTGTTTTTGTTTATTTGGGGTTTTTTTTGTTTTGTTTGTTTTTTTCTTATTTTTCTTTCTTTTTGTTTTTTCTCTTTCACTCGATTACTCTTTCTTTATTCTGTCTTTATTTATTTCTTTTTTCTTTCTTATTTGCGGTACTCTAATATATTGTTTCTTTTTTCCTTTATCCTAGCCGTTTAATTTTTCTTTCTTTCTTTCTTTTTTCTTTCTTTCTTTCTTTCTTTCTTCTTTTTTCCTTACTCTACGTTATTTATTTTCCCCCTATTTTCCTTACTCAAATAATATTTCATTCTTTCTTTCTTTCTATTGTTCTTTCTTTCTATTGTTCTTTATTTCTTTCTTTCTTTCTTTCTTTAGTCACTGCTGCTTTTCTCGACCCTTTTTTCTTATCTAGTGTACTCTATTTATATTTCTTTCTTTCTTTCTTTCTTTCTTTCTTTCTTTCTTTTCTACACAACGCTATTTCTTTATTTCTTATTTCCTTTACTCTATCATATTTCTTTTTTTCTTTCTTTCTATTGTTCTTTTCTTTCTATTGCTCTTTCTTTTCTTGGTGATAGCTTTTTTCTCTATCTATCTTCTTTCTGTTCAATCCTTCCCTTCTTTCTTTCTTATTTGGTCTATTCTATTTATTTTTCTGTCCTTCTTTCTTTCTTTTACTCAATAAGCCCAAACTTTCTTTTTTCTTTTTTCTTTTTTTTCTTTTTATTTATTAAACTACGCCCTTAAACTTTATTTGTCTTTTTTTATTTTCGCCATTCCTTAATCTATGAATATTTCTTTCTTTCATTCATTCTTTACCTTGGTAATGTTTTTTTTTCTTCTCGATGCATCTTCTTTCTTTTTATATTTTCTTTCTTATCCTTCTTAATTAGTGTACTCTATCTATCTTCCTTCTCTTTCATTCCTTCTTTCTTTCATTCATTATTTTACTCTAGTAGCTTAATCTTTCTTTCTTTCTTTATCATTTCCTATTTAAACTACCCTATTAATCCTTCTTTTTTTCTTTGATCTTTTCTTGATTCGTGTACTCTATTTATCTTCGTTCTCCTTCAGTCTTTCTTTCTGTCTTTCTTTCTTTCTTTTACTCTAGATGCTTTTTCTTTCTTTTTTTCTTTTCTTTCTATCCTATAAATCTTTATTTATTTTTCTTCTTGGGTTTGTTTTGTCTTCTCCAGCAATCGAGCAGCTTCAAAATTATCCTACAATTTTGCCTTCACTTGTTACCGAATCTCAAGACGGGCCCCTTTTTTGGCGAGGGTATAATGTTCCTTTTGTTTTTCCTTGGATTGTTATTGTTCCTTCTTGTACAAAGAGTTAAGAACACTTTATCATAAAATGTTATTTTTGTAGATCAAGCGAAAGTACCGGGATTGCTCCTTTTTGTTATAGTAATAGTTATTTGTTTTGTTTTGTTTGCTTTGGTTTTTGTTTATTTTTTCTTTTATTTTTCTTCTTTTTTTGTGGAGTGGTGATCCATAAAATGTTCCTTATCCAGGATTTAAACTGTCAGCAATAGAGATATATCAGCAACAAGATCTTGAGAATCCGCATCTTTCAGAGTTTCGCAGCATTGACAGATATCTGCAAAAGCTGGTCTTAAAACATGCATACTTCAATTAGTGATCTATAAGCATGTGATATATATATATATATATATATATATATATATATATATATATATATATATATATATATATATATATATATTCATCAAAAGTTGGTACCCCGTTTTTATTGTAGTAGCATTAGTAGTTAATCCAAAAGGGCTCAATATATCTCGTAAAATATAGACCATTTATAGTTGTAGAAAAGTTTTTCTCTCTACCACGGTTTCGGTCTTCAAGGTACACCTTCTTCAGGAGAACTAAAAAATTATAGGTAGCTATATTTTATATATACTTGTCCAGTTTAGAATTATTTTTATTTCTATCTCTGTCTTTTAATTAGAATAAACTTTAATTTTTTTTAAACTAAACTGTTTCTATTTGAAATTATATATATATATATATATATATATATATATATATATATATATTATATACGCGTCTCTCTGTGTTTGGAACGCTACAGACATTTCCTGTCTGACGGGTTTCTATTCGATCTTTTCCAATTGACAGGTCATTTTTTATGTCAGGGTGGAATTGGTTAATGAATCCACCAAAGGTTCTTTGACTAGTACTTTCGGCACTACTTAGTCAGATGTAAAGTAGTAAGATATTTCCGTGCTTCTTTTTTAGACAAATAGAAGAGCAGTAGGTGTAAGTAAGGGACTCACAGATCTATAAGAAATGTTATTGAGATTGGGAGAGGAGAATTGGCGGGAAATTATTGGAATTTGAGAATGCGGCTGCTTTTTCGAAGTTGATCTTGTTTAAGATGTCTGTATGTATTTCAATGTATAGGGCTTCGAGTATTTGAAGTTTCTGTTTTGGGTTTGTTTGTTTTTTGTTTTTTTTGGGGGGGTGCAGTGTGCTTGTTTTAAGTTACAATTTTCCAGTATATATATATATATTTTCCAACCCCTCCGCACGAGTAGGATGTGACACGAGGTCAATTTTTTAAGCGGAGTTCAACAGGTTTGAATTCAGAGTTTTCCTTCTCCTAGACCGGTTGCCTAACCAAGGTTAAAGAGCCCAGTCTGCCCTACTATTTACCCATAGCTGGAGGGAGAGTAGGATTCGTACCTTTCCCAAGGGTATTAGCGCTAAGTGAAATGCAATTACCACATCCAGGATTTGAACTCGGGTCGACGAATCCATTTTCCATCGACTTTAACCATCACACCACGCGCTTCCTACATATATATAAGAGTTTTATAATTTGATTGAAGCATTGTGTATATATTAGTTTGGAGGTTGATTTTGAAGGCTATCACAATGCAGGTGTAAAGAAAAAATAAGGTAACAATGGTGTTGTTTGTTAACTGTATTTTATTCTTGATATTTCGAGATGAAATCTCTTTTTAAGAAGAACACTGGAACTGAAGTCGTTGTTGTCTTGTTATGGCATTTCTAGTTAAATAAAATTTGTTTTGAAAATGTTACAGATGGTATTTTTTATAACTGTATTCTCTTGTTGCATGTTTACGTGAGTGCGTTTTTTGTATGTTGTCATATCATATTCTCCAAACCTCTCTCTCTCTCTCTCTCTCTCTCTCTATATATATATATATATATATATATATATATATATATATATATATATATATGGAATGAAAACACCATACAATGCTGTTAAAGAGAAAACAATTTATAACATAATCATAGCTAATATTGATCAATATTTCGATTTTACAAAAATCATCTTCAGAGCCCGTTTACTCCGGGGTGTTTGTGATCGGAGATAAAAGTCAAATGAGTTCAAAAACAAAAAACCTTGATTTTGCAAAAAAGAGAACGAAAGTTGTTACATTATTTTCCAATGTGGGCATTCCCGCCGTATTTAACTTATTCAAAAGGGGATGGGTATTAAACAATATGACGGTTGGCTTTCAAAAGATTTTTAGAAAAATAATTTTTATAATTAATTAATATATATATATATATATATATATATATATATATATATATATATATTGAAGAAAAAGAAGAAAAAAGAAAGAAAATGACACAACATAGAAAGAAAAAAGTGCGACTCACAATATTGACTACGTCGGAAAAAAAGAAAAAGAAACCGAATAAGTCGCAATAACAACAAATATGGAAAAGTGCACAATACGTACGTTTAGAGAATTAAATCAGTTACAGAGGTTAACGAGCTAGGTTTCACCCAAAATTATAATACTATATATATATATATATATATATATATAACGATGGAAGTAGAACATGAAATGAAAACAAATAATTTCCCAACAAAAAACAGTCGCCCGGAAACCTCATCATGGTGCCACTCAATTTCCACCACGTGACACAAAAAATGCGTTCAGAAGTTCCATTTAAAAAAGCTCATAAAAATAGGTTACGAAATTCTTAGTGTTGCGAAAGAATGTGCTTAACTATTAACCATGCTTTCTCAAGAACAGATGATAACTATTTTCTGTGTGTTTTTCATCTTCATCTTCATATTATTATTATTATTATTATTATTATTATTATTATTATTATTATTTTTATGACATTGTCGTCTTGCTTTTTTTTACTATTTATTCTTCTGTCTCTTCCACCGTTTTAACCCAGATATTCCCAAATCTGTTCTTATTCTTCTACTTCTGATGCTACTATACTACTACTACATTGACTGCTACCGTTAATTATTATTATTATTACTTCGCTTCTTTAGAGTTCTTCACACTAGCTCTAACTGATTCTTTTTTCAATGGAGTCTTAGCGACAACAAGTCTTTTCACTTATCTAGGACTCTTACAAGTATACTAGCTGACTTTTACAGTACTGTGGTTTCAATGATCCCGATTTTCTCCTCTGATTTTTTTATTCCTTCAGTCTTTTTTTCCAAACCCTTGCGGGACATCCCAAGCTCACCATGTACAATTGGTCACCCTTTTTCATCTATCAGACAAGATCCAAGTATCTGTTTACCTTTCATGTTTAACCTGTGATTCGAGGGAATGGCAATATCCGCTAGATGACAAGTTCTTCTTTTTCTTGTTAATTAAAACTAGTTCTGGTCTTCAGGCTAGGATGAGATTTTATTTTATTTTCACGATAAGATACAATGGGATGGTAAAATTCACTAAATGATAAATTCTATTTATTTTATTATTATTATTATTATTATTATTATTATTATTATTATTAGAGTTTTTCACACCAGTGTTAGCTGATGGTATTTCACTAGAGTCTGAGTGACTACAAGTCTCCACAGGTCTCCCGGACTCTTCTGAGTATTCTAGCCGACTGCAGCAATGCAGTAGTCTGAATGGTCTCAAATCTTTCCCTGATTTCCAGATTATCCAGTCTTTTTCCAAGCTGTTTGGGACCGTTCCAAGTGCTCTGACTACAATTGGTATCAATTTGACCTTCATATTCCATAGCTTTTTCAGTTCTCTGGCAAGATCCAGGTATTTGTCCATCTTTTCGTTTTCCTTCATCTTCACGCTGTGGTCTGCTGGAACCGCAAAGTCCACCAGATGACAAGTTCTCTCTTTTTTGTTAATCAACACTAGATCTAGTATCCTTGCTGGGATAAGGTGATCCGTATTATTATTATTATTATTATTATTATTATTATTATTATTATTATTATTATTATTATTTACTCCTTTTGAGTTTTCACATCAGTGTTAGCTGATGGTCTTACACTGGATTCTGAGTGACAGCAAGTCTGCTCGGGTCGCCAAGACTCTTCTGAGTATTCTGGCAGATTGCAGCAGTGCAGTGTTCTGGATGGTATCGATTCTTCCTCTGATTTCCAGACTTTCCAAACCCTTCTTGCTGGGATAAGGTGATCTGTTTTTATTTCAAAGTCCCAGAGAATGTTATGCGTTTCGTTCTCAAGAACAGATTCTGGTTTATGCATATACCATTTTGTTGTATGGTCAAAATTTAATTTTTTGCATAATTCCCAGTGGATCACCTTCCCAACCCAGCCGTGTCTAGTTTTGTACTAGTCTTGTTTTGTACTTGTCCGCGGGCCTCGAGTTTGACTTGCCTGCATTAGATGAGAAGTTTTTTTTTCTTTTTTTCCACGGTTTTGGGGTTCTTTGTTTTTGTTTTTGTTTTTTCAGTTCTCTGGCAAGGTTCAAGTATTTGTTTATATTTTCGTTTTCGTTCATTTTTACTCATACGTCTCATGAGATTAGGGTCTCATTTTTTACATCTCCTCTATGAAAGAAATAAATCACTAGAGCGAAAAGGGTTTTCCGGGATTAAGTGCGGATGCACCGGTGAAAAATAGGTTAATGGTATTTTTTAGATTTAAAATTCAACCTTCGGGACGGACATTTGGAGAAAAACAAGACATTAATTTCGCATCCAAACTTGGTAAATATATTCAGAATCTAAGAGAAAGAAAAAAAGAAAAACGAGCGACATTTCATGTATCTTTGTATATGTATGTGCAACACCGTTATCTTGAGGGGATAATTGTTTATTTCACTTTATAATATTTATAAATCGACTATATATATATATATATATATATATATATATATATAATATGATTTATATATATATATCATCAATTGGGCTGAAAGTATGGATTCACAACCCTCTCTCTCTCTCTCTCTCTCTCTCTCTCTCTCTCTCTCTCTCTCTCTCTCTCTCTCTCTCTCTCTCTCTCTCTCTCTCTCTCCCCTCCCCTCTCTCGCCACCTGTCCATATCGGTCATCGTTCCTAGCTAGTCTCAGCGCGGCACCCAATTTCCTCACATAGATTTTTGTTGTATGTAAATTCTGCTTGTCAGACAATGTAAGGCTATCCTAATAAACGGGTATGAGCTCTCTGGTGACCTTGACATATATAAATATGTATATATCTATCAGTTAGATTCTTATTCGCTTGTAAGTGTTGATCATGGCCAAGGGGTTAATAACTCTGACTGATGATAAATCGGTCAGGTTTCGATCGCTACTGGAGTCAGCCTGCGAAATCTATCCACACTGAGGAGGCGTGATACGTCAAAAAACCGTTTCTGTGATGACAATATTATATATATATATATATATATATATATGTGTGTGTGTGTGTGTTGAAAAAATATTATTATTATTAAATAACCAATTATTATATGAATTATTATTATTATTTCATTTCATTTGGTTATTTAAAAATAATAATAGTTTGAATAATGTACACTTGGATAAACTCCTGGCCGAAACACGTGTAAGTAAAATTGATTAAAATATCCTATTTTATCCATTCTATACTTTCTTGCCTTTATTTATTTTTTCAACATACCGTCGGATTCACTTCCAGTTTCATTTTACATACACACACACACACACACACATATATATATATATATATAATAAGTAATCCACAGACACGTGTTTCAAGGTTTCACTTTTCATCAGTGTGGCTATACCGTAACAGATACCCCTGGCCGGGTTCGAGACCCGAATGAACTTTCGTTCGCCAAACCTTTAACCCGTACGGCCAGAGGCAGCTGTCAAATACAGGAGAATATTTAATCGCTATATTTCTAAGCGGAAATGAATTCACTAGAGTCCTCAAACGTTTGTAAACAACGCGAGGGTTAGCTAGACGCCAGAACGGTGAATCTGCAATTAAATCCCTATTCAGAGAACTCAACCAAAGTGGGAGTATATATATAATAAATAAGTAATCCACAGACACGGGTTTCAAGGTTTCACCTTTCATCAGTGTGGCTATACCGTAACAGCTATCCCTGGCCGGGTATATATATATATATATATATATATGGGAGTAAATAGGGAATTAACTCCGATACGGCCTGTTTTTCAATATATCACCATTTCTAGGTAAATTGATGTTAGACAGGTAAAAAACACCTAAATTTAATATATATTATATATATATATATATATATATATATATATATATGGGAGTAAATAGGGAATTAACTCCGATACAGCCTGTGTTTTTTTTTTTTTTTTTCAATATATCACCTTTTCTAGGTAAATTGATGTTAGACAGGTAAAAAAAAACACCTAAATTTAATAAGTCCGCTCCCCACACTAATCCAGATAAGTGATTGTGGTGTTTGTAATGATTTGTAGAGAGATAATTTAATAGGTATTATGATCATTGAGGATTTCAATCATTTTCTCTTTGTATTATTTTGAACACATGATGACCACTCCTCTACCTTTGTCAGAAGAGGTGATGTGTATATTGTTATTTAGTAATATTTTTTAATGCTGTTATGTATCACCTGGGTAGGGTGGAAATTTTTTTGGTTGTTGGTGGTGGTGGCTGCGATAATTCCTTGAATTAATTATTTATGGAATTCAGAGTAAAAAGTAATTTTTTTAAATAATTAAATAAAAATTTCTTTTCTGAAAAAGTCCGTTACTAACCAACCATGAACTCTCCTTTTTGAAAAAGAGAATTTTTCTATTTTTGAATTTGAAGCATTTCTTTTCTTTTAAAAACGGTTACACTGAAGGAACACGACGTAGCGAAAGAACATCACGTAGCGAAGTAGCGAAAAAGCGAGACGCAGCGAAAGAACATCACGTAGCAGAAAGCGAGACGCAGCGAATGAACAAGACGAAGCGATCGCACGAGATACACGCTTTTTGGGAAAAACAATGCTTCCGGTTTGAATTTAAATTATTTTTGCTTCTCTCTTGATGAGTCCGGATTAAAAATCATTTGCATCTAAAAACGGTCCTAATTACCATTATGCTTTGATGATGATTTTTTTGTAAACCGAAATATTGTCAATATCGGCAATGAAAAAGATATAAAAAATATATTCATTTTAACAACAAAGTATGTTTTTCATACTCTTTTATCTATATATATATATATATATATATATATATATATATATATATATATATATATATACGTGCATGTGTGTATGTGTGTTTATGTGTCCTTATTTCTACAGTGAGATGTTGACTGAGCAAAAGAGTTTCATTTTTTTTTTTACATGTGCTGTATGAAAAAAAATAACTAGAGCGAAAAGGGTTTCCGGGACTAAGTGTGGATGCACCGGTGAAAATTAAATAGGTTAAAGGTATTTTTTTTTTTTTTTTTAGATTTGAAATTCAACCTTCAGAACGGACACTTGGAGAAAAACAAGACATTAATTTCGCTTCAGAATTTCTGAATTAAATGCAAACTTGGTAAATATATTCAAAATCTAAGAAAAAGAAAAAGAAAAACATTTTAAGTATCTTTGTATATGTTTATATAATATGGTCTTCTTAAGGGGATAATGTTAAGTATTTCCCTTTGTAAATATTTATATATCGACTATATATATATATATATATATATATATATATATATATCAATCATCATCGGATGAATATATATATATATATATATATATATATATATATTATATCGCTCAATCTCACTCTCCCTGTTAGTCCTCACTCTTGGCAAGTCCTCAGCACGGCACCCAATGTCTTCACATAGATGTTTGTTGCATATATGAGTTTGCTTGTCGGCCAACACTGGTGTGTCCATAAGTAGGTGTCCACAGGGAAATCACTTATGAATTCGTCCCTACTTCTTCAGCACTGTCCAGCATGTCTTATTCGTCTTACTTGGTTGGCTTGTATGATAGGAGGTAAGTGGCCGAATAGTTGCTGTTTTGTGGGGTACTGCTTCAAGAATTTGTTCAAGATAGCGTGCAGCATTTTGAGTATTTCTTATCTAGCCTTTTCTCCAAGTTCTGAAGCCATACAGTAGTAATGAAATTGCTACAACTTTGATGAATTTTCGTTTTATCTTATCAGAGTGATCCGGTTTCCATATAGTTGATAACCTGTCCATAGCAGACCACCCCTTTCTTATGAGTATATTGACATTTCTCTCTGTAGATAAGAAATTGTTAACTAGGTATGTGACTAGTATACTAATTTCAGTGGCTTGCTATTTAATATGGAGATTAAATAGCATGATCTCTGTTTTGTCTGAGTTCATATAGAGGTCAGTTCTTCTTGCTGCCTGATCCAGACTATGCAGCAGATTCGCCTTGGGAAGGTGTATTTCCGAGAAGCGTTAGATCATTCGCGTAGTCGAACCTTTAATAATTTTGGAGTATCTTCTGCTTCTTGCTTTTTTAATGTGAAACGTTTTTCTTTCCTTATATCTAATAACGTTCGTAATACGTAATCTAGTCATCTTATAGATGAAAATGGTGTTAATTTATCACCTAGTAGGATTCCACCGACAATGTCGAAGAAATCTCTGTCACGATGAACGAACCATTGCTTTAGTGTCTTTGTAGAACATAATAATAGAGAAAACTGTTTCTTTGTGAAAATCATATGCTAGAAATATTTTCTCATATTTCTTGTGTATGGAGTCAAATGCCTTAGAGGAATTTACAAACAAAAATGTTGCCTTGAGTTATTTGCTCGTACTCCTTCGACGATTCAATGAATAGTTAGAATTTGAGAAGTTGCGGATCGATTTCTCAGAAATCCATCTCGGTTTTTCCTAAGGACTTTCTTGACGTCTATGTGAATGTGATTGTGAAGAAGAGTATTATAAATTTTAGCATCTATAGCAATAAGAGTTATACTTCTGTAGTTCTTAGTGATTCCGAGATCGCCTTTATTCAGGAAGGGATGGATGCAGCCTTTTGTCCTTCTCTCTTTTGTATTTTTTATACACTAATGCATAATAGAAGTATGTCGTCAAATTTTCCTGACTTCCAAACTTCAGGATGTGTTTTTCCGTTTATGTTAGTTTTTAGAACATCCTTGAGTTTGTCCTTTGTAAAATGTCTAGTTGGCAATAAATGATTCCTTGGATACGTTTATCTCTTATTTCAGAAGAGTTTCTAAGCAAATTCCTGAAGAGTTCTCTCCACTTCAGAAGTCTATCTTTTTGACTTGCAGCTTTTAGCTTTGATCTCAAGATGCTTTCCTACCGCTTTGTTTCTGTCTGCCTTGCTCAATGAGATCGTCTATCTTCTACGGTTTCTGATTTTATTGATTTAGCCTCATATGTACTCTACTTCTTTTTTCTATGTTTTACTTAGTTATATCTGAGCTTTCTTAAATTGCTGTGCATTGGTGCTTATTTCACTTTTTTAAAAACGTAAGGATACATTTTATGTTACTCGTTTTTCTCTAAGAGCTTTTGACTCCGAGGGAATTGTGTTATCTGTCCCTTAGTTTAGTTTGTATGCATTTAGCTGCTGCTTCTACGTGGTTGGTGACAGAGTATTCATATTTCCTGAAGAGTATTAAACTTGTTGCTTTACAGTTAACGCATAGGGATTACATATATGACTATTAAGAAATGAGGAGCTGCTATATCGTACAGATTTTGCTCGTGTGCTTCAATTGCTACGTAGACTGACGCGTATCTTTACTGAGACGATTCTGTGACCGTGAGATTCTCCTTCAAAAGAGGTGTATATTTTCAAGGGAAAATGAAAAAAAATGTGACAAAAGTTATTTGGGTATCATTAACAGCTGACCGGTTTAGCTCAGTCGGTAGAGTATCCGATTAGAAATCGCAAGGTTCATGGCTCGATACCGATCTCCGCCAACTCAACGCATGATTGGCACAGATTGGGTAATCTAATATGTGCAATAAAATGGGTAGCTGACGCTAGGTGTGGCGCTCCACTTCAGCAAAAATGATTTCCCTGGTAGCAAAAAGTGGATAGACTCCCTCGCTGTCCGGCTGATACCGACAATAGGCTATTCCACCAACTTTACTTTAATTAACAGTGTTCCTTTTTTTTAATGTGTTGACGTTATGAAACAAACAAATCCTAAGCGGTTTTGAAAAACTTTATAACAATTAAGAAATTCTCAAAAATTCTCAAAAAAAAATAAGTAGGCATCTAAGCAACCCGTTCGTAAGAGGTAGGGTGTGACTCAAGTTCACAAGCATGGCTCATTCAGTAAGAATCGAACTCGATATTCAGTACTTAAAGATCTTCGGGACTAACTTGTTAACCTTTACATCATGATGGGATGCCCAAGGTATCGCTGTAGAAAAACAGTAGTGGAAGTTTTTAATCCATATCTGGGGGAAGAGGAGTTCATGACTTTCCAAACGTATTAGAGTGACTGGAGTTCTAACTCGGTTACAATGATGTCGCATTTCAACATGGTAGCCAATACACCACTTGGACACCCCCATATCTTGTCTCTTTAATATATATATATATGTATATATATATATGTATATATATATATATATATATATATATATATATATATATATGAAAAATAGATGGAAATTAATCCGACAGTATGAAATTTAACATTTTGAAAAAACATATGATGTTTGTTATGTGATTGCTGACAGATCTGTTTCGACCAAATCGATAAGTTGGTCTTCATCAAAGAGCGACATAGATGGGAAGAAAGATATCTGTTAAAAAGACTGTTTTCAAAAAACGAAAGCTGAATTCAACCGCTGAAATTTTGAAAAATGCATGTTCTGTATTAAAAATAGAATAAATTTTATTTTTAATTTTTAAAAATAAAATAAATTTTATTTTTAATTTTTAAAAATCAGAAGCATTTTAGTTTATAATAAAACTCAAAAGAGTTTGTTGTAAAAATATATAAAAAATGTAAAGTGGGTATCAAAATAGTACAGTATATATTTCAGCTGTTAAAAATGTATACAAGTCCACAGTGTAATTTGAAGAAAGATGTTAAGAGTTCCAAAATTTACATGTGGTGTTAAGTCCGTAGAGTTAAAGATGAAAGTCTTCAAGGTGTAAAATTCCAGATATAATTTTTTTTCATTTGACAAATATGAAAAATAGATGGAAATTAATCCGACAGTATGAAATTTAACATTTTGAAAAAACATATGATGTTTGTTATGTGATTGCTGACAGATCTGTTTCGACCAAATCGATAAGTTGGTGTTGCTCTTTGATGAAGACCAACTTATCGATTTGGTCGAAACAGATCTGTCAGCAATCACATAACAAACATCATATGTTTTTTCAAAATGTTAAATTTCATATATATATATATATATATATATATATATATATATATATATAGGAAGTAGTTACGTGCATTTCACATAGCACAAATACCATTGAGAAATGTATGAATCCAACTATTCCCCCTTCAGTCATGGGTAAAATAGTAGGACAGTCGGGGCTTTTTAACCTTAGCATGGCATCCGTTCTTGGAGAAGAAAAACTCCGGTTAAACTCCACTTAGAAAATTGATATTGTGGCCTGAAGAATGGGAATCGAACTCATTAACAATGGTCTGCGAATCTAGCTTAATAACCAGTATAGCACGTAAGGTAAAGATATATATTTATTTTTAACATATAATCTTTCCTTACAATGACACATATTTCAGTACTGAATATTAATCACATCGAATAGTACACAACGAATTCCTGATCATTATTTATTAGATTCCGTGTCAATCCATTCTTATTTATCCATTCTTGTAGATGTATGAGATCAGCGTTATATAATATATATGTATTAACAATTCTAAGTAAACACACAGAATCTGCTTATGTATCACAATCTGAGTCAAACAAACGTGAGAGTTCCCCCTGTTTTTAAATACGAGAGAAAATAAAAGGATATATATATATATATATATATATATATATATATATATATATATATATATCTTGTCTCTTCAAAAAATATATATATTAGTGTAGTGTGGACAGGGGATCAACGGCGTTTGGTTACTCGCAGTTTTTCGCATAGGCGATTGTTCGCATAGGCGAGAGATTGTCAGTAACCAAGCCCCGCTGGCTCCATGTCCACGCTACTCAATGCTCAATGCTTCATCTATGTTATTGACTAGTGTTTACTTTACTTATAAATATCGTACCCATATTACCAATATTACTTTGTATATATATATATATATATATATATATATATATATATATATATGTGTGTGTGTGTGTGTGTGTGTGTGTGTGTGTGTGATTATTAATTGATTAGAATTGTTTGAATTGTGTTTCCACTTTTCCTCAAATTTTAATCACACACACACACACTCACTCACATACACACACACACACACACACACACACACATATATATATAATATATATATTATAAATTGGGTACAAGAGATAACCTACTCGAGTTTCACCATGAGGATCTTCAGGGTTAAATCCACTGAATTAATCGAGACACCGATTAATAGCAGTCGATTTCACGTGTGTGGTCATTGCAATAACCACACACGTGAAATCAACTGCTATTAATCAGTGTGGTCGATTAATTCAGTGGATTTAACCCTGAAGATCCTTATGGTGAAACTCGAGTAGGTTATCTCTTGTACCTATTTTATAATAAATTTGCTCTACTTAGTATTGAGCACTTTGTATTTGTTATATCGCTGATTTACCCCTCTGAATTCTACACCTTCTAACCATCGTGACCGAATTCACCGTTAAGTTAACTTTTCCTTATATATATATATATATATATATATATATATATATATATATATATATATAATAAAATTTCTGGCCTAACTCAGCGAAATGCGTAAATAGAATAAAGGTTGATGGCAACTGACTTGACCTACTTATTTATTGTAATTCCTTTATCGGTTTTTCGGTGAGTCTCTTCTATTTTTTTTCCTTTTATTTTCTCTCGTATTTCAAAACAGGGGGAACTCCCACGTTTGCTCAGATTGTGATACATAAGCAGATTCTGCGTGTGTTTACTTAGAATTGTTAATACATATGTATTATATAACGCTGATCTCATACATCTACAAGAATGGATAAATAAGAATGGATTGACACGGAATCTAATAAATAATGATCAGGAATTCATTGTATACTATTCGATGTGATTGATATTCAGTACTGAAATATGTGTCATTGTAAGGTGACATTATATGTTAAAAATAGATATATGTTTACCTTACATGCTATAATGGTTATCAAGTTAGATTCGCAGACCATTGTTAATGAGTTCGTTTCTCATTGGGCGCCCCATACTTCAGGCTACAATATCAATTTTCCAAGTGGAGTTTAACAGGTTTAAATTAAGAGTTTTTCCTCCCCAAGAACGGATGCCATATCCACGGTTTAAAAGCCCCGACTGTCCTACTATTTTACCCATAGCTGAAGGGGAATTGTTGGATTCATACATTTCCCAAACGTATTAGTGCTATGTGAAATGCACGCAACTCCTTTTTATATTTGAACTCGGGCCACTGTGTCCATTTCGCACTACAATAACCATGACATAACGAATGCTAAAATATATACATATATTTGATAAATGATAATACTTACATCATTAGGTCAGCCACGGTATATATATATATATATATAATATATATATATATATATATATATATATATGGGACTCAAGAACACGTACACACACACACACACACACACACAACACGCAAAGGCAAAATCCACCACAGATCAACAGGTGAATTTGATGGGCATGAAAATTACACACACACACACACACACACGCACGCACGCACGCACGCACGCACATACACGCACACGCACACATAAATAAGCAAACAGACCACCGCTTAATAATAAAAAAGGGTGGGCCAAACCTGGAATCATAATCACACACACACACACACACACACACACACACATAAACAAAATGACCACAAATGAGAATTAGATGGTCCTGGAAATAAACAAACAAATTAATGCTTAGAGGATGAGCCAAACCTGGAATCATAATCAGACACTGTTGAAGTGGCACGGACACATAAACACACACACACACACACACACACACTTAAACAAACACCCACACACACACACGCAGAGAATTTGGAAGAAATGAGACACAAAACCAGATTGATAGTCCTTAGCAACAGCTTCAGTTTCGGAAATCTTCTGTAGATTAGATTTTTATCTCGAAATATTAAGAATTTGGAAAATTACATGTTAACAAACAACACCATAGTTATCTTATTTTTCTTTACACTTGCATGGTGATAGCCTTTCAAAACCAACCATCAAACCAATATATATATATACTAGACAAAAAGTGACCCGTTGGATCATCCGTTAAGATCTCGCTAGATGATTGGGATTAGGAAAAAGAGTAGGATCTGCTAAAATATCGTCTGTTTTTCATTTTAAAAATGAATTAAAATTCATTAAACCGATCATTGAAGGTCAAATTTTTGTCTAAGTCGAAAAAGTAACATAATGAGCATAAGCAAAAAAGCAAAATAATATTACACATGTAATTTATTTTTGATACATTTAAAACAATGTTTTCGGTCAATTTCGATCATCTTGATCTGCCAAGACGCTAATTAAAATCCGTTCTTACAAAATAAATTCTAACTTTTGCGATTGAAAAAAAATCACACAGGATTGTCCAATTAGACACATAACCTAGTAGATAAAGGAGTTAGGTTAAGACAGTTCTAAATGACAATTATCTCTAGATTGTAGGTTCAATCCTGGTCAGGGGCAGCAGTAACATAGAATAATAATTAACATAGCTTAACACCTGTACCACAGTTATGGTTAGTGGAATGAGAACAGGATACCCCCGTGGGCTGAATAAAGAGTTGGGTTCAAAGTTCTGTGATGGCTCCCTATTACAAGAAGGTTCCTGTGTCCGACAAGAAATACCTGAAGAAGGCCGGAGGGCACATCGACCGAAACGCTGTACAGATAACGATAAAGATGAGGACAATAGTCTGAATAATATAAATAATGGTAATCTTTGCAGAGTTCCGTCCTGGCCTCCTGCCTCAAAAACTGCTAGCCGCAGACTGCTGAAAAAACAACACCAGCTACGATTGAAGTCCGTAGCCGAAGCGGTATCACTTGAAAAAAAAGAAGAAAAGAACAACTTAGGGCGTTTTTCCTGAAAACCCAACCCCAACCCCCTCCAGTTAAAATTAAGTTTTATTACAAAATGTGTGTTTCTGTTTTTCCTGGGTCACCCAAATTATTTATTTTCCATTAAACTAACCCTAAACCCAAATCCCAACCCCAATCCTAGCCCTAAACACTAACTATTTTTTACACCGCTTCGGCTACGGATTTTAATCGTAGCTGGTGTTTTTTTTCAGCTGTCACTGGCTACCATTTTTTGAGGCAGGATTCCAGGACAGAATTCCGCAAATATTACCCAAATAATACTCCAAAAATTATTTTTTAGTTTTCATTTTCATTTTATTTTTCGATTTTCGGTACTTATTTACTTCTCGAACAGATTCTTTAAAAAAAATTTTAAAAAACGGTACTCTTCGCGGAGAACTGTCCCGCCTCCCGCCTCCCGCCTCAAAAAACGCTAGCCGGTGGCTGCTGAAAAAAACACCAGCTACGATTGAAGTCCATAGACGAAGCGGTGTCACTTGCAAAAAACAAAACAAAAAAGAAAAACCAACTTAGGGCGTTTTTCCCGAAAACGCAACCCCAACCCTAAACTCCAACCCCACCCCTACTTAAAATTAACAGTTTTATTACAAAATGTCTGGGTTCTGTTTTTCTGGGTTAGAAAAAACAGAAGCCAACTTATTTATTTTCCCATTAAACTAATCCTAAACCCCAACCCCAACCTTAAACCCAAACTCGAGTTTTTTTTATTCAAGTAACACCGCTT
>CM042140.1:125274178-125316678 GCA_023376005.1 Doryteuthis pealeii
GTATATTCAAGTCTTTTAATACAAAGATCATCATCAGGACGCGCTGACAGCACGGACATCCATAACTCTCTCTCTCTCTCTCTCTCTCTCTCTCTCTCTCTCTCTCTCTCTCTCTCTCTCTCACTCTCCACCCGTTCCTATCGGTTATCGCCCCTGGGAGGTCCTCTGCTCAGTATCCAGAATCCGCACAGAGCTGATTGCTGTAAGTACTTCCTGGTCGGCCTACACTAGTGTGTCCATGTGTATGTGTCCAAGGGAGGACGTCACTTATGTGTTCGTTCTTGTTTCTCCATCAGTGTCTAACATGGTTCGCGTGATAAGGGGCAAGTGGCTGTACAATGCTTTCTCGTAACGTGCTGTTTTCAAGATTTGTTCATGACAGCACGCAGAATCCTTGAGTAGGTCCCATCTAGATTTTTCTCTAAGGGCTTCAGATTACAATTGATGCAGCTGTACAGTAGCACTGACACGGCTACGGCTTGGAAGAATTTTCACAAAAGATATCACAATTTTATTATTTCTGGCAGAACGTTATACAATCGTTATATAATCGTCTGACACTGTATAAAATCCACAGCGTATGACAGTGGTTCACAGATTTCAAGATCCTTGTCGAGGATAAGTGACATCAAGTAACAATTGGCTATCAAACCTAAACATGAAACAATTGTTGGATTGTTTTGTAATATATATATTTACCAACCCCTCCGCACGAGTAGGATGCGACAAAAAGTCAATTTCTTAAGCGGAGTTTAACAGGTTTGAATTCAGATTTTCCTTCTCCTAGACTGGTTACCTAGCCATGGTTAAAGAGTCCAGTCTGCCTTGCTATTTACCCATAGCTGGAGGGAGAATTGAATTCATACCTTTCCCAATGGTATTAGCGCCATGTGAAATTCCAACAGCTTCGTCCAGGAACTGAACTCGGGTTGACGACTCCATTTCTCACGACTCTAACCATTAGACCACGCGCCTCCATGTTTTATAATATAAGGTGTGTTGAAGTCCACCTAAACGTATAGACTCTACATGGGCGCGTGGATTAAATCCAGCCAATCAACAGCTCGAATAAGGGGTTAGTTAACTATTTAATCACCGATCTTGAAAGCCGTTCATTTGCACGTATTCGCCACTGCCGAGCGGATCTGCAACTAAAGGACTCTGCTCAACCAAAGGATTCTACCCAACACTAAGGACACCAAGGAACAACCAAATGATTCTACCCAACACTAAGAGACACCGAGGAACAACCAAAGGATTCTACCCAACACTAAGGGACACCGAGGAACAACCAAAGGATTCTACCCAACACTAAGGGACACCGAGGAACAGCCAAGGGATTCTGTTCAACCCTAAGGGAAACCAAGGAACAACTAAAGGTTTCTTCATTAAGGATCACCCTCTGCTTAACACAACTGTAAAATACTCTTACTTGAAGCCTAAAAATGGCCACAAAAATTGTAACAACAATCAATTCCTTCGTTCTTTGTATCATATTTATCAATTATTTTTTTGTCAAGTTTAGGAAAGATTCGGTCTTTCTCTTTATGGACACTGCCCATATTGTCATTATTTTGATTAATTTTTATTTGCTCAGTCTAGTTCCTAATTTCGTCCTCGTTCTTCTGTCTCATGCTTTTCTGACTTTTATTTCATTCTGTTGAATGATTAAATTCCAGAATTTCTAGATATCTTTAGTTTTTTTCCTGTTCAGTGTATTGAAGATTTCATGCTCGGGTAGTTCAATTCCTTCTGTTGCTTTAATTCCATTAATTCCTCTTTTATTCTTTCACTTTGTCATTCTAATCTTTCTTCAGGTCTTTTTCTCGTTTTCCTTATACTCCTCTCTCTCTCTCTCTCTCTCTCTCTCTCTCTCTCTCTCTCTCTCTCTCTCTCTCTCTCTCTCTCTGTCTTTGTCAATATATCTTAATATCTGTCTCAACATCTCTCTTTCACGCACTTCCGCCCACTCTCCTTTTATCTATCTATCTATCTATCTATCTGTATATATATATATATATATATATATATATATATATATCGTTCTCTTACTCTTTCATCCTCTTTTCCATTTTGATGTTTATTCTTCCTCCCCCCTCCCTCTCTCTCTCTCTCTCTCTCTCTTCTCCTCTCCCTCTCTCTTTGTCAATATATCTTAATATCTGTCTCAGCTCCTCTCCTCCTCCCCTCTCTCTCTCTCTCATCTATCTTTCACATACGCCCTCCATTATCCACTCCCTCTCACTATCTCGTTTTTATATCACTCTCTCTCTCCTCTCTCTCTCTCTCTTCTCTCTCTCTCTCTCTCTCTCTCTCTCTCTTTTTACACCTACTCTCATTCATTTCTCTCCTATCTATTTTATCTCGTTCTCTTACTCTTTCATCCTTCTTTCCATTTGATGTTCATTCTTTTCCTTTCCCCCCTCTCTCTCTCTCTCTCTCTCTCTCTCTCTATATATATATATATATATATATATATATATATATATATAATATTCTATCTATCTATCTATTTATCTATCTATCTCCCCATCTCTCTTTAGTCCTTTCTTTCTTTTCTTTTTTCCTCCTCGTTTTTCTGGCAAATCTTCACCTTTTCATTTCTCTCGTTTTTTTTCGTGACTCACAAACAGACGAACCATTTGCAATGCACTCCTTTAACCGGAATGATTACATTGCGTTCGATTCCGAAAACATTATAAAAGCACTGCACACAAATTTTCCCGCTGAAATAACTTTTATTCCTCAAGCTTCAAATAAGAAAAATAAATGGATTATCTAGCGAAGCATTACGTCTTTGAGAAGAAAAAATAACCGGTTCAATAAAAAAGGTCGGTACAAGTTTAGTTCTTGCCATTCGATAAATCATTCATATGGTCAACATTATAATGGAGATTCGGTGTCTGTCTCTATCCGAAACTACTGCACTGCTTACATCCCAATACCCTCAGGAATTGCGGAAGTTTATCAATAAGTATTTGATTTATAATCAAAATCATGAATACATAGATTAGAATAAATCTTATTTATTAACGATGTCTCTGAAAATCTGAGTTGATTTGCCTCAAAACAGCCCATGATATTAGTGCGTTTAAAATCCTGCATTGTGCCTTATATATCACTAAGAAATAAAGGTTTACATAATATATGGTGTGGTTAATTTTCATACTGGTTTTAACAAAACTGGGTTTAATAAATAATTACTTGGTGTTATTGATATTATGGTTTTATTCTCCAACGAATTAAAATCAATCCTATGAATGATTTTATATCGAAACCAATTAAAATATAACTAAAATAAGTGTAATCTTTATAAATGAGTTTTATTTAATTTCGTTATTCATTGTATTTTGTAATGCTACTTAGAGAGTTTCCGTAATCTAATGCTATTTATATGTAAAATGCGATTCGAATGATATTGTCTTGATATCTTGTGCGGTATTCTGCATTTGTAGCAAAAGTTAGAGTTAGGGAAGAGTTATAACAGTTTTTGTTGTTTTTGTTATGTTTTGGGGTCCAATTCAAAGATGTCCCTTGCTAGATATGTGTCTGACTCCCTCGATACGCCTGAAAAGGAAATGAGAATATTAAGATTTGGTACATGCAGAGTAACATTAATTTAGTTCGTCTTTCATTTATAGTTAACCAAATATGTGTCCTCAAATACCTGGCATCTTTTGTACATTCCATTCAGTTATTTCTTTATTTTGGCCATCTCAAATAATTATAATTTGAACTGATATTAATTCTAAAATCAACAAATACGGTCTCTGTCAAATTTCAGTTGTCTGGCATTAACACGATATTTCATTTAATTCTTTTCATTTTCATCATCTCAACTATTTTAAACTATTAGAATTGATATTAATTATGAGATTAATGAATGCGTTTTCCTTTAATACCTGTAAATCTTTTTTATTAGAAAAACAATCAAATTTTTCATTCCTAAATTTCGTTTTGTAAATTTATCTGAATTAATGAGAAATGGATTAAGCCGCCGAGATCAGTTCAACAAATGTTAATCTGCACGGTTATGTCAGACGTGGTTTACAGGGAGATGTCAAAAGTTCAATCGTATGAACTCTCGTGAGACTTGGATAGATTTGAACGTGATAGTTGATACAGAGCCAGTAAAGTGTTAAGTGTACTGATTTGAGCTCTTAGTAAAACCGCCTTCCACATTGGTAGGGGTGATGATTTGTCATGGAGAAAATGTTCCTCTATCGATTGAGAAAAACAAAGCCCGTATTTTCTTTGCATAGTTAGTTGAAGGAAAAATCTAAATTCTAACTATCTTTAAAAAAAAAAAAACACTGCTAAAATGATTACTTTGTGTCACATCATTTCACAGAACGGAGGGGTTGGGTATATACAGGAGAGGCGCCAACCCCTCCGCACGAGCAGGATGCGACACAAGGTCAATTACTTAAGCGGAGTTTAACAGGTTTGAATTCAGCGTTTTCCTTCTCCTAGACTGGTTACCTAGCCATGGTTAAAGAGTCCAGTCTGCCCTGCTATTTATCCATAGCTGGAAGGAGAATTTCCCAAGGGTATTAGCGCCATGTGAAATGCCAACGGCTTCGTCCAAGAATTGAACTCGCGTTGACGAGTCCATTTCCTACGACTCTAACCATTAGACCACGCGACTCCGTCTTTTGGGATATACGGTGTGCTGAAGATCATAACTTATATTTATAGACTGTTCCAAAACAGCGGTGACTGAATCGGCCAATCAAAAACACCCAAACATGTATTTAATTTACTATTTAAAAGTGTTGTTAAATTGTCCTAAAATTACTTGCTGGAGAAGGACAGACCAACAGACAAGGATTATACAACTCTCTACTTCAAGACAAGATCAACTCTGATGATTATACAACTCTCTATTTCAAGACAGGATAAATTCTGCTACAACTCAGGACGGATCAGCGAACAAAGAACTGATACGACATCTTACTACTTCAAGATAGGGTCAAACTTTATGCCACGGGGATCTCCACTGTAAAACTGCTTTTACCTACAGCCCTAAAATGGCCACACAAATCGTAACACTTTTTTTAGCTGTGGTACAAAGACAGATGTATAGAACACCCGATAAAAATCTAATTCTCTAATTATGGTCTGTTCACCAAGTGATTAATTAAAATGCCCAAATGAACTGCCATGCTACGCCAGCGTAGGATTGAAACTGCTGTTTGAAACACAGAACTCTGGTTAAAATTAGCTTCCTCGTTAATCTTGTTTTAAAAAACTGTGCACTCTACAAATTTTAGATATAGAAAGGCCGACTTTCTTTTGGTATACGCCCCGTATACAAAAGAAAGTCGGCCTTTAAAAGATTATTACCCTTAATGTTTTGTTTGTTCAAAAAGCGACCAACTCTCTGTATATACGACAGTGTCTGTGTGTGGCCCGAATATGTTTAGTCTTTCCCAAAATGTAAGAATATTGTTTATTCCTATAGACTCCTTGGGGAATATTAACCACACTATGTAAATGATTCCACTGCGATTTCAGCAGAAAACATCTTTAACTAGACCCACGCTCATTTGTTGTTTTTGAAAATCCAATGTTACAATTCACCGCGAATCCCAATCCAACCAAAGAACGCAGATTGTTTCGCTGTTTTATCGATAGCGAGTTTGTATTTATCCAACATCACAACCACGTGCTGGATGTGACACAAGGTCAATTTTTAAGAGGAGCAAAGTTATTTTTAATTTAGCGTTGTCCGTCTCTTACACTGATTGCTTGACCTGGGCTAAAGAACCCAGTCTGTCCTATTATTTACTCATAGCTGGGGGGGGATGAACAGGTGGATTTCTGGATTCATCGATTTCCTAAGGGTATTAGTGCGAAGAGAAATGTAAACAGCCTCGTTCAGGATTGGAAATCGGATCGACGATACCATTTCCTACGACGATAACTGTTATGGTAAAAGCGCTTTCTTCAACTGTGTGGACGGTTTGTAGATCGCAATTAGATTTCTAGTGAAATGTTGGCCCGTAAACCATTGTATGGTTTACCATATCCTTTTCACAAATTTACAGTGTTCAATCCAAATGTCCACGAAACGGCTCACTGTGAATATCACAGTTGGATAGGGCAAGCGTTCAGCTATAAAACACATTTCTGCCGACAGAGTAATCACCATTGGTTAAGCTGTTTCACCAGTTATGAACACGGGCATTTTTCATGCTAATTCCAAAGGCAATTTCTTCAATTACTTTTATGTTTGATTTGCCCAAACCCACCGCTACCGACAGAATGTGACACAAGGTCAAGTTTTTAGCAGAGTGTTGCTGGTGTGAATTCAGAAAGTTCCTCATAGACTGGTTGCCTAACTACGGTTAAATAACCCAATCTGCCCCACTATTTACCCATAGCTGATGGACTATTTTAAAGTTTACTATCTATTCACGTCAGAACTCATTCTATTCAAATAAAGTCTTATTATTATTGTAGTCTGAGTTTTTCTGATCAATTATCAGTTATTGTACTTTGCTTTGGGGTGGTACGCGTAGAAACTGTGTGTGGTGGGAGAGCCGCTGTGATCGAATTGAAGTAGGCAAAAAGTTAACGGGTAGACGGAAAATTAGACTAAAAGGCTAACCGACAGAAAGAGAATCCTGTTGGTAAGTTTTCATAAAGCAAGAAAAGTAGATTATAGAATTATCAGAGAAAGAGATTTCTAACCGGACAGAGAAAGAACCGGGCACAAACAAAAATAAAATATTTACAGGCTGTCACGACGGTATTACTATATAAAAATGTCAGTGGTGAGTCGTCTAAAAATGAACTGTGCAACTGCAGCACCCACTGTAGCCAGGAGCAAACAACAATAGGAACGATTATCAGTAGCTTTAATTGCATAATTAATTACTTAATGCACACAAACACGGTACACACACACACGTACACACATACACACACACACACACACACACATATATATATATATATATATATATATATACCCTTGATATCATTTTCGGAGAAACCTGCGTAGTTAACATCTTTCACTGATTCGGTTCCTAAAACGGCCCTAAAATATGCATCTATAGTTTTCAGTATTTATTATCTTGACTCATTTCTTTTTCTTTTCCCGACAGTCTAAATGGATGCTTTCCACCTTTTTTTTTTGTTCCCCGAAAAGTTGACCTTGTGTCACATCCGGCTCGTGCAGTGTCGTTAGTAAATAAATATATATATATATATATATGTGTGTGTGTGTGTGTGTGTGTGTGTGTATGTGTGTGTGTGTGTGTGTGTGTGTGCGTGTGTGTGTGATAAAAGAATGAGGGAAAAGGTGGACAACAGAACAACTCAACAAGTACATGTAGGAGATATATTTCGTCGTGCATTGAGCACGGCTTCTTCATCATTTATTTGAACATTTGTGCATCATACATTTGTTTTTATAGAAGAGAAAGTGAACGGGTGGGGGGTGAGTTTGGTGATGAAGTCAGGAGGATGGGATAGAGTTTGTGAGGATTTGATTGGTCAAAAGAAATCTCTGATAGATTGGGTGGGGAGGGAGATAAGATCAAATGTGTGGAATTTGTTGGAAGAAATATGATAAGTAAGGTAGTTTAGTGCAAATGAGGAGATTTACTCCAATCCCCCTACCCTCATATATATATATATATATATATATATATATATATATATATATTATATATGTTTATCCACTTGGTTAAGGGAATTCTATATGAAAGATCCACTGTACTAATAATCCAGTATGTATAAATACAGTGTTTATTAAAAGAGCTCAATGTCCTTTTGATATATACAGAGATATTTATCAAAAAGAAAATCAATACAGTAATTTATTTAAATTCATTTACGGGGAACGTTATTTAAACCGGCTTCCTTGCCTGAAATGCTCATTCATCGCGTATAACTGGTTGTATATGCCCATTTTTTGTAAATAAATTTAATGGCAAACTTTTAGTTTTTTTTTGATTTTATATAATATATATATATATATATATATATATATATATATATAAAATGTTCAGCTTATTTTTAATTTAAAGATTCAGTCTCGATACTTTCCAGTCACCAGAGCCTAGAAAGTGCCACCATTAATGTTATGCTTCCTTCCGTATCTTTGTACATGACCTTCAGCCAAACTTAGAATGGTGAATAATTCATGGATCTGCTTCGAAATTCTGAAGTTTTCTTTGATCCGAAGCAAAGAATTGTTCATTGATTATAATTCAAGTTGTTTACGGTTGACGAATTACAAATTGCTTGAATTGATAAAAGAAATTATCTTGAGGATAAAGTAGAGTAGCCTAAGCATTCCTTCACTTTCTCCCCTTCAATCATCGTGTCATATCAATGATTATTTGCTAGATTTCTCGGTATGGTCAATAGATCAAAAAGAGAAATGGGTTCTTACCTTTCCAAAGGACACAAGAGTGAATTGAGCATATCCAATCTCAGATATAATCCAAACCTGGTTCGATAAATCTTACGACCCTTCCCATCACAACCTAATCCAATACAGTAGCGCCCAAATATCTGCGCTACGTTCCATGATCTCGCTTTAGGTATATTAGTGCATCCTATATACAGTTTCGGTTTCTTTGTTTAATGTAATATCCATCTTCCTGGGTTATTTAATGCCAAAGCCTTCCCCGTAGAAAAAAAAGTAGTGTTACTATTTCACCCATAGTTGGGGATATGAGGAGCTTCACACTTTTCGGAAGGGTATTAGTCGCAAAGTGAATTACCCAACAAAATTGATCTGTATATAGATATAATATTAATAGTTTAAATGTTCTGTGAAAAGATTTTTTAAAGGTTGATGTCAGATGATAGATAAGAGGGAAAAAAGAGACATGACAAATAATAAATAATGCTTTATTGAGGGAGTTGCTTCCCACGTGTTACTTAATGGACTTACAGTGTAAGAACAAGAATTAGACACAAAGATTAAGAGAAACCCAAGACACACCATAGCCAACCCAAGTCAAGTCAAGAAGAAGACCCGAGGAATCCGGACAGCTAAGAAGACAAATAAAGAGGAAGAATAAGAGCTATCAAACACTAGGTGGCGTAACGAGCATCAGTACAAAGGTGAAGGTAACGAAGTCAAATCCTCTTTCACCCTCCAGCCTTTACAGAGGTAACACGCACCAGTTGCGTCTCCTGTCTACAGAATAATGACATACGAGGATATATTCAAAATGTGTTTATTCTTTCCTCTTTTACCAGAAACCTCAAGACTTTATCTATTAAAAGATTGTTTTTCTATGAGGACATTTCTCTTATACAACTATGTATCAGCTCTTCTTTGTATTTCTTATCATGTCTGTATTCTCGTCCATTAAGTTTGCTAATGCAATAAAACATCATTCTAATCACTTCTTCGTGAAATTATATACTCAACCAACTATTGTTCTCCAACAAGAAAATCCGTGTGATATCTTATGCACTTACTTTCCTGATTTAAGTCCTTCTGACTAGATCCTGTTCTCCAAAATTATGATCAAGGCACGCTGGAAGCACCTTTCAGTTAGACTGTTCCTGTTAGATCACCGAAGTTAAGCAGCGATCAGCCTGTTCAATACTTATGTGGGTGACCAATTAAGTAACAGCAGGTACATTATGCAACCTGGGTCCTTTGTTTATCAGAATGACTTGATTCCGCATTAAATGGCCCAAAAAGGGTTGATATGCCGTAAAACAAAACAACCAACCAACTATGCACCAGAATTAAATTTTATCTCCGTATTCGCCATTAAGAAATTGCTTAGAACAATTTTCCGACGAGTCTAATATATAAAATGTTTCTGATTATCCTTTGACATAACAATAACTTTTTTTTTCTGATATAACTTTTGAATATTCATTTGATCGATCAAATAAAATAAACAGTGAATTGAAAATAATTCATGTTTTTGCTTCCTTGCAAAATAATCGTATTAACGATTCATAAGTTAAACGCATAATATTATTTGTTGAGTCTTTTCTTGTTAGGACATATCATTATCTTCTGTTTTCAGTGATATTCATCAGCGTTCGGCCATTTTGATTTTAATTTTCCTGACGATACAGCTCACGTATGACAATGAAATGAGAAAGTAATGGCGCAGTTATATTTAAACAAATTAATGCAAATGGTTTCTTTTTGTGATATCTTAATTGTTGACGTTGTTTCCATTTTGATTGTTCCATTCAAATCTTGATGATCGTAAACACTAATTGGAAATGGCGTCGTTCTTATTGATATTAATCAACAGACACGAGTAAAATGATCTTGCCTTCAACAATCGGCTGACATTTTTGAAAGCGTCCCATTCTGGTACGGCATTTACGTTTGTTTTCGTACTTTTGTCTTTTTTTAATTAACTTATTTATCTATTTATCTATTTTTACATAATTTCTATTTTTTTATTATTGTTGTTCATTTATTTTCATAGGGTTCCTTTTCTTTACTTTTCTTTACTTTTTTTTTCAGTTCCTTTTTCTGTTGTTTTTGCTTTTCTTTCACTTTCTTTTTTATTTCCTTTTCTTTCGTCTTCTTTTATTTTTTGTTTGTTTGTTTGTTTGTTTTGTTATTTTGCTTTCCTTTAACTTTCTTTTTTGCTTTCCTTTAATTTACTTTTTTGCTTCGCTTTTTACTTATTTTTCTTTTTTTCTTTTTTCTTTTTAATTTTTTCTTTCCTTCTTTTTTCTGTTCCTTATTTTTTTTATTTCCTTTCCTTTCCTTTCCTTTTCTTTTTTTGTTCTCATCTTTACTTTTCTTTCTCTCTTTCTTTCTTTCTTTCATTTTTTTTTATTATTTCTTTTCCTTTTCTTTTCTGTTATTTTTTTATTCAACTTTATTTTTTCGTTTCTCGTTTTGTTCACGCATGATGTCATCTTATTGTATATTTAATTCGCTACCTTGGTTTTCGAGGCGAGGAAGTTCGCTGGGGTGGGGTGGGGGTCCTATTTAATTTACTTATTTATTTAGTTTATCACATTTGGTTTCCAGTTTTCTTGCTATTTATTTTCACTTTATTTCTTATCAATTCATTTGTTTTTGTTTTGATTTTTTGTTATCCACCATATGTAGCTGACCTTTTTATGCTCTTTGGTTTTTCTGTTTCGCATTTGATGTTAACAAAAGTTTCCAATGGCCATTAACAGAAAGTTAATACACACTTCTGGAGCTTTGGAGAGTCTGGAGTCACTCTTTCATTGTCATTACACCCAGATCCACTCAGACCTAGAGTTTTAGTACCTTTCAAATTCCCAACTATGAGTCAAGTATATGAGATAATGAAGTGTGTGCCTGATTAAAATGTTTGAAGACCATAAATGTTAAACTGATTTTGGCATAAAATAGCTCAATAAGAGCTGACATGGCATAAAACCAGCCATCACTTATTCGGTTAGAGTACAAAGAAGAAAAAAGCAAACAAATAATAACATTAGAGAAAGAAAGAAAGAATAATATTAGAACGAAAGAAAGAAAGAAAGAAAGAAGGGAACAAAAAGAAAGAAAATATAACATTAGCAAAAGAAAGAAAGAAGGAAGGAACAAGAAGAAAGAAAGAGAAAGAAAAAAATAACACTAGAAAAAAAAAAGAAAGAAAGAAAGAAAGAAAGAAAGAAAGAAAGGTCGCAAAAAGAACAAAATAATTCTAGAAAGAAAGAAAGAAAGTGTAAAGTTTTTAAATGGCATCCTTGGCCAGTTGAAAAGGGCTTAAAAAAGTCCTGTGTTATGGAATCCTTTGGTAAGCATATAATTACTAGGTCCAGTGATTTAATCCTAGGTCCGTCGTCAAAGAGTGTCACAGTAATTATGACCAGTAAGGTCAGGTTAAGTAGTGTATCAACCTCAGAGTACTGCCAGTGATTAGCCAAGAGATAGATCACATGGTTCAGGCTGAGTCTATAATTAGGAGTGGGCAATTAACACACACCTTATAAGTCCAAAAGTCTCAACAGAAAGAACTAAAGGTCGAGAAAAAAGAAAAATTAACACTAGAAAAAAGAAAGAAAGAAAGAAAGGACATAAAGAAAAAAGAATACTATAAAGAAAGAAAGAACACAAAAAGAAAAAGTTAACAAAATTAAAAAGAAAGAAAGAAAGAAAGAAAGAAAGAAAGAACACCAAAGAAAGAAGAAAAAAGCACCAGAAAGAAAGATAGATAGACAGATTAGACAAAAAAACATTTGCAGGTGCTCCATGAATAGTAAACATGGGGACTTGTTCGGTATCCTGCAAATGTTGACTGTTCTAATTTCAGGTACACAAACATAACCAAAGCAACAATGCATTTGAGGTACACTAAAGAAAGAAAAACGGACAAGAGATAACAACAAAAATATAATCCATTTGGTCTTTTTTTAAAGATGGAAACTTTTGCACACAACTAATAGACAGGTGCATACATCAGTGTCAATCACACACACACACACACACACACACACACACTCAGGAGTCATTCAATAAATAAGGTGAATTCACCGAAGGAGTTGGCACTATTGACTGTTCCATCTTTTTCAAGAAAATCAATAGTGTTGGGAATTTTATGCCCCAGAAGACTGTCAGTGATCATTTCTTTACTGACCACTCAGCCTACATGTTTTCTTTGGCCGGAAATTCAATGTGTTTTCACTAAATTGGCTGTATTTTTCAGCTCGGGGTCGTAATAACAAGCCCACGTTTGACCCATTTGTAAACATATTTTGACTAAAACATACTTCTCCGTAAACATTACACATTTTTCTGTAAATTTCACGATTTTCACTTCTCAGCTAACAAAAATTTGATGACAGATTTATGTTCAACCCTTCAACCCTCTGTCATATTTGCCGCCATTTTAAATAGCCTCAAAATCAATATTTTCAAAACCGCTTTTTTATTGAATGACCCTCGTATAATATATATCTATATATATATATATATATAGAGAGAGAGAGAGAGAGACAGACAGACAGACAGACAGACAGACAGAGAGTGCGTTATTTTGACTTACGAGTGCCCCAACTTACGAATCTTCCGATTTACGAACTGTCACTCGGTTGATTTTTGCTTTGTTTTGAGAGCTAAAATGTGTAGTATGAACGAGCTTCAGATACGCTTATGTCAACAAGTTCACAAAAAAATTAAGTTTCCAGATTTTATACACTCGAAAAATATTATTCATAACAAATAAACATTAGAACATATTACAGCATATAATTCATAATCTTCGACGCCTTGTTTGATCAACAGTGAAACTATTCAAAATTATTTCCCAGGGTTGGGTCATTGCTATGTTCGGATAGACAGTGAACACATGAAGAAGACTGGAGGATACAGCGGCTGAAACGTTGTGTTTTACTCACCATAATAAAGATTAGGACAACAGTCCGAAAAATCAAAGTAGTAAATTTCTGTGATTATTTTGATTGATAGTTGAATTGGAATTGGAATCAAGTTAGTTTTTTTCTAACCAGTGAGCAATCACGTGTGGGCGTTTCTAGTTATGTTAGAAGAGTCGAAAATAAATTGTCAGTGGTGAAGGGTTGTTCGAGCCACTGTCAACAGAGCTGATTTATATATGAACTCTTATAATTACTTACGGCTATTCTTTTAATCACACTATAAGTATTCAAAATGACATGATATATGAGGAACCAACCAGTAAATGGCGTTAGTTGTTAACTAATTGTCTCCTAGCTTTGACAACACAACTATCACTCTTACATTCCTCATGTATCTATCCGTCTGGCTATCTATCTATCCATCTGTCTATGTGAATTTGTTAATAACTATATGTCTATCGATCGATATATCTACCAAAGTCTGTTTGTATTTATCTATTTATTCATCTATCCAAGTCTGTTTATATCTATCAATCTATCTATTCTAAATGTGAGTCCCCGTGACGTACTGTCGAGCGTACTAGGCTTCGAAATTTAGGAAATGAGTTCGAACTCCAGTTGCGCTATTACGTTTACTTTCGGACATATATCCTTAGGGAAGGCATGAACCCCATCATTCCCCAACTATGGGTTGATTAGTGCCACAACTGATTTTCTAATAGGATGGCTTTGACATTAAATAATCGACAAAGGCTGATATGCCATTAAACAAAGAATCCAAATTAAACTAAACCTTTTCCCAGAATGTCACAGTGAATAAAATGGTTGTCATATGAAAGATATATATATATATATATATATATATATATATATTATTATATATTTTTGCTTGAAGGCAATTATAATGCAAGTACGTATAAAAGATAATTATAGAAAATAATCTTGACAAAAATCCCGCAAGGATGGCTCGCTATGCAGAACACAAGACTGTTTCGACTTTATTATCTCTTCAGCGATATATATAACGACGAGAAACCGGGATTCACAGGCATATCAAGACCATATTTCGCCCGCCAGTATATAGCGAAGCAATCAAAATTACCCTTGAATACTTATCGCAGTTTACTTTTATATTGAAAAGGTATTTGACGGGGGAGGGGTAGAATATGAAGGGGGTAGCATTTGGTCTTCAGAATAGATTTTGACAAAGCTTCACTAAATACCGAGGAGAAGTATCAATTGAATTTAGTTGTTGTTTTGTTATATTGACCTGTTCCTCTATTTTCAATCACATTTTGTGGGATTTACTCAAGATAGATAGATAGATAGACAGACGGATTGATACATGAGGAATGTAAGACTGATAGTTGTGTTGTCAAAGCTAGGAGACAATTAGTTAACAACTAACGCCATTTACTGGTTGGTTCCTCATATATCATATCATTTTGAATACTTATCGCGTGATTAAAAAATAGCCGTAAGTAATTATAACATTTCCTACATAAATATATATATATATATTGCGTGCGTGCGTGCGTGCGTGCGTGATCAAAAGTATCGAGAGTAAATTTGTATTTTTTATTCTAAAAATTTTAATTAAAAAACGTGTGCATAGTTGAGCAATTTATATAACAAAGTGATGTCTAGACTCCTGTCTAAATATCTAGATGAGTCAGTGCTAATTTGGAAAAAAATATTTAGCCAATTATGAACGGGATATTTTGCAAAAACAGAATTGTACAAGTGCAACAATTCATACTCACTAACACTATCTCTGTGTAACCTTTCTTATTTCCTAAATTTGAAATTTAAACTTTAAATGTGATGTGTGAACAGCTAAGTAGCTTATATAAACCAGTAACAATTCTCGATACTTTTTATCAACAATTTTGGGAACGATGGGTTTGGAAAAACCCAGGATGTTACACATACGACATTTTATATACTTAACAGGTCTGTGTCACTGTTTCCTTGATTCCTAAACTGTAAGGTCACTACAGTAAGTTTTGCGGTCGTTGAAGATATTAAAAGAAATACGATGTCACAGCTTCACACCTTTCACAATTAAATAATAAAGAGCACTAAAAACAAAAGAATCTCTTGTGTTCGTTAACAAAAAAACAAGCAACGGACAAGGAATACCAAGTCATGATGAAAAACCCAAAGACGTCAACAAGAAGATCCAGGTTTATTAAGTGGTCAAATTGATTTATTTTAACATGTCAACCCTTCTAGGATTATTTTATGTCTAGAGATTGGAGAATAGCGTTTATTGTACATTTATATTTACATTTCTATAAAGTTCCTTAATAGTTTTTTTTGCATACGATTATATGATATCAAGTATTCCTATCTCATCCAATAAATTGCCAACATATCCATTTGGCACATACATGGAACTCTAACAAGTACTACTACTCAAGGACAGTATGACCCTGCAATTAATGGGTATTCCACACCCACAGAGCTTCAGAATTGGAACCTCACCATTAAACTGACCACCAGTTTATTATCATGACCAGGATATCCATTTTTAGGGATCCTGTCACTTTTCAAGGGCTACAGTTAGCGTATTCAATGCCACACAGACATGGTGTGTGCGCTTCAGAGGCGGTTCGCCCATTGTCACTGGAATAGGTGGGTTGAACGCTAAGGAAAGTATTTTGTTATAAATTAGCGTTTCATTCGTTGTTCATTTCCTTATTGGTAAGTACAGTTCCCGTTACGATACTTTTTGAACATACATCTTTTGTTTTGTTGTGGTTGGTTTTTTGGGGATTTTTTGTGTTTTTTGTTTTGTTTTTTTGTTTTGTTTCGTTTTACGAGGGTGAGACAAAAGTTTTACAATATTTCGCTAACGTAAGGCACAATTCAGTAGCTCCAGAACGTTATGCCGAGTTCGTAATGAACCACACCGGAGTTTGAGATGCCGCGCTCGCCTGACACTCACCGGATTCCCCTCTACTTCTTGAAGCACAATCTAAGAATCAATGTTTTTAGGCCCACCTGACTTTACCTGATCGGTGAGGTTCTTGCATCTCGAGTGAAATTTCTTGAACCATATGGTTACTGTACTGTGATCAACTGCGTCTTCACTTTTTGGTGTTCAGTTCGAACTCGGAAAGCATAAGTTCCTTAATTAGACTACGTTGCATGTTCATCTGTACGGAATTCAAATCACACACGGGAAAACAATGCACAATGTGCCAGCACACCCAAGTACCACGACAATACCCAACCACAATGGGCACCTTTTGTGGCTTTGAGCTGCTTCGCTCACGTGATATTGTTGTATATTGATAAGTACCGTCGTTTTTTTAGATGGTTGGTGTAGATAGATTTTGAATTCAAGATTGCTGAAATTCAAAATTGGAGGCGGTTAGATGACTGACGCACAGTGACATCATGTTGACCCAAACTTCCTGCCGCTGGAAAATGATTTAGTTAGCTTAGTCAGTTAAGCCTGAGACGTCGTACTGAAAGCGCGTACCTGCTTCGATCCACCGCGCCGTTGAAAGAGTTCTGGTTCTTACTTAATAAAAAAAATGTGATCACTAAAATACATGCCTTGGTTGTCTCTGTAAACTAATGGGGTCCCTGGTGAAACAGAACTAGACAGTCATCAACATACAGTAAGAAGAAATTCCTTAGACTACAGACCACAGGAAACAGACGTTATAAGAATTGTACCAGCTAAACAAGAAACAGACCACAGAAGAAGTAGGGTACCAGCCAGCAACTCCAGCAAGAAAGTAAGTAAAAGATTTATGAGGGTATAACCATGGATGCCTCTCACTCATCATAAGAAGAATAGAATGAACACTCCCCAGAGTATATACCCAGACGGGAAGCTGTGGTCTAATGGTTAGAGTTGTAGGAAATGGACTCGTCGACCAGAGTTCAAATCCTAGACGAAGCTACAATTCACATAGCGCTAATTCCCCTGGGAAAGGTATCAATCTAACTACTCTCCCTCCAGCTATGGGTAAATAGTAGGCAGACTTGGCTCTTTAACCTTGGTCAAGCAACCTGTCTAGGAGATGGAAAACTCTGAATTCAAACCTGTTAAACTCCGCTTGGTGTGCTCATTACTAGAATAGGCTCAGTCCTAATTAATGATCTATTTCACTAATTAACAATATACATGCTGCAAAATAGCCCGTGCCAAAATATTGCAAAACTACAGACCACAGGAAACAGGAGTTAGAAGAGATGCCCAGCTACACAAGAAACAGACTACAGAAGAAGTAAGGTACCAGCCAGCTATTCCAGAAATAAGTAAAAAGATTTATGAGGGTATAACCACGGATGCCTCTAACTCATCATAAGAAGAATAGAATATAGACTCCGCAGAGTATAAGCCCAGACGGAGTATCTAACAAAATACACACCGCAAAATAGTCCGTGTCAAAATATTGCAAAACTTTTGACTCGTCCTAGTTTTTAACAAGCATTGCTCTGATAGATGCCATCAAAGAGGAATTATTTGGTATGCCGCCCCCTATGACCAGTTAGGTTATGGGTAACGTTCTAATAGGCGGTGTCATATTGATCATATGTTGAACTTTGATCTCACTTCTTTTTGTTACCTAGAATGAACATTGAATTCGGACTATACTAAATGTTGACAGAAGTAATGTGTTTACCAAGTTGGGTATTTGTTATTGTTGTTTGGTCCAGCCTTTTCGTAGAAATGACAATAATTGTCCGCCTCATTCGATTAGAATACAATCCCATCCCCCATCCCTAACCCACTGAGGTATCAATTTCTGCGCATCTATTTTGGAAGCAAGTCAACAGAAAAAAAACGAAATAGAATCTGGAATATCAGTTTCATATTTATGGGATTGTTATCGAGAAGAAGAAGAAGAAGAAGAAGAAGAAGAAGAAGAAGAAGAAGAAGAAGAAGAAGAAGAAGAATGAAAGATGCGTAGAAAACAAAACAAAACAAAACAAAACAAATCTGTTTTGGACAGAAGAGACAGCAGTAATTGACTATCATCACTCTTGCTTTCCTCCTCGTTGTGTTTTGTCTTATTGTTGTACCTTATTGTATTTTGTTTAAGCGCGCATGCAACATAAAAATCAATCATAAAGCGCATGCGTGGGTGTCTCAGGCACGACACCCGATCATGCTCATTTCGCTTGTAGTTTGTTTCCGGTGTCCAGTTCCGATTTAAGACAAAATGGATCCGTAAATCGAATTGCTTTATTAAACATTACACTGAAGTCTGACTTCTTCGTTGAACTGTAAAACAAATAGTAGCTTCGTGTTTAGAATACTGAACAGATAAGATGCTCGTAGCACAACGGTTAACGTCATTGGTTCCTTGGTTTTGTTGAATTTTAAGGCATGTCCACCCCTGCGTCATTTTATGCCAAAGACGTTTTGATTTATTCATTCTTGTTGTGTATTCAATTTTCTAACACATTTTTAAAACACATTTTATCTATTTAACCCATAGATGGGGCCCTTACAGCTACTACCACTCTGGGTCAGGGTGGACCTAGCGAGGAAGGGGTACTCCACACTCCTCAGAGCTTCAGATTTGGAAACCCACAACTAGATGCAGTTTAGCGTCATACTCATGACACTAAGACCCTTAGCCATTGCCTTGAGCCAAAAATATATAAAAAGATGCTATATATATATGTGTGTGTGTGTGTGTGTGTGTGTGTGTAGAAAGTTTTGTAGAAAAAACAACAAGATGTTTAAAGTTTTGCTGACAGAAATCTGTTTAAACCATATGCGGTCTTTATCAAAGCAACATTGTAAACGGAAAAACGAAATAAATATATCATTAATCATGAGGCACGGAACGCTCTCGATCAGTACCGGAATTTTCAAATAATTTTTAAAAATGCGTATTTTATATCAAAAATAAAATAAATTTTATTTTTTTAAATTATAAGCATCTTTATCATTAAAAAAAAACTCAAAAGAGTTTGCAGTAAAGGTGTATATAAATATCAAAAAGTTCAGGAAAATGTTCCGGTTACAAAAGAAAGTTTAAAAAATATAATACGTCCAACCATACAATAGATGAAGATGGAAAATTTTCAGGAATCTGTAATTATGACAAATTCGTAGAGTCGGGAATCCGTATTATATTCTTTTTTATCTCCATTTTACCTTTCATATATATATATATATATATATATATATATATATATATATATATATATATATATATATTAGCACACTTTCTCTTTCACCAAATCAGCAACAGCAGAACATTCTACGTATGAGTGATTGCTTTTACTTCCCAAATTTACTTTATGTTTTGCCGTGTTGATTGGTTGGTTGGATTTTACGGCATGTCAACCCTTGGGTTATTTTATACCAAATATTTTGTTGTTTTATTCATTCTTGTTGGGTATTTAATTTTTTTAAACTCATTTTTTAAAACACATTTTAAAACTTTTTTTATCTACTTGACCCATAAATGGGACCCTAACTTGTACAACAATTTCGGAAAGGGGTGAACTTGTGAGAAATGGCAACGAAGAGGCACTCCATTCCACAGGGATCCAGAATTGGAACTTCACCACTAGATGCAGTTTAGTGTCATACTCAGGATATTAAGACCTCAGCACATATATGATAAAAAGGGTTGGGGTTGCCAAAAAGGCAATGGGTTCGGAGAATCATATAGGTGCTAGGGTTTTATTAATTGGAGAGGGCTTCTCCAAATGCCCATCTATCCCAAATAATGGCCAAAGAAGAATGTTGCATATCATAGACTGCTCAGCCGTCAGGATTCCTTCATTAAGCATCACAGATCGCCAACCACCGCCAACAAATGGCCTCATTGGTCGGATTTTACCACTCTGCATAAGTGCAATTGGCGTATTCCACTGCTCCACTCGACTGGGCGTCATAGGAAAGGGATTCTGCAGCCTGAGTTCAAATCTTGCACAAGGCTGTTTGCGTTTAACCTCGCGTTCATACTCTTAGGAAAATCATGAATCCTTCACTTCTACATCCCCTCATCAATTATAGGTAAATAGTAAGACAGGCTGGGCGCTTTATCCTTGGTATGAAAACCAGTCCAGAAGAAGGAAAATTATGAATTAAAATCAGCTATACTCCACTTGAAAAGTGATCTTGTGTCTCATCTGTCTGCACTGGAGAGTTTGATTAGATACATTCGAAGCAGATGTATGGATGTCCTATCGTCGTATAATGAGTAGAAATCTAGTCACTCTAGTAGATCCATTAACAAATAGTAAATACAGCTAGTTTGACTCCTTTAAATACAAACAAGTATCATTCCTATCTAGCTTTTTTCTAATTAGTATTATTTGGATTATTCGGACTATTGTCCCATCTCTATTGTTATCTGTACAACATTTCGGCCGATATGCCCTCCGGCCTTCTTCAGGTATTTCTTGTCGGCCTCGGGAACCTCCTCGAACTTGAGAAACTTCCTTTTGAATTTGGGAACCTTCTTGTCGTAATCGGGAGCCATCACAGAACTCTTTAAACTCTTTGCCTACTTTAAACTGTTCTCCCACCACTTCTACTCTACCGTAAACCCCTGGCAGCGCCTCTCGCGCCTATCACTTGTCTACACTGAAAAATCCCTACATGAACACCCCTGACACCTTTTGTTTTGTCTGTGGTGAAATACTGTTAATTTGTCTCCTTTAAATATAAATCTGCTAATTTGTCTGATATAAATCATTAGACTTAATTTTAAATAGCAACTCTCCATTCTTAATTCTTTCTAATACTGACCATCTTACAACCCGTTATGTAATGTGGATAAACACTGCTAGTTTTACTGCATTGAATATAAATTATTATCATAAACTTTGATAAAAACAACCCCACATTCTTTAATTTTCTATACATATAAAAGGGCAGTTGTGTGTATGTATGGATGTATGTGTTTTCGTAGTCCGGCTGAACTACGAAAATAAAACAGAAAACGGCAAAGTAAATATATATACATATTCACTATCACCAGATCTGGAATTTTGAGTAAAGATTATGAAGATTTGATTTATATTCGTGAAGATTATTTTTTTAAATACCATTTAAATAGAATTTTTTCCATTGAATATTTTAAATAGGAGACATTAATTTTTCTTTTCAGAGTGCTATGCACTTTTTTTCTGACGTCCCACCAGGCCGAATCAGCGCAAGGTCTTTTTTCCAAAGGGATTTTAATGGGGCATCCTGCAAGGATCCAACTCTTGATTCAGTAATGATGGGTCTGCGAGACTAACTTTTTTGCTCCTCCTCTACCCCGGCGAGGCCGTGTAGCCACTTCTAGTTTTTTCAATAAAAAACATCTTATAACCCCGTATGTGATATGGATAAATACTATTAGTTTGACTCTTTTAAATACAAACAATCATCCTAAATTCTTCTTTACACTTTTTCTTCTTTACACTTCCATAAAAAGATCTTAAAGTATTGCGAAGAGTAAATAATAATGATGTGAAAAGAAGATAGAGTTTAATCAAATATAACGAATCAACATTGCAGTTCGATTCATTGCATACGAAAAACGAGACGAGTGCAGTTTGGCTTACTTTCAAGTATTTACACTAAGATTTATTTGTAATTCTATATTAAATTAAGATGTGATTTGGTGGGGTTGTATCAACGAAACCTGCACAGCTAGATTTATGCATAAAACGTTTTTATTTGAACGTCTTGAATTGTATATTTACCGCTAACACGTTAAGTAAGAACTATGGGGATTTGGAATATAAAAAAATATCTAAAGTTTAATAACATCGAAGATATCGTTTTCTCGCTTTATATAAAAAGGAAAAATAAACATCTACAAAGATTGTAAATCAAAATCTGAATTTAGTACTTCTTTTCATGGCGAATACGTTATTTATTGTAGGCGTTTAGTATAGCGATTATCGTCGTAGGAAATGGACACGACGATCTGAGTTCAAATCCTAGACGAGGCTCTTTCACTTAGCACTACTACATAGCATGAATCCACCTCTTCTCTCCCTAGCTATGGATAAATAGTAGGATGTCCTGCTATTTGCCCATGGCTGGAGGGAGAACTGGATTCATACCTTTCCCAAGGGTATTAGCGCTATGTGAAATGCAAACTGCTTCGTCCAGGAATTGAACTCGGGTCGACGAGTCCATTTTCTACGACTCTAGCCATATGCGTGTGTGTGTGCATGTATGTGTGTGTGTTAAAGTAGCGTGGACATGGAGTCAAGGGCGTCTGTTTACTGACGGTTTCTCGCCTATGCTATCTTCAGGCCAACTTGGCAAAGGCGAGAAACTATCAGTAACCAGTAGCTGTTTACTCCTTGTCCACACTACCTTAACTTAGTTAAAAGTGATCTAACCATGATATTGAACACAATTTACTTATAAATATAGCACCCATATATATATATATATATATATATATATATATATATATATATATATATATATATATATATATATATATATATATGGGGGGGTATATTTTTTATAAAAATTGAAGAAAAAAACACAAGTTTTATCGACGTGTGAGGTTTAATAAGCCGACGTTCCAGTGTTTCGGTTTGTTTCACAAACTTTCCCCATGGCCTTCGTTTGTTTAAAGAAAAATAAATTATTAGTGAACAAAAGACTACGAGTTTTTGAATGAAAATTAACTTTTTCATTTCAAAAAAATATTATGCGTGTACTTATCTATGGACGACACAGTACATGTGTAAAATTATTTGGATATGTGTTCTGACCGTGTGTGTCTGTGTAAGTAAACATGTATGTGAGTGCACACGTATACTTGACACGTGTGTGTGTGTGTGTGTGTGTGTGGTGTCTGTTTATGTGTGTGTGTGTCTGTGTCTGTGCCTGTCTGTGCAGATGACTGAGTGTCAACTGCTGGATGAGTCGTGAAACCGGGTAGAAACGATTCAATGATAGTCTGACTCATCTCTAAATAGAACTTGCTCAAACAACTGAAGAATATTTGACGTGTTGCGGTTTAGGTGGGGGGGTGATGAAATGATTACAAGGAGCGGCATTCCTGCAGGAACACGCGCATTTATACACCGTGTGTTTTTTTTTTTGGGGGGGGAGGGGTTGGTGTTTTATTTTTCATATTATTTCAAAATTTTGCCCGGCGCATTCAATCATCTTTAACCCTCTGGTTACGTAATTAAAAAATCAACCTTTAACCGCATACACATAATCGCTGATAAAATTTAAAATAAATTGAAATAAGTATTATTTGGATTATTCGGACTATTGTCCTCATCTTTATTGTTATTTGTACAACGTTTCGGCCGATGTGCCCTCCGACTGAAACGTTGTACAGATAACAATAAAGATGATGACAATTGTATTATTAGGATTATTTGGACTATTGTCCTCATCTTTAGTGTTATCTGTACAACGTTCCGGGTGGAGGGCACATCGGTCGTAATGTTGTACAGATAACAATAAAGATGAGGACAATAGCCCGAATAATCCTAATAATACTAATTATCAAACCTTATCTAAAAGATTCAGAGAAATAAACTAGAATAAATAATAAAGAGATTTTTTTTAAATGGCAATGAGAGGTGACTCAAGAATTTCCAGAGCTCAACAACTAGAGCCTCACTACCGGGTGAAGGTTACTGTCATACACGGAACACTGGTTTAACGGCATATCAACTCTTGTTGGTTTATCTAATGCTGAAGCCTGTCTTAATTTTTGTATAGAATTATATGAAATAAGTTATAAACTAGTGTTGGTGGACAAAATAGTAATGTCTCCCGTTTTACATTGAAAGAGAGGCTCTCCCACATCACGTGTCCGTTTTGGTCACATGATAAGGCGAACCCTAGAATCCCACTCTTTTACCAACACGACGCTGGAAGAGACAAACGAGTGTCTTTTCGATTCCTCTGCAGCCACACACATGGTGTCTGTTTTTGTTCCCAGACCTCCTGAAAAATAGTAAGTGGTTTCCACTCCTTTGTTGTTCAACCTTTCTTCATGTTCTTCGGAAACCCTTATTACTCTTTGAAAGTTTGAGACGTGAACTGTGTTCCCTCTTTGAAAGTTATATGATTAGATATTATATTTCATTAAATGTCTTCTCAACTGAATATTCTGCGTTAGGCTACCCTTTCTGGTGATATCCTTATGCAATATAGGAATGCGGGTGAAAACTTCGAACTGACACCCCGCTAATTTTTATAATAGCTTCACTTAACTATTTCTAATACAAATAATGTGCACACCTTTATATGGTTTCAACTCTTACTAATAAATATTAACTATTTTCAAATAGCTCCATTTGAACCACAGATGGGACCCCAACTAGTAACAATACAACGGGCTAGAGTGGATCTGGAAGTAAGGGCGTCAAAACTCGATTTTTGCCCTCAGATACAGTTTAGTGTCATACCCAGAACGCCCATTGTTAGCCTTCTACAATAGAAATAATGACTACTAGTGGGACCTGTGGATATACCACATTATGATAATGTAATTATTACAATGTTTGATATGTTTACTTAAGAGTTATTGCAAAATAGTTCAATATATAAAAAGTGTAAAAATCTTGATTTAACTCCTTCTCACTCTTTTTTCTTTCTTTTCATCTATTGATTATGTTTGATTGAAACAGATTGTCGTCATCGCATTCGCGCGCTCACCCCATATCTCTATCTTTCCCTTACTCTTTTTCTTTTCTTTTTTTTTCTTTCTTTCTTTCTTTCTTTCATTCTTATTATATTTTTCTGTGTAGCATGTCCTTTTTCTTCCCTTTATTTCTATATGATAAAAACAGAATGGTCCATTATTTAGCTGAGGTGACGACACTCACAAGAAATACAAATTCAGCGGATGAGCAACACCAGATAATCAGGATTTATATCTATGTATTTCTTCTTGGAGGATTTGGTCGGTCTGATTTTTAACCAAAAGGTGTTGAAAGATGATAACGTTCGTATTTTTAGGAACACCAGTGTTATTAAATAGAGGAACATTTCTGATCCGATAGGTTTTTACAAAATCATAGTAAATAAATAAAAGCTAAGATTTAGCAAGAAGCAAGAATTAACTTCTACAATAAATTGTCTGATCATAAACAACAGAATCAGAACAATCTACAAGATGTCAAACTAAAGGAATAAAACGAAAGGAATAAAAAGCATAAAATGTAACAAGAAGCTTAGTGAATTTTACAAACAATTCGTCTGCTAATATTCTACCCTTGGCCAAAGAAACCAACGCGAAGAGAAGTAGTCTCGTCCAGGATTGTGAACTTGGTTCGCCTCGCTGCCTTTACTAGTAAATTAAAAATAAAATCGGTGTATTCCATCCCCCACTACCTGAGTGATCATCTATATATCAATACGCTTGTTATCATCTTGCAACACCCTCTGGTTAAAAATGAGATCGTCCAAATCGTCCAAGATGAAATGCAAAAATTTAAATCATGATTATATGGTGTCGCTTAATTGCCAAATCCTTAAATCGTCACCTAAGGTAAATAATGGACTATTCTGTTGTAATTATAAAGAAAGAAAGAAAGAAAGAAAGAAAGAAAGAAAGAGAGAGTATGTGTGTGTGAGAGAGAAGGGAAAGATATGAAAAGGGGGGCGTGCAGAAGTGATAACGCTAATCTGTTTAAATCGAATATAAAGAAAAGATGAAAAGAAGAAAAGAAAGAAAAAATAATGAAAGAGTTAAATCAATATCATTATACTTTTTACATATTAAACGTTTTTGCAATAGCTCTTAAGTAAACATATAAAACACTGTAATAATCAAATTATCATACTGTGGTATATCCACAGGTCCTTTAAGTTATCATTATTGCAGTTGCTGTTGTTGTTGATAATGATTATGATCATGATGATTATGATCATGATGATCATGATGAGGTCGTTGCCAATGCGATACCACCTCCGATTCTAAATGACAGTCGTCGAAGTGGGCGTTCAGCAGAGACCAAGAAGATTTCATGTTGAAAATCATTATGAAAATGTCAAAAGTAATTTGCTTGTAGACTGAGTGTATTTTAACATTATAATGGCAATGGCTTTTCTGTTTTTGTGGGGGGGGTTTATCAAGTTTTGTGGGAGTTATTTTTATTTGTTTATTTTTCATTTACTTTTTTTTATTTTCGTTTTGTTTTATCGTTTTTTGGAGGGGTTGTGAGGATCGTTTTTCTGGGAGGGGGAATTTGTTTTGTGTTCGTTTCGATTTTTGTTGGTTTTTTTATTTGGTTTTTGTTTTGTTTGGGTTTTTTTTTTGGTTTTTTTTTTTTTGGTTTTTTTTTTGTGGGGTGGGCTTCGTTTCTCTTTTTTTTTTAAGGGGGCGGTTATTTGGGGTCGTGGTGGAATATGTTTTGTATTCTTTTTGATTTTTGCTGGGGTTTTTTTTTCGTTTTTGTTAATTTCTTCTTTTTTTTTTTCTTTTTTTTTTTTTTTGGAGCGTGGTGTTGGGGATTGAATTTTAAATTTATTGGTAACATCTGTTTTTTCTTTTTCAGCTAATATTTCCTGAATGGCGGACAAATAAAATTCAGAATTTTTCCCCATCAATCGTTGTTGAGATTTAGCCTAATCATCAATGATACACACTGAAGCGCACCCGAGGGAACTCACATTTCCCCTTATCTAATTCCTTGTAGTGTGTTGCTTTACTCAATGTCAAAAAATATATCTATTTACCCAACCCCCTCCGCCACAAACAGAATGAAGCACACGATTCTTTTAGGGGAAACACAGCTGGTTTGATTTCAAAGTTTTCTTATCCAAAACCAGTTGCCGTACGATGGCTAAAGAACCCAATATACCCTACTATTTACCCATTTTTAGCAGTTATTGGAAATGTACAACGACGCTGCGTGCTGTCTTGAAAAAATTCTAGAAGTGGCACCCCACAAAAGAGCAGCTATACTGCCACTTGTCTCCGATCAACAAACCATTCGGGTAATACGAACAAGACATACTGTACACTGCTGGAAAAGCAACAATGAGCCCATAAGTGACGTTCACAAATGGGTACCTACTACCAGAAAATACCTACAAGATCGACATGAGCAAAGCTAAATAAAAAATATAATGTTTGTATAAATCATTGATATATAAAAAAATGTTTTTAAATTATCAAAAAATAAAACAAATTGATAAAGGATAAAACATAATAAAAAGGAAATAAAAGAAAAAATCAAAGGAGAACAATAAATAAGTAAACAACCTAAAAAAAAATATATATAAGGAATAAAAGATAATAAAACAAATCCATAGGGACAGATTTTATATCAATATATCAATATATATATATATATATATATATATATATATATATATATATTAGTAAAGAAATAACAACAGACTTAGAGATTTTGCATTATAGCCTATTTCGGAGAGCTTAGACAAAGTGTCTAATTCTCCCAGCTCATCAGATGCGAAAGTCTTTTGTTATTTCTTTACTTATAAATTTTCTCTGTGACTCTCACAATAAGAGCACACATTGAGCTCTCAAACTGCGACAGGTTGTTTAAAAAACTCCTATGTCGTAAGGAAGATTTCTTCTCTGAACTTTTGGATTATATATATATATATATATATATATATATATATCAACCTCTCGCACGAGCAGGATGTGACACAGGGTCAATTTTTTAAACGGAGTTTAATAGGTTTGAACTTGGAGTTTTTCTTCTCCTAGATTGGTTACCTAACCAAGGTTAAAGAGTCCAGTCTTCTCTACCATTTAACCATAGCTGGAGGGAGAGTCGTTGGGTTTCACAAAGGTATTAACGCTATATATAAATATAGATTTTTTATATATTTATTTATTTTTAACTTTTTAAATCCCGAGAAACAGCGAGTAGCTCTGCTAATTCATAATAAAAATTGAATTAACTGAAAAGTTTGGTGCGTTCAAAGATAGCCAGATAAAATTCTTTTACAAACATTGATGCTATAATTGCTTCCGACAAAAAAGATTTTGTATAAAATTGCTGTAAATCTTTACGTCATATTAACAGTCAAAACACATGTTCTTAAACAGGGATGACGATTTTCAACTAAACTTGTTTATTAATCATTTTTAAGCACTCCCGTATATCATGTTATAAATCGTGAGATTTGTTTATCAAATGAGGAAATGTCTTTCTTAAACATTGTCCAAAAATGGCGGGGTGCAAATCTTTTATATCATCACACATCGAAGACCTTAACAGACGTTTTCATATCTATATCTTCAGATGATATATCTCTCACAATAGAGATTCGGTGGCTTATTTTCTCAGATAATAAATCATGAGCAAAGAAAAATGTCGCCCACGTAAAACATCTCGTGTGTTCTTATAAACTGTAAAAACAAAATAAAGATTGGCGCCCTAGGTCGATCACCTAACGGTCGTCACGTTCATCCACAGAATCACGGATAGTCTAGATGTTAAATACAATACATAACCAAGGAAGGTGGACACCGACGAAAAGAAAATAATCTAGTTTTCGGTGTTATCAAACGGGATAGAATAAAATAAATATTTGGTTCTATTTCGTTTTGACTTGATGATAATTGTTAAAATTCTGGTCTTGTAGTGTTCCTTGAATTCCTAAGTCGAAAAGTGTAGCAGCAGTAGATACTCCTTGTAATCCTATTCTTGTAGTGTTCCTTGAATTCCTAAGTAGAAAAGATCGTAGTACCAATAGATACTCCTTGTAATCCTAGTCCCTAGCGTTCCTTGATAGAAAAGAGTATAGTATCATTAGATACTTGTTCCGTAGTGTTTCTTGGTAGAAAGGCGTGTAGGATCATTTGATACTCCTTGTAATCCTAGTTAGTCCATATGTTCATTGGTAGAAAAGAATGTAGTATCGGTAGATCTTCTTTTGGCAGACATTTCAATTATCAGTTGATTCGAGGACAGCTGACTACGATCTTAAATGCGTTCTGTATACGTTTCTCATTGGCCATTTTTACCGGAAGTGTTTGCTGCTGACGTTGGGAAAATTCATAAATAGGAGTGGAAATTTCGCGTACACCTTATACCTATAGATAATCCAACAATAATGTAATGTCGAGGATTGTGAGTTGTAACAGGAAAAAAGTGATACTCCATTGGATTGTACAATGTTCACATCAGAAAAAATAGTCAGACACGTGGTCACAGAAAGACCCCACTTACTTCATTATTGATGTTGCAACTTCGATCTGGACCGGTCTCAAAAACAGGAAGTATTCTCGGTTCGACCAGGGAAATATCTATTGTTTGTTAAATCGTAGACCATCCCTAATGCAGGTGGGAGGGGGTTTCGCTAAACAAGAAAAGTTAAGTGGGTCTATGTAGCTCTGCCAGTTATTAAACGACTGACCCTTTTCAAAAATCTCCGATTTTCGTATAGAAGTAAGGACCAACTCCTAATTGACGTTCTCCTGTAGGCACCTATATAAGACACAGCAGTGTTTGTCGACCAGCAAAAACTTATATTGATCAACTCAGTATGGATACTGGATGCCGTGCAGAGGAATTGGACAATGGGGAATTTTCACCCCAATTAATCTCCCTTTAGCTACACCACTGATAGTAACTTGTCGGTAAATATTGTGATTGGTCATTAGGGTAGGTCGATTTTAAAACTTTATACGTCTCCTATGTGGTAAAGGTTTCAAATTGACATACAAAATTACCACACAAAATATTTTTCTTCAAAACTTTGTCTTTGAGGTAAATTATTTCAATCTTTTAAGATATTATCACTATTACAGCTTAATCATTAGGTAAAAAGCAGCAGATAGGAGGTGTCGGTGGTGGTGGGGGCATATTTTCCATTTGAATTCGTCAAAATATTTCATTCGTTTCGTTTAAAAGGACAATCTTTTCTGTTTTAAGTATTAAAATTGATAAATTTTCTAACCAATTTCTAGGCTAAATGTTGCGAAAACAAGGATTTTTGGTGCATTTTAGTAGACGATCGTTGATGCTATTTCCTCAAACAATGGTACAAGTACAAGATCTAGTTTTTGGTATCAGTATTTATTATATTAGGATACAACTTTTAATCTTTGAGAGAGTTTGATTTTTTTAAGTGAAAAATCAACCTGTCATTTGGTCACTGACCTTTCAGTTGATTTTAGAAAACCTAAAATATTATTTACACATAGATTTTTTCACGCATAAAGAGTTAAAAAAAACACCATATTAAACTGTCTCGACAAAATATTATATCGATTTCTAGAAGCAAACAATAATAACATTGCCATTATTTCTTGTTAAATATTTTGCGTGACTCTCATTATCACATGAGGTAAGGACATTTCCCGTGTTCTTGTGTTGTTGTTTTTTGTGGGTTCTATTTTTTAGTTGTTGATGTTTTTCAAAATGCTCTCCCTGGTGATAATGTGTCTGATTGTAATAACAATGAAGGGCATTACAATTGTCCTTTACGAAGGAGACAACTATTCGCTTTTTTTATTACTGGGCTCTCGTGATAAAAATTGTAATTATAAGAAACTAGTAAAACTTCCTGGTGTTTTCTGGGACACGAGACTCAAGAGGTAACATCACTTGCAGCCCAATGATCATATGCACAGAAACTGAACTGATTTTGACTTACGGTCAAGTCCCACTGAAAGCAGAGAATCCCGAAGTTAAGTAGCTATGAACTTATTCAATAATAAATCATGTGTAAAGACAAATGGCGTCCACGCAAAACATCTCATGTGCTTTTATAAAGTGTAAAGACAAAATTAAAATTGGCGCCGTATGTAGATCACCTAATGATCGTGATGTTCATCCACAGAATCTTGGATAGTCGAGATGTTAAATACAATACATAACCAAGGAAGTTGGACACTGAAGAAAAGAAAATGATATAGTTTTCGTTGTTATCAAATGAGGTAGAACAAAAAAAAATTACTTCTATTTCATTTCGACCTGATGGTGATTGTTAAAATTCTGGTCACCATTTTAGACGTTTAGTTGTTCTGTTAGTAAATCTAAGTAAGTATTGAGTTTGGATAAGCAACAGTAGGTACTGTAAGTCAACTCGTTTTTTTTTTCAATAATAATGGAACGCCGAGACTAGCTTGCTAACCATTATACCACGATGGGACACCTGGGGTATGGGAGATGTATATACATTTTGATAAGTTTATAATGAGAAAACGTATCAATATGTATTTATACTAAAATAACTCATTTTAACTTAATCTTTGTTAATCTTGAATTAGTCTTATACAAACGTTACGCAGTTCTCTGTCATCTTTCCCGGTCGAGTGTTGATTCCTCTGTTCGACCAATCTCTCTGTTTCGTTCGTTGACGGTTCTTTTTAGTTGTCATGAACAATATGGATAACTAATTTTGAGTACCAATTTTTTTATTTCACTTAACGAATATGTCATCTATATGGAGAGCGATCCTGACTGTATTCAGGGAGATGGCGCCCTTAAGGTAATGTGAATGGAACGCACGTGTTCTCCTTAAAATATCGGATCCAAATTATTACTATAACAATATCGGTTCCAACCTATTACGTTAACATCTCAGCACCACCTGATTCCTATCCCTATTTTCCAGCGTTGTCTGGTCACGTAACTTTAGTCCGATGAAAAGCCTCGTCCAAGACCACCTCGGAGTCAATGTTTGTAAATAAAACACATTTGAACTAATGTGTTTGAGTACACTTTCTATTTTACTTTTCAAAATCTACGCTACTCTCAAAATACTAAACTAGATACTGCCAATTATTATTTAACAAAATGACAATAACATAGGGCAGTCAGTGAGAATCAAAATCGTTATTTTGGTAATGGTTAGCCAGGGAAACTTACCACTAATCGTCGTAAAGTCTTTGCTGTTAGTGTTGGTCCAATAGTTATTCATTGATTATCAACTTTTCACAACAGGGTCGCAAGAGTCGATCACTCAGTGAGAATCAGACTCACTATACTAAGAAGTGCCGCGAGATTAGATGGACTGACAGTTATTTTTTATTGGGCGTCGTGTGCGTTTTTGCCTTAGTAAAGTGTTGTTTGGTTTCTTTGTTTAATGGCATATCAACCTTCGTAGGTTATTTAATGCCAAAGCCATCATTGTAGAAGAACAGTAGTGGCACTATTTAACTCATATCTGCGGAAATGAGAAAATTCATACCTTTAACAAGGACATTAGTTCGAGAATAAATCGAATAGCACGACTGGAGCTCGAACTAGCTTACTACAATGACGTAGTCCAGCACGTTAGCCACTACTAGTTAGTACTGCATTAGTTAATGACACATTATTTAGCACAGAGCCAGAAAAGTGCACTCGGTGAGGATGCAAATCATCTGAAAGACTAGTTTGCAACCACCCATCATTCGACAGCAGGTATCATCAAGATTCTTGCAGTATGCTCAAGGGGAAATGGCTTGAAAACAAGAAAGGAAAAGAAAAAGGTTATTGAGTGTAAACCGTTTTAACTTAGATAAAAGTCAACGATTTCACTTGAGACATTTGAAGTAGAATTGCTCGTTTTAAGTAATTGTTTGTGTATTTGTTTGTATACTCATCTACAAGTGCTTTTCAAGATAAGAAGTACTCATCACTATAGAGTGCGTAATATACTGGTCTTGTCAGCCAGGGATAGTGGGATCGAACCTAAACAAAGGAATTGTTTGTGTATTTGTTTGTATACTCATCTACAAGTGCTTTTCAAGATAAGAAGTACTGATCATTATAGAGTGCGTAATATATTGGTCTTGTCAGCCAGGGATAGTGGGATCGAACTTAAACAAAGGAATTGTTTGGGTATTTGTTTGTATACTCATCTACAAGTGCTTTTCAAGATAAGAAGCACTCATCATTATAGAGTGCGTAATATACTGGTCTTGTCAGCCAGGGATAGTGGGATCGAACCTAAACAAAGTAATTGTTTGTGTATTTGTTTGTATACTCATCTACAAGTGCTTTTCAAGATAAGAAGTACTCATCATTATAGAGTGCGTAATATACTGGTCTTGTCAGCCAGGGATAGTGGGATCGAACCTAAACAAAGGAATTGTTTGGGTATTTGTTTGTATACTCATCTACAAGTGCTTTTCAAGATAAGAAGTACTCATCATTATAGAGTGCGTAATATACTGGTCTTGTCAGCCAGGGATAGTGGGATCGAACCTAAACAAAGGAATTGTTTGTGTATTTGTTTGTATACTCATCTACAAGTGCTTTTCAAGATAAGAAGCACTCATCATTATAGAGTGTGTAATATACTGGTCTTGTCAGCCAGTGATAGTGGGATAGAACCTAAACAAAGGAATTGTTTGTGTATTTGTTTTCTATACTCATCTACAAGTGCTTTTCAAGATAAGAAGTACTCATCATTATAGAGTGCGTAATATACTGGTCTTGTCAGCCAGGGATAGTGGGATCGAACCTAAACAAAGGAATTGTTTGTGTATTTGTTTGTATACTCATCTACAAGTGCTTTTCAAGATAAGAAGTACTCATCATTATAGAGTGCGTAATATACTGGTCTTGTCAGCCAGGGATAGTGGGATCGAACTTAAACAAAGGAATTGTTTGTGTATTTGTTTGTATACTCATCTACAAGTGCTTTTCAAGATAAGAAGTACTCATCATTATAGAGTGCGTAATATACTGGTCTTGTCAGCCAGGGATAGTGGGATCGAACCTAAACAAAGGAATTGTTTGTGTATTTGTTTGTATACTCATCTACAAGTGCTTTTCAAGATAAGAAGTACTCATCATTATAGAGTGCGTAATATACTGGTCTTGTCAGCCAGGGATAATGGGATCGAACCTAAACAAAGGAATTGTTTGTGTATTTGTTTGTATACTCATCTACAAGTGCTTTTCAAGATAAGAAGTACTCATCATTATAGAGTGCGTAATATACTGGTCTTGTCAGCCAGGGATAGTGGGATCGAACCTAAACAAAGGAATTGTTTGTGTATTTGTTTGTATACTCATCTACAAGTGCTTTTCAAGATAAGAAGTACTCATCATTATAGAGTGCGTAATATACTGGTCTTGTCAGCCAGGGATAGTGGGATCGAACCTAAACAAAGTATAATAAAAATACAACTTTTGATATCAATCAGTGTTTCAAAGTGTCAATAGCTTGTGAGACTACTTGATTATCTTATCATAATGGAGATTCGTTATCTGCGTCTGTCTGTTTGTGACAGAAACTACGTCAGTGCTTATATCACAATACCCTCAGTAATTTTATAAATTTATCAATGAGTTTTTTAGTTAATATTAATCACAAATAAACATAGAGTAAGAATAAATCTTATTTATTTACGATGTGTCTATGAAAACTGGGTTAGATTTGCCTTAAAACAGCCCATGTTATTAGTGCGTTTAAAATCCTACAATATGTCTTATATATCACTAAGAAATAAAGGTTTACATTATATATGGTGTGTTTAATTTGGACACTGATTTTAACAAAACCGGCTTTAAGAAATAATTACTTGGTGTTATTGATCTTTAATATTATCGTTTTATTCCTCAACCTATTAAAATCAATCGTATGAATGATTTTATATAGAAACAAATTAAAATATAATTAAAATAAGTGTAATCTTTTTATATGCGTTCTTATTCAATTTCGTTAGTCTTTCGAACATAATGTATTTCATAACATTAAAATTAGTTTGTATAATAGAGGTAGCTTTCTGATATAACGCTGCCTTTTTAGGTCACTTGATTTAGGTTCGAATTCATTATTTCTAACTGACAATGCCAGTATTTTACACCCGTGTACCCGAAGAACAACTTTAGGTGTCCCTTTGTCTTATAAGGGATATCTTGTATTAGTTTTTCTTCTGTTATAGTTGAACCAATTGGACTCTATCGGAACACTTAGAAAAAAGCTAGATGGGAAAATCACGAGTATGCTGCGTGCTTGAACAAATCCTCGAAGCAGCACTCCACAAAAAAGCAACTCTGCGACCACTTACCTCCTTTCATGCAAACCATCTTAGTGAGACAAACAAGACATGCTGGACACTTCTGGAGAAGTAAGGAACAACTCATAATTGACGTTCTCCTGTGGGCACCTACACATGGACACAGCAGTGTTTGTCGACCAGCAGAAACTGATATTGATCAACTCAGTATGGATACTGGATGCCGTGCTGAGGACCTTCCAGGAGTGATGATCGACAGGGCTGAGTGGTGAAAGAGAGTTTGTGTGTGTGTGTGTGTGTGTGTGTGTGTGTGTGTGTGTCATCGGAATCCATGCTGTAAGTATTGATGATGATGATGATGATGATGATGATTTCGTCCTTGTGATGATGAAAACCAGAAATATGATTGTCATTACTGTATCCAGGTATTGAACCCATGACCAAAATATATCAACAACAATTTTAAACCAAACTCTTGTATTAACAAGGACCTGGTTTAGCTCAGTCGGTAGAGTGTTCGATACCGGCCCTCGCCAACTCAGCACACCGATCTGGGCGGTAAAGGGAAGAGCTAGTGGTAGGGGTAGCGCTCCAGCTCAGACGCTAAAAAATCTATTTGGTCTAGCTCAAGTGAAAAGTGGATCGACTCCCTTGCTTTATGGCTGATACCGATTTTAGGCCACCCCGACAACTTTACATTTTACTTATTCTATTAACAAGTTAGTCAGTCTTTTCATGTTTTTGTTTTTTTAACTTATTTAGGTTTAATGTCAAATGGTTTGACATTTGTTATCATGTTAGATCTTTGACGTTCTGATCATTTCTGTCTGACTTTTAAGATCTTTGACAATGCCATTTAAAAAAAATACAAATCAAATAGAAATGTAATCAGTCATTTTAGTTATATTGTTAAAGCTTTACTTGATAAAGTTGGTTCAGTTGTTGAACGATGAAAAAAGAAATAAGTTTCTTGAAGGAGTTGGTTGGTTGGTTGGTTGGTTGGATTTTGCGGCAAGTAAATTCTTGGGTAATTTTAAGCCAAAGACTTTTTTGTTTTATTCATTCTTGTCGGGTATTCAATTTATTAACTCATTTTTTTTAATACATTCTTAAACTTTTTTTATCTATTTAACCCTAACAGGTACAACCATTTCAGATCAGAAAATGCAATAAAGGAGCGCTCCATTCCCCAGAGCTCCAGAATTGTTATCTCACCATTTGATGTAGTTTAGCGTCATAATCAAGACACTAAGATCCTCAGCCACTGCCTTCTAGCACATATGTTGAGGTAAAGGGCTACCATATGAGCAATACAGTTTTTCTAACCTATTTGATCAATTAAAACCATAGATGGGACCTTAACAGTTACTACCACTCAGAGATCTGGGAGTAATGGCAATGAATGGGTATACCACTCCCCGGGGCTCTATAATTGGAACCTCACTATTAGAGGCAGTTTAGCGTCATACCCAAGACGATAAAACCCTTAGCCACTGACTTCTAGCACATATCTGATATAAAAGGGCTGAGGTTTGCCATAAAAGCAATTAAGGAATACAGTCGGGAAATCATATAGGTGTTAGGGCTTGATTTGCACCGGACGAAAGGGCCTTTGGTTTATCAATAAACATTTTTTCCTTCAACTCCTTTCTTTCTTTTAGTCTTCCATTCATTATCATTGTATACAACGCTACATTGCTATACATGATAACCTTTACAATATTATATATATATATATATATATATATATATATATATATATATAAGTAAAGTTGATATATAGTAGCCAATATATATATATATATATATATAATATATATATATATATATATATAGCCATATATATATATAAGTAAAGTCGATATTAGCCAAACAGCGAGAGACTTATTACTAGCGCTAGAACAAGGAGATTGTTTTTAGTGTCTAAGACGGAGCGTCACACCTACCATCAACTTCTCACTTTACCGCACAGCTCCTTTGTACTACTCATACGCCGAGTTGGCAAAGGTCGGTATCGAACAAGGAACCTTGTGGTTCCCGGCCGAACACTACCGACTGAGATAATATATATATATATATATATATATATATATATATATATATATATATATGTGTGTGTGTGTGTGTGTGTGTGTGTGTGTGTGTGTGTGTGTTCCCATATACATATATGAAGATTCTCTCAAGTCTTCCGGAGAGCTCAATGTATGACAATTATATCATTTCATACAGAGCAATATTTTATGTATTTGTAAGTATATGGAGGATAAATAAGGTGCTAATAGGAACATTCCCACCATCAACTCATCTGTTGGACATCTATGTTAAATTGAGAACTTGTGTGTTTGGCTATCGGAAGCTGATGATTTCTTTCAGAAATAAATCAATTCATAATAACCAAATGACTGGTTGTTAAGTTTTTTCACATTATTTTTACATTTTTATTATCAATTCTCATGCACAAAGATTGTATTCTACTGTCAAATTTCAAACATAAAATGTGTTAATTATTGTGGAACACTTTATACATAAAAAAATTCCAAGACATTATTACTTAAGTAATTAAGACTTTTTTTTAAATACTGTGTCCCCTAATAATTGTTATATTTTCAAATTTCATACAATAAATGTAACTATTATAGGACAAATACAATATTTTTAAGTAGACATTGTTATTATATATTTACCAAGGATGCGACACAAGGTCAATTTTTTAAGCGGGGTTTAACAGGTTTGAATTCAGAGTTTTCCTTCTCCTAGACTGGTTACCTGTCCAAGGTTAAAGAGCCCAGTCAGATCTACTATTTACCCATAGGTGGAGGGAGAATATATGGATTCAAATATTTCCCAATGGTATTAGCGCTATGTGAAATGCAAACAGCCACGACAAGGATTTTGAACTCTGGTCGACGAGTACATTTCCTACAACTCTAACCATTACATTACGCACCTCGCACATTATTATTATTATGAGTTTTTCACACCTGCCGTAGCTGGTAATTAACTGGAGGCTGAGTGACAGCAAGTCTCCTCAGGTCTCGAAGACTTTTCTGAGTATTCAAGCCGATCTTATCAGTGCTGTAGTTTGGGTGGTCTCCATTCTTCCTCTGATTTCTAATTCACCCAAATTCTTTTCTAGAATCTTAGGGGACCCTTCCAAGGGCACCAATTACAATTGGTACTACCTTCACCTTTATGTTCTACAGTTTTTTCAGTTCTTTGGCGAGGTCCAAGTATTTGTCTATCTTTTATTATTATTATTATTATTATTATTATTATTATTATTATTATTATTATTATTATATATGTAAGTCCTTGGTGGGCGGCCCATATTAACATATCCATGTGTTGGTTTCTACAGGAGAATGTCACTTATGAGTTCGTCCTTGCTTCTCCAGCAGTATCCAGCATGTCTTGTTTGTCTCACTCGGATGGTTTGTTAGATTGACCAGCTCTGTGCGGATACTGGATGCTGGACAATGAATGATAGAGAATGTTGGTGAGAGATTGTCATGGATATCCGTGCTAATTGCACGATATGATATATATATATATATATATATATATATATATATATATATATATATATATATATATATATATAAGGGAAAAGTTCACAGCAAAATATGTTTTTGCTTTTCTCCATTGTATGTGTGGCTATCCAAAGGTGCTGACTTCTTTCATAAAGAAGGCAGTTGAAATAAATCAATGTATAAACGCCAAATCACAAATTATGATTAGGTCAATTTTTTTCTTTTGATTTTTCAGTTATTCTCTCATAAAAAAAAATAGAAACATGATCAAGGAAATAAATAGAAAAACTTTTTTTTAAATGAGAAATGATGAAAGATTCTAAAAGAAGCGAAACCAAAAATTTAAAAGCGATTCTCTTTTTTTCTGAATGTTATTTGGCGCATTTGATCACATTCATTTGTGTCAGGGGAAATCGATAAAACGCTTCTCTGACATGAACATCTGCCCCTTCTCTGAATAAGTCAGACATGTGGTACACGCTAATCATCACGTAACCACATTTTTATGGTGACAAACGTTTGAAGAATGGTCTGAAGATCGCAGGGGTGAGAAACTGTCAGTAATCAGGCGCTGTTGACTCCATGTGGACACTACATCAAATTAGATATAAATGCCCTATCCATGATATTGAGTACTGTCTACTAATAAACATAGCGCCCACATTATAAATACTAGAAAAAAGTATGCATCCCCCTGGGCGTAAGTATTTAAGTTTTAATATTATAAAATATTAAATTAAATTAGAAAGACTAAAGAAACTAAATAAGAATAAATATAAGAATATTTCACTTCTTTTAGTGTTATTTTACTTGATTCTATATAACATTATACATAGGAATACTTTTTAATACATTTGTGAATAACATGATAGTATTAGAAATCAGTAACAGCAAATAATTATTTATTAAACCCAGTTTTGTTAAAATCTTTATGCAAATTAATCCCACCATATACTATGTAAATCTTTATTTCTTAGAGATATATAACACATATTTCAGGATTTTAAATGCATTAATTATATGGTCAGTTTTGCGGCAAATCTAACTAAGCTAGACTTTAATAGATACATCGTTAATAAATAAGATGCTAATTTAATTAAGATTAAATAATTACTATTTTATAATTGTTGAGAATATAACGTAAATAACTAAAGAAATCGTGATGTCAGTGGTGATGTAGTTTCGGATACAGTCAGACAGTTATATATTATATAATAATAATATATATATATATATATATATATATATATATATATATATATATATATATATATATATATATATATATATATATTGACCAGATGAGTTGGTAGTGACGATGTTTCTTGTCTCGTCCCGTGTAGATAATCCTAGTTCCTTCGAAACGTCGGCATCGTCTTCAGCCATTGAGTTTAAACACTTCCCCACCGGTCAAGACTCTGAAGACGAATTGCTATTATCAACCGCGGAAATCTGTGAAAACTGAAATGAAGAAATACTTTTCACAAATAAGAAAGGCTTATATATGAAGATTCTTTCAATGCCCCAGGAGAGCTCAATGTATGACAATTATATCACTTCATACAGAGCAATATTTTATGCTTTTGTTAGTATATGGAGGATAAGTTTTTAATATTTGTTATTAATGTGAGGGGAGCTTTTCTGCTTTTAAAGAATAGTTACAATTTTCTGGAACATATAAAAAAGGAAGGTAACCAAAAAAAAAGGTTTGCTTCTTTTTTTATTCAAATAGTTATTTTCTATTATAGGAGGGGGCATGGTGCAACGATTATCATCGTATGAAATTCAATCGACGAACCGCCTTAAAATCATGGATGGTGCTGCAATGCTTTTCGCGCTAATACCTTTGAGAAATCGTGCATCCACCTCTTCCCTCCCAACATCAGCTATGGGCAAATAGTAGAGCAGAGTGGGCTCTCTAGGCTTATAGGTAGGCAAAGTGTCTCTAGAAGAACAAGCTCTGAGTTCAGAGTCCCTAATACTATGCTTGACAGTTTTCATAGAAACGTTCTTCAACCGTTTGACAGCATAAATGGTTACGTAATGATTAGCGTGTACGTAGGGCTGACATTCAGAGAATGGACAGCTGTTCATGTCAGGGAAGCAACTGATCGACGTTTTATTTAACCTCGTTCTGGCAACTTCTTCAGTGTTGTCTTCGGCCAAGTTGTCTAGTATTTTTTTTCTCTTCCCTTGGATAATCATCTAAGCGGTAAAGAAGGGAGAACTTATGGAATGGAAAACTGATGGTCTTCCATACAAATTTGTAGAGGTCTGTTTCAAGACCCGAGATTATATTCACTGTATCACGTGGCTAATTGTTGCCATACCATTTACTCTTACGAGGCGCGCTTAGTAGGTAATTGTAATCGGCCACACGAGACCAATACTTGTGACCTTGTGACACATCCTACCTGTGGTAAACTAGTTGGGTAAATACCTCCTTTGGATGTCCCATTGTTGTGTGAGGTTTAGCAAGCTATTCCTGCAGATCCATTACTACTGAATAGCAATTTAGATTCTTGCTTCTTACCACATATGTGTGGCCTTGTGTCACATGAAAAGGCATGAATCCATCCGCCCACTAATTATGTGTAGGAAATATTGGGGTCTTTAGCCTTGGTATAGCAACTAGTCTTTTAGAAGAAAAACACTGAATTCAGACTAGTTTTAATGTACATAAAAATTAACTTTGTGTCACATCGTTAATAAGAAAATTCTTTTAGTTGTGGGACGTATCTCTTAAGAGGAGTACAAACAGATTAAGCAACTATGAAAATAAATCTGACCAGCAACCGAGAGATAGATAGATATTTAAGTAGTGGTATATATATATATATATATATATATATATATATATATATATATATATATATAGTCAGGATTTTCTAAGTCTGACTAATTGCAGGCTTCGAGGGGTGGGGAAGGTCAACCTATAGAGAGAGACAGTATCTACTGATACCACGTGTACTTATTTCGATATTTCGACATTAAAGTTCTTTAAAATGTTACAGTAATTTCACAGAAAGTCTATTCTATTCCTGAAATTTCAAAGACATGGATAGCTGCAGTGTGGGAAACGTCCGAGACACAAGCCCAAGAAACATTTTAGGGTTGTCATCAAAAACAACCTTAAAACTCTTAACATAGATATTGAGGAGTGGGAGAATCTGACTTTAAATCGTGTGGGTTGGAGGAGACTTGTTCATGGTGGCTGTAAAGGTTTTGAAGCAAAGCGACTCGAGCACTCCATCCAGAGGCGGGCTCTACGAAAACAGCACATGTAGGATGTTCTTGACACTTTCCCTACATTTACGCCTGACCACATATGTGATTTGTATGGCAGGGCTTGCCTGTGGAGGGCTAGGTTTCTCAGTCACATACGGTCCCATACGAGAGAAAGACGGGGGTCTCTTGTCGCATTTTTGCGACAGGTTGCGTAAAAGCTGGACTTCTGAGTTATCTGCGCGCTCACAGCCGAACTGAAACAACTATATATATAAGGATTGACAATTAGTTGTTCTATGTTTCGGTGCGGTTCGGTAAATACAAACTATTTTCTCTTAGAAAATACATTTTTTGTTCATGAGATTTTATTAAATTTAAAATTAGCCAGGTAAATTTAATCTAACAAACTGCTTCCTTCAGGTTATAAGACAGTCGTAATCGTCGTACGTAATCGCTTGACTCTCCCAGCACTTCTAGTCTTCTCACTAGCACTATCCAAATATATGTTCTCTTCCACCCGTTTGGACAGCCAAAATGCTACTGCAGTTTTTTTCCTCCCGATCTG
>CM042140.1:125324178-125331678 GCA_023376005.1 Doryteuthis pealeii
CAATCCTGAGTATAGATTCTGTTGGATCGTCGAAGGGGAATGATACACAGAAGAAATTGAGTACTTAATATATTTATTCAGCACATAATCCGGTGCTAACGGATACATACAAAACACAGAACAATAAGTTACGAAACATTTAACAGGACAATTTACAAGAAATAAAGGAGGGTCAAATGCGGATCAATCCAAATATTAATCCAATGTTGAAGTCCTTAATTGTAGACTATTTAAGGTTATGAGCCAGTCCATCTGGTGAGAGTGCTGAAGGGGTGCTAACTACTCTAGAACAGATTATAAACTGACAAACTAGGTCTATGGCTGCATTATTTGTATAGATATCAGAAAAAAGCTTACAAAGATGCGCTCTGTCGGCGAGGTTAAGAATATATTGACCGTATCCCCTGCAGAGGGGTAAGACCCCCACCTCCAAAAAGAAATCTCCTGGGTATAACATTAAACTACATCTAATTGTGAGGCTCCAGTTCTGGAGATCTAGGGAGTGAAGTATGTTTTTATTGTCATTACTCCCATGTCTACTTAGGCCCGGATTGGTAGTATCCGAGTCCCATTTATGGGTCAAATATATCTGTTTAAAACTATTCGTATTCAGTGGGACATAATAGAAAAAAGAAACTCTCAAGACAAAAAATTGCTAAAAAATCTTAATATATGTACGCGATTCACTAACCTCTGGGCGGAGATAGACTTAGACGGGTTAACTTGCCGTTATATTTAATAATTTAAAGTTATAAAAATGTGTTATTCCGTTGACTAACAAAGAGAACAGAAAAAAATTTAATTACCGGTTTTGAATTTGAGCTAACGCCAGAAATCCACCGATGTCTTTACGTGTTGAACTTTTTGATCTAATACATTCCGACAAATCACAAGACAGCGTTTAATGTGTTGTGATCTTTGGTGATGGAGGTATCGTTATTTTATTGGAGAGGATAAACCTTTTTGTTTGTGATGATGGTCACAGACAACGGATGTTTGTCCCTCGACTTTCTAACGCGACAGTTTTCTACTTGCTCTCCGATGATAAAAATTTACAAATCTTCACACGGCTTTTCTTTGTGCCCGACGAATATAAGACGTGACTGAGTCTAAGTCGGAATGATTTAAGCGGTCTTAAATTTCCAGTTACGAATAATTGAAAAGCACCTTTAACCAAGAGAGAATTCCTAACATTTTAAATTGCATCTTAAATGTTCTTTTATTTTCTTTCTGCATTATGCATTGCATGTTTTAATGTTCTTTTATTCAGTAATGATGTGAGTGACGGAGGTAGACAGTATCTTTGTCACCTTTACTGTGGAATGGGTATGTTAGTCCACAAAAACGATAGAGGAAAATGGGTCCATGGTTTTAAAAAAGGTAGAGAACCACAGGTCTCAAAGCCAAAACGCCACAAATTCTTGCACGTAATTTTTATTTATTTTTATTTATTTATCTATATATTGACAATTTTGTTAAGTGATCGATGTGTTTTTAAAGCAATCAAGCGGCTATCACTTCTAGATCATAACACATTCTTCATTCCTTGACATTAAAGTTAATGTCATTAAATCGAATGTCATTAAATCTAATGTTTCTAGCTATCTTTATGACATATTAATGTTAAACCTGTTCGTCTTGCTGTCATAATTAAATTAATCACAAATAAATTTTAAATCTGTAAATGACTCACTTATCATCGATGTCACATGTGTGTTAACAATACAATAAAATCCGTTGATTGTTTTTTTTATCACGTAAGACAGGCTGTCGCAAAAGTCTCATAAGAATTTAAATACGGAGTTAAATTAATCTTAGTTAATTATTTGTATTTTTATTGCTTTGGCATGAATTTAGAAAATAAAGATAAATTTTAATTATTTATGAAAGAAACTTAACTGAAAAATATTGCCAAATTTTAAAAGTATCCAGTGAAAATGACCTCACTTTCATATATACAGTATGCTGGAGAATGTAGCGAGAGGAAAAACAATTTACCTTGACGTGGGCGTGCAAGTGTCTTGCATACAAGACATCTGGGACAGAAAAAACATGTCCACCTCCCGTTACAATTGGTCTCATGTCCGAGGCGAATCTCACGATACGATTATAGCGTATGCAGATTCGTGTTCCTCCTGCTAGTTCATAAAAGAGTGGATATTTATATACATTGTGCTGGAGAAGATAGCGAGAGACAAAGTTTCCTCATGGGACGTATCGGGCGTGTACGTGTCTTTCATGCAAGATATCCGGAGAGGAAAACATGGCTGCTCCCGGAGTCACAATTTATTTAAAAAATGGTCCCATGCTCGAGGTGAATTTCATGAGACGGGTGTGAAGTATGCAGATTCCGGCTCCTCCTGCGTATCCATAACAGAGCGGATTACTGAGAGAAGAGGGTGCTAATTTTGACTAATTTTGTGTGTTCTGACTGTGAATTCAGCACACGTGTACAATCGGGTGGTATTAAAAGATAAAAGAACGATACGAAGGTGTTGTTTTAACCCATGTAAAGGATTGCTCGAAAAACAACTTTTTCTTTTTGAACACAGATTAGTTCGCTACTCGTATGATATGACACAAGGTCTCAAGTATGGGGCATCCTGCGAGTATAGAACTCGCTTTTCAGTAGTAATGGATCATGCGAGGTTAGCTTGCTAATCATTACACCTCAGACGTCTTTTTTTATTCAACTCACTATTCCGTTGTAATGGATATGCGAGACTAGCTTGCTGAATATGATACCATGATTGGTATCCTTTTTTAACCAACGCGTTCGCCGCGAGTAGGATGTGACACGAGGTCGCAAGTATGGGAAACCAGCGAAAATCGAACTCACTATTTAGTAGTAATAGATCTGCGAGACTACTGCTAACCGTTACACCACGATTGGACACCCTTCTATTTATATACAGTATCACCCGTAAATAATTTGACAATTTTTACATCAAATTTTCTTCTAGACCAAAGACACCAGGAAATTACCATTTCAAATGGATCATTATGCACTTGAAACGGATATTATTTGGCACTATTTATATGTTACATAATTATTAGATACCTAATATTTATGTGCAATAGTGTAGAAATCAAAATGGCCGTTATAAGCTGCAGCCCATGGCCTTGAAGGATTTGAATGACAAAGCTTGACCTGTCCTGATCCTTCCTTCCGGGGATAGCCGTGAGAACCGGTAGAGAGGACCCTCTCTTCCGGTTTAGATAGTAAGTAAGTTTCAGTCAGTTAGAGACTAGCAGCCGAGCTCGACGGAAGGGTAAGTCGCGTTACACGCGCTCCCGTCTTAATCTGCGCAGATGTCTGGTTGGGGATTTAAAAATAAAGTAAGATCAAAGCAAATCGGAGTCTTGTGTTATTACCTCTAAAAACTAACAATGACACAGGGCTTCTGATAAAGAAAAATCCCCAATAGAAGACCAGACCCGAAGTCCCCAAGAAAGTCCAGACCTTAGAAGATTCCAGACGAAGAAGAGATGTTAGAAGAGACCTAGAAGAACCTAAGATGTCAGAAGAACAGAAGAAGAATAGAAGTAAGAAGTAAGTAATGAGAAGAGTAGGCAACATATCTAATGCAATCAAATAATCTACAAATTCAAAGAAAATCGTATCAGCATTAAAAGCAGAAAGGAAATGAAAGATTACTAATTGCTTTATAAGTAATACCTTTTATTTCAATGGTATCATTATTTTCTTTATCTCGATCTCCAAGATGCGAAAAGAGGGAAGATATGCTGCATGGGCATCTGCCGGTCATTTTAAAAACCTTACCCGGGCCAGCGATCTGATCGATGATATTATTAAATCGACATTTTTTTTTTAAATTAGAATTTGTAAAATTATTTTTTTTTTAAGATATGGCCTGGGGGTATTAAATATTTTATGTCAGAACATTAATGGGTATGTCCAAATCCCCATAAATACAGAAGTATTATACTGAATGAGTAGTCTGATGCCACTAGCAGTGGTTTACCTTCCTTCACACCACTGGCGGATATTATATTTTGTTAATGTTATAAAGATTCAATTTCATTTCCAGCCTCCGTTTGGTTATCTCTCATTTAGTAACCTTTGTTAGGTTACCACAATTTGACCGATAGATAAGACGTTAACATGTACCACCAGAGTTGATCTGGAAGTAATGGCAATAAAGGGAAACTCCACACTTCCCAGATATCCAGAACTAGAGAGTGTGGAGAACCTTACCATAAAATGCAGCTCATTGACATACCCAGGACGCACTTTTTGGAGAATGTTACCCTTCTGCAGAGAACACAGCGTATTCTAAACCCCGCTGACAAAGCGATTATCAGTGAAGTGCAATGAAGATTTATTTTTTTACTATAAGTGTAATGTATTTTATTATTTGACAAAATATCGATGGTCCTTAACACCGGATTGAGCTAACAAGTGAGCATCAATGTAACAGAAGGACACAGCTGCTGTTTATTTGGTCTCACTGATCGACGGCTTTAGATCAATAAAACTGGTCGAAGCAGAGCTTTTTGCTAATGAACTCCCAACGGAAAATGCGAATCAAAAGCTTTTTTTAATTCTATGAATACTTCTTGCAGCTGCTTTACGCTATATTTTTATTATATCTTCGCTAAACAAAGAAGCATTTGCCTTTGTATTCTTGTGGCTTTCATTCGCTGGTTCTTTGATCAACTCTCTCTCTCTCTCTCTCTCTCTCTCTCTCTCTCTCTCTCTCTCTCTCTCTCTCTCTCTCTCTCTCTCTTGGGATCGCTCGGGGTTTGGAATAAATTTGGTTGGTTGGTTGGTTGGTTGGTAGTGTTGCGTTGTGCTCTCATGCCGGAATGGGGTGATGACGTGTTGATAATAAAACATTTTTGTATATCTTGTCATCTTCTGTGCTACGTTGAGAGGCTTGAATTTGTTTGCTGTGCCGATGCTGAGTTGTATGACAATTCCTGGGCGTTTGGAGTCAAGAAACCAACTTAGGATTCTGGAGAACATCTTGCCTTGTGGCATTTATAGTTTTTAGTAATAACACAAGGCCACTTCTTTTTCCCGTGAGATTTTTATTTTCATTCCAAGTTACAACTGCCGAGAGCAAGAGCCCATGTCTCAACTCTGTCAACGCATCGTACCAGACTCACTCAATATTCCCACTCTTCTTCTCTCCCACTTTGCCACGTCTCAGGTCTCGTCCAATAGAAAAATGCCATGTGGCCTTATGATGATTCATCCTTAAACTTTTCCATTCTAATCTACATATAATTCTTATATTCCCCCGAAAACCTTTTCCGTACTAATTTAAACGTCACTGTTATATTCCTGGCTCTCCTCCTCTATTATGTTACAGAACTGCAACTGAACAAACCTCAAAACGCAAACTTACTCAAGATTGTTTCAATGGTAGTCAACTTCGATATGTTATTTATCTATCACGCCTTCACACTTCCACTGGGTTGTCGGATTGTTGGTGTTGGTATCGGAAAACGTTACAAGAGAATTCTCCCAGGTACACTCTGGTAGTACCTGTCAAGATCCTAACTTTGAATCAAATTGGCCTGTTTGAAAATTATTAGTATTTGATAGAAATACTTGAAACCATATAGTTAGCTGTAAAGTCGTCAGAGTTGCCTATTGTCAGCGAGAGAGTCTATCCCCTTTTCACTAGCACTAGACCAGCGAGATATTTTCAATCACACTTGCCATCATCTCCCCACTTTACCGCAAGCTGTGATACTCTTGCACTCAGTTGGCGAGTTCCGGTATCGAGCAAAGAACCTTGCGGTTCCTAGGCGGATGCTCTACTGACTGAGATAAACCGAGCTTGAGGCTACAATTTTTTACAAATAATTAGTTATTATTTGTCTGATTTTTTATAGATTTGTTTTATTTATATTTTTCTAACAATAAAGATAAGTAGTGAATATAACAATAAAGATGAGGACAATAGTCCGAAAAAATCTAAATGATAATAAGAATTATTTGTTACTTGAAACTAAATAATTTGCCTGCAAAATTACCAGCAAAATATATTTTCAAATTTAATAACCTAACAAGTGTTGATATGTTATATACCCCTTTTGTATCGGGTATATAAATATCGAGAGAGAGTTTTTGGGAGAATGGTGAGAAGAGTGAAGGCATTCGTATATTGCTCCCACATTTTTAAAGTGTTTATCTCTTACTTACTTGCTTGAATAGTTCGAGTAGCTGGCTGGTACATTATCTAGTCTGTCTCTTGCGTAACTTGAACATTTCTAAAGATGCTGGTCTGACTTTATTTCTTCTTTTTAGTTCTGGTTCGCCATTATTCACAAAGACGACTTATCTTTTGAGTGATCACATATTTTTATTTTCAACTAGACTTCTCAAACACGACCGGAGTAAAGCAAAAGACGATGTCTACATCATGGTGTCTTCCGCTAAACTGCAGACTAACCTAAGCTAAACTTAAATTCTGTTCTCATGTGGTGGAAGCCGTGGGGTCAACTTGATGTTACCGAGTGTCAATCATTTAACCCCCTGCGATTTTGAATTTCAACGAATTTTTAATTCAAAATCTAACTACACTAACCGTCCAAAAAACAACGGTTTATCAATATATAACATATATGCCGTGAAAATTTAAATAACGCAACAAGGGTTGATATGCCACAAAATCAACTAACCATTACAACATGCTAAGTTGATGTAGAGAGACGGAAAATGAATGACCCATTTTCTTGCAACTACTTCACCTACCCAAGATACAAAACGGCAGCTATTGTCAATATTTTTCAGCACAAAATGAGATGAAAGCGTTTCATGTCACAATTATTGAGTATAGAGTGAGCCAGATGTAATAAGATTGTCAATATTATTACACAATGCAATTTTTACATAATTTTTATTGACTGCATAAATTACTTCTACGCCACCCTATATATTGATTTGTATTGCAGATCGAAGCAAACGAATGTTCCATTGTCAGCCCTCCCACTTACATTATTGTAAGTAAGTAAAATCGTCAGGGCGATCTAATGTCGGTATCAACCAGGCAGGGTGTATATCCCCTTTTCACTTGCGCTAGACCAAATAAATTGTTTTTAGCATCTAAGGCGGAGTGCCACACCTACGATCAGCTCCTCACTTTACCACACAGATCCCTGTGCTACTCATACACTGAGTTGGTGAAGGCCGGTATCGAACCAGGAACATTGTGATTCTTAGCCAAACGCTCTGCCGACTGAGGTAAACCGGCTCTAGTTTCGTTAAAAGACGTTTCTGTTTCTTGAAACAACTGATTCTATTTAGATTTGAAGGTAACTGGAATAGTTATACAAAGAAGACTAGTGGGAAGACTGGTTGAAACTTTGCTATCAAACCAGGTAATGATACTAGTTTGTTCAACTGATATATAGTGTGATAGTGTGTATGTTTTTTTGGGGGAGGGGGGTAAAAAAGGCACAAGAATGAACCGGTCGAACATCAGAACTCTGGGATGGAAATAAAATTATAAGTACTTGGAAATA
>CM042140.1:125336678-125354178 GCA_023376005.1 Doryteuthis pealeii
ATCGTCGACGTTTTTGCAAACTGATCTAAATTTCACGTGATATACCTCCGTAAACTAGCAAGCATGAAAGTATTACCCATAATTACACTCATGATAATTCATGATAAAAAGTTAAAATCATATATACAAGGATTTTATTATTTCTAGTAGTAAATAATACGTATATTATTTAGTATTACATATTACTAAAGCCTACAGCATCGAAAATGAAATTACAAAAACATATATGAGGTGTGTACTTATTTTTGGACTGCTAAGTGTTTTTGGATACATAGTGTCAATACGGTAGAGTTTGGTAATGATTGATTGCTATTATTATCTGTTTTTATTGTCCCCTAATGGGGCCACTTGCAGGCCGTAGGTAATGGCCCCTGATGCTTAAAGACGGAATCCATGCGACACTCCACTTTGGGCCTTAGGCTAGACAGGCGGTCGGTGAGGTCCCCTCCGATCAATTGGCTGGTCACATCAAGCACTAGCACCTATAAGATATCCCGACTCTATTGCCCTTATGGCAGACTCCACTCTTTTTATCACATATGTGCTAGTGGTTAAGGTAGTGGCTGAGGGCCTTAGCGTCCTGGGTATGACGTTAAGTGAAGTCCTAAATCTGAAATCCTGGTGGGTTTTTTTTACAGCCCAAACCGACAGGGAAGATCTTTTCCGGGGGTAAATGAACTGGTCCATGACAATTTGTTTATTGCTGTTTAGAATGGTCGGGAATATTTACGAGACCCATCTATGTAATATCAATTCTTAGCACCCTACTGCAACAACTAATTTATATGTCCTAGTATACTGAACATTCTAGGTTCCAGTATATAACAACAACGATGTTTTTGTCTGATTTCTGAGACCAAATGATTTTATGTCCAATTGTTTTGTTTTTTTTATTTTGTTTTGTTTGTTTTGGTTTTGTTTTGGTTTTGTTTTGGTTTTTTGTATTTTTTTGTGGGTTTTTTTTTCGTAGGGGGTCTCTGCTGAGGAATTTCAAATGTGTAAATACCGATACTAGATTTCACATGACCTTATCTTATCATATCCATTCAGGCACCACGATAAGTCCGCACTGAAATGACGCACACAAATCAACATGTATATGACCAATTGTCACTTCGTAGCACTAAATCTAAAAGTTTAGGCACTTTTTGATAATCGAACTCACTATCAATGGTATGTTAGTTCAGTTCGTTAACCCTGAAACTATGCGCGGTGCTCTTTATCTGAGATCAGTTGCACAGTAAGTAATTATGAGTATACGAAAATGGAAAATAAGTAAAGTCGGCAGGGTGGCCAATTGTCAGTATCAACCGGACAGCGAGGGAATATATCCCCTTTTCATCAGTGCTAGACCAGGGAGATGGATTTTGAATCTAAGGTGGAACGCTACGCCTGTTACCAGCTTCCCACTTTACCACAGAGATACAAGCCGCTCAGGTGCTGTTGGTGAGGGCCGGTATCAAAACCGAAATCTTGTGGCTTCTAGGTGGATGTTCTATTGACGGGGCGATTATTATATAATTAATTCTGTCAATAATCAAAACATAGAAAAATCATGTTGTGTTTAGAACAAACCCTCCAAATAGACGAACAAGACATATTGAGCACTCCTGGAAAACTAAAAAAAACTCATAACCGACATTCTCCTGGGGACTCCTACACATGGACACACCTGTGTTGAATGAAGAACAAAAACTCACATTTATTAACTCTGTGCGGACATTGGTTATCGTTAAAAGAGCTTAGCAAGAGTGATGGCCAATACGGACAGAGAGAGTGAGAAAGAGAGAGAGAGAGAGAGAGAGAGAGAGAGAGAGAGAGAGAGATTCAAGGAAATTCGTGCTGTCATTAAACCTTGCTGCAGATGATGATGATGATAATCATCATCATCATCATCATCATATTCATCATAATTATTATTATGATTATGATGATATATGTTATTAATTCGAATTAGTTTTATATATAAATAACTGCTGTATATTACATACGTGGTAAGTATCGTTTAGTGACTCTCCTTATAAATATTTGGTTTGGTTTATTTGTCTAATGACGAATAAACTCCTTGTGAGTTATTTGGTGCCGGGATCTCATTTTAATTTGATTCTATTTGATTACAACCACAACTATATTTTCATTTTTCCATTGCATTTGTTTGCACAAAGTTATCTGATATCAAGTATTCCTATCTAATATAATTAATTTGTACACAATTGTACGGTTTCAAAAATTCCTATCAATTTCTAATAATTTAAACATAATTATATATATATATATATATATATATATATATATATATATATATGTGTGTGTGTGTGTGTGTGTGTGTGTGTGTGTGTGTGTGTGTGTGTACTACTACCAAGTCTTTTATAAAAGAAAATTGGTGCAGATCAACAAAGACCAACATTTAATAAAATCTACACCCTATTTTTATCCGAAAGAGGGGTAAAAAAAATGTTTACTCCTCATTTTCCCTAAGAAAAGCTAAATGAAAATATAGAGGTATAAGGGTGTTGAGCAGGGACAATGGAAGATGGTTTGGTGCCCGAGGCAAGCCTTTAGATGCGCACTCCCTTAAAAGTTTTGATAAGCTAATGTAGGTAAAATAACCCATTACTATATAGTTTCGTACTCCTGAAACACCATTGATAACATAAGTTTCATATTGTGGCTTTATTACATTATCCATGCAAATAAACAATTATTGTTATTACATTAAATCAATGAATCCTTCTCCTAAATGCCAATGAAACAGTGTCCACTACATTTTTTCCTTTCTCTGATTTTTTTTTAGATGAGGCTTAATAATTTGGATTATTTGGATTATTCGGACTATTGTCCTCATTTTTATTGTTATACACACAATGTTTTCGGTTGATGTGCCCTCCGGCCTTCTTCAGGAATTTCTTGTCAATCTCTGGAACCTTCTCTAACTCGGGAACCTTTTTGTCGAACTTGGGAACCTTCTTATCAAACTCGGGACCCTTCATGTCGTAATCGGGAGCCTTCACGGAACTTCGAACCGAAAACTTTATTCAATCCACAGGGGTAGGTTGTTCTCATTCCGTTAACCATGACCGGGTACAAGTGTTAATCTGTGTTAATTATCCTATGTTGCTGTCACCCTTACCCAGGTTTGAACCTGCTACCCAGAGATAACTATCACTTAGAACTGTATTAACTCAACGTCTATATCCGTTGTGCCATCTGTCCAATTCTTGAAAAAGGCCGGAGAGCACATCACCCAAAACGTTGAATAGATAACAATAAAGTTGAGGACAATAGTCCAAATAATACAAATAATACAAGTTTTGCCTTTATTTTGGATTGTACCCAAGTTTTCCCCGAATTTGTGGCATCTGCAGATGTTGGTGCCCTAGGCGATCGCCTAGGAGGTAACGCTGACCCTGATGTTAAGACAACGAAGATGTTGGAAAAGTATAATTTCACGTAAACAGTGAAATCATGAAATGCTCAAATCAGAACTTATTTCTTTAATATTGCTCACTGGTCAGTTTTGATTTTAAAAAACCAAAAGAATAACAGAAAACAAAATGCAGCAATTGAAAAGAACGTCCTAGATAAACCACGCCCGGGCTTTTAGCCGATTTCCTGTTCTTTCGATTTCTTTTCTTATATATATATTATATATATATATATATATATATATATATATATATATATAGCAAATACAAATTTATTTTCACTTTCTTGCTAGCTTCATATCATGTGACTATAAATGGGGTGTGTTTGCATGCCTAGTGTCAGAGGAATTATAACTCTTGAGCACAGTCTTCCAATTTGTCAAAAATGAATAGTTTTTTTCTCTATTATTTGTTTCGTTATTTTTTAGGAAGACAAGACTTTATGTAGGCATTAAGAGGCTCTTTATTATTATTATTATTATTATTATTATTATTATTATTATTATTATGCAATGAATACCTGAAAATCTAAAGGCAAAAAACAGCATTCAACTGGAATATTTACTCTGTTGATTTTGACAGGAGGACGTTACAAAAAGTACTTCAGTAGATAATCTTCCTTTTCAAAGTTGTACGCCATTTGCAAACAGCGTAAATACCCTGTAAACATCGCATCCAACCACCAAGATAAACTAGAAGAACAATATTCTCAATGACTTTGCACTGGGCAACATCAAAAGTAAAAAGCAAATCTTTTAAAAGGGATATGAAAAGCAAAAGGTCTGTGTGTCTTCCCCTAAAGATATTGAGCATATTGTTGACTATTGTTTAATAGTCTGTATGGATGTCTTCAGGGTTCATTTAAAATTGGTAATCATTGTAGAAAAGGCGATTTATTTCTTTGGCGATTCCATTGTCGGTGACAATAACCGTCAATTTCCGGTTTAGTTCAGTCGGTAGAGCATCTGACTAGGAATCTCAATGTTCTGGGTTCGATACCGGTCCCCTCTAAATGAGCACATGAGTAGCACAGCTTTGGTAATCTGATCTATGTGCTAAAGCATCTGGAAGCTGACGGGATGTGGGGCGCTCCACCTCAACCAAAATTTATATTAATTATAATAATAAATACTATATATATTGATTTCAGGTGGTTGGTTTTGAAGGCTATCTCAATGCAAGTGTAAAGGAAAAATGAGGTAACTATGATGTTGTTTCTTTACCTTTGATTTATTCTTGATATTTTGAGATAAAGATCTCTTCGTCAGAAGATTTCTGAAAGTCTGAAGCTGTTGCTAGGAATTGTCCATTCTGTTTTGTGCCTTATATCTTCCAAATTCTCTGCATGTGTGTATGTGTAAGTCTATGTGTGTTTTTATGTGTATTTATGTGTGTGTGTGTGTGTGTGTGTGTATGTCCAGCAATGTCTTATTATCTTTCAAGGTTTGGCCTACCCTTTTTTTGTTTTATTATTAAGCAGTATTTTGTTTGTTTGTTTGTTTGTTTGTTTGTTTTTTTGTTTTGTTTGTTTTTTTTTTGTGTGTGTGTGTGTTCTCTCCAGGCACATCTGATTTTTTTATTTCTTTTTATTTTATTACTTTCACCTGTTAGCTTCTGCTAACTTGGTCTGTAAAGGTTGTGTGTATGTGTGTGTGTGTGTGTGTGTGTGTGTGTGTTCTTCAGATACAGCTGTTTTTTTTTCTTTTTTCTTTTTTATATTGTGTGTATATATATGTATATGGACAATTCCTAGCAACAGCTCCAGACTTTGAGAAATCTTCTAACGAAGAGATCTTTATCTCGAAATATCAAGAATAAATCAAAGATAAGCAAACAGCATCATAGTTACCTTATTTTACTTTACACTTGCATTGTGATAGCCTTCAAAACCAACCACCAAACCAATATAAACAGAATGCTTTAAGCAAATTCTAAAGCAGTTTTATATTAATTTCCATTTTAATGTTAAAATTTTTAATTTCAATTATGAATATGCAAACTGTGGCGTAACGGTTATTATCGTATGAAGTATATTCAGCTACCCGAGTTCAAATCCTGAACGAGGCTGTTTGCATTTAACATGGCGCTTGGGAAAGCTATGAATCAAACTATTCTCCCTCCAGCTGTGGGTAACTAGGAGGATATACTGGGCTTCCTTAACCATGGTTTGGCAACCGGTTAATAGAAGAACAAATCTCTATTCCAACTAGTTGTAGACCTGGGGAGGGATAGGTTCCGCCATGTTATCCTTGCCTAAGACATTCTACGTAAGTAGCGCCCCCACGACAAAACCAGGTTACGTAACTCGTGAAATGGGTTATGCAGACAAATTTAATTGAAAATGTGAATCTAATTTTAAAATGTTATCAATAAGCATATGCATAGAAACAAATCCAAAATACCAAAAATCTGATTGTAGGTGGTGTAAAGGTTAGCCAGCTAGATTCGTACACCATTGATAGAGAGTTAGATTCTCACCGGGCGCCCCATACTTCTGGCGTTGTGCTACATATAAGCTAAGCTTAGGAAATAACTATGAGGGAAATTCTTTTGACTAATTAAAAAAAAAGATAAAAAATGATTAAAATAACCTGGTTTAATAGAATTTAGATTAAAAACATTGATGAAAAGAATTCGATTAAAAAGAATTTAGTTTTTTTTTTTAAAGTTTGGTTAAAATAAAAATTAGTTTAAAAAATAATACACATGAAGTTAAACAAATCATTTATCAAAATGACTTTGTTCGGCATTAAAGGACTCAAAAATAGTTGATATGCCGTAAACCAAAACCAATAATCTGTTTCAGCATAACTGCTGCTAGAAGGCATCCTTGGACGCTAACCACTTTCTGCTAAAGTTCTTCTATACTTGAAGCAGCCATGTCAGTCAAAGATCCTGACATAGCTCATTTTGTCGTATCCATAATCTTCTTCAAACGCTTCAAAGATTTCAGAACTAGTAGTGCCAGTTTTGGGGAAAATATATATATTTACCCAACCCTTCCCTCACGAGCAGGATGTGATACAACGTCAATTTTAAGCGGACAACCTGGTTTGAATTCAGTTCTCTATTTAGATTGGTTACCTAACCAAGACTAAAGAACATAGTCTGTCCTACTATTTTTACCGTATCTGGGGGGTGGGGGCATAATGTTTTTTTAAAAACTGTAATATAGACTCATTTTTATAAAAAAATTTTTTCGCGAGAAAACGCGACACACTGAAAAAATTAAAGAAGGCGTGTGCAAAGCTAAGCATCTTTTATAATAAAGTGATTATGTCTAGACATCAAGATGAGTCAGAGGCTTTCTAAAAGAAAATTATGAAGCCATCTCGTATGTATTCTTTATATATATACATATATATATATGTGTGTGTGTGTGTGTGTGTGTGTGTGTGTGTGTGTGTGTGTGTGTGTGTGTGTGTGTATGTATGTATATATATACATAAATGGTAAAGAAAAAATAGGTCGTTTTGCGGTTATAGATCTACTTCTGCCCACAGGTATCTGTATATACCTATGAGTTTCATCAGACCGCTAACTTTATTGAAAATGGTAAACAGATAATTCATGAGGATTTATATATAATTTTTTCTGGGAACTCCTGAAAAGGTTTCGGGTTTCAGGTGCGTATGCATAAATATATATTTATTTACTTATAGATAGGAAATTTCACCTCTTGATATTATATTCCAATGCTTAATTTACCTTAATTTGGTAGTTTAACCTACTGATAATTCTAATTTATGTTATAAGCACATGTATGTTCAATTTGATTTGATACCCCCTCAGTTTGTTTGAAACATGTCTCCCATTTTATTGCAATAGTGTAAGATTTAGAGATTGCTATGTTAAAAGAATTAAAATTTATGAGGTTTTATAAAAGGAACACCTGAAGGAATAAGGGAAACGGTTGACTGAAAATGAACGGTTAGAAGTAATAAAAAATTAGAAAATCCAACAGCCGGAGCAAGATGACCGATCCCTCTAAGTAAGAATTTATTGAGGGGACAAAACCACCCAAAGAGGCAACATCATCACCACCTAGTTAACTAATTCCTCAGTCATAAAAACCAAACCCTAAGAAGATGAGAAGAACTGAAACCCGAAACCTCCTCGGAAGTTCCCAGAAAAATTATATATAAAGCCTCATGAATTATTTGTTTACCATTTTCAATAAAGTAAACGGTCTGATGAAACTCATAGGTATAAACAGATACCCGTGAGCAGAAATAGATCTATAACCGCAAATTGGCCGATTATCAAGCCTTTTTCTTTACCAATTATATTGCTCTGATCAATAATATTGAACATCAAGTTCTCAAATTGGACCTGAACAACTCTAACATTCCGCTGTTGGAAAAAAGGCCAACGTAGAACCATCCTAATACCAACTGACTTGGTAACCCATCTACGGATATATATATATATATATATATATATATATATATATATATATATATATATATATGTGTGTGTGTGTGTGTGTGTCTTTATTTCTTTCCTATTAATATTTATATATATAATATGGCATATATATATATATATATATATATATATATATATATATATATATATATATATATATCATCCACAGACACGTGTTTCGGCGTTTCGCGCCTCTTAAGTATGGCTAGACACAACTATCTTTGGCTAGGGTCGAACTCAGACTGACCGTTTGGCAGCCTGACATCTAATCCCCTCGTCCACTGGTGTTTTTAAACTATTTAAACATAGGTTTGTTTATGTATGTTACGGTCACAGAGAGAGATCAAATTTCCGGGGAAACGATCATTGCTTATATGCTTAGTAGTGAGAGTTAATTTAAATTACCAATTAGAGAGCTCATACCAAATTTATGGGAGCATCTATATAATGATAATGACAATAATGAATACAAATAAAACATAAAAGTGCTACTATGGCAAATTAGGTCTAAAAACTAAACTATTCAAATAATGAACTATTAGATCCGCTACTAAAACTTTCACGTGAATCACACAATCAACGGGCAGAAATACGAGAAGCGGCTGATCAATCGTATTTATAATGGGGTAAATTTGTCACTTTGTTTTTTTTTGGGGGGGGGGGAGGGGGGGTCACGTGACACACGAACCCAATTATTCTAAGAAAGCATTCCAAATACAAGAAAATAAATCATGGAATTAGCCAGGTGAAAAATAACAGAATGAATATGTTAATATGTTTCTATGCTTAGAGAACAATTCGCTTTTTTGGCTAGATTACCAGTCTAGGAGAAGGAAAACTACGCTTAAGAAATTGTCCATGTGTCGCATCCTGCTTGTGCTGGGGAGTTGGCCAATATATATATATATATATATATATATATATATATATATATATAATCCAAAAGTCCAGAGAAGAAATCTTCCTTACGACGCAAGAGTTTTATTTTAAAAACCTATCGCAGTTTGAGAGCTCAATGTGGGCTCTTAATGTTAGAGTCACAGAGCAAATATATAAGTAAAGAAATAATAAAAGACTTAGAGATTTAGCTTTATAGTCTATTTCAGGGAACTTAGACAAAGTGTCTAACTCTCCCGACTCGCATCTGATGAGTCGGGAGAGTTAGACACTTTGTCTAAGCTCCCTGAAATAGACTCTAATGCTAAAATACCCATATATGTATGTATATTGGTATATAGGTATGTTTATATGGGTATATTTGTTTTTGACTTAATTTGTTATGTAATTGATTTTTTTTCGTATGTATGGGTTTATATGTATTTTTTTATGTATTCGTATATATGTGTATGTATTTATATGTATGTATGTGTGTATTTATATATGTATGTGTATGTATATCTCTATTTTAAATTTTTAATATTATATAAATTATTTTTTATTTCTCTTTTATTTAAATTTAATATTTATTAGCTTTACTTTCTTTCTTAGCTATCTCACTTTATATATAACAAATGATAATATATATATAGGCTTTGATATTTAACTATCTTACTTTAGATATAATAATTAATATAAATATTTTTTAAATCCTTCATTATTCTAGTTGCTCTTTTGTATTGGTTGAATAGGTGAATTTTACTTGATCTGTCTGTCTGGTTTTCTTGATGTCAAATTATATTGGATACTTTATTAGTTACATGTTTCACTGACCCATTTCTTTTGACGGAAGTGATTTTAAGAAAAAAAATTTCTTTGCAACATCAATGTTTTCAGTTGGAACTCATACTTTAAAAAATCTTTTTTAAATAAAATAAAAAATAAAAATCTGTTTTCAAATGCCTTTAAAGTAATAAAGATTTCATCATTAGCATCTGATGATTTGGGAGAGTTAGACACTTTGTCTAAGCTCCCTGAAATAGACTATAATGCTCAATCTCTAAGTCTTTTGTTATTTCTTTACTTATATATATATATATATATATATATATATATATATATATATATATATATATATATATATATACAGATTTATAATTCACAAGTGTATTAAATAGTACATGTAATCTTTACCCGACGCCTAAATTGAACAATAATGCAATTGTTATTTTACTTGTCTATATAACAGTGACTCCGTGATTAGTTTATAAAACAGTGAAAAAAAAATATGACATCATACCCAAAAAACGATTATGGGAAAAGAAAGTCGATGTGAAGATGAACTCTACAAAAAAAAAGGGGTGGGAAATTGTCTATCTGTATTATCTGTACTAGCAGGACCTGTAGATATACCACAGTATGATAATTTAACTATTACACTGTTTGATATATTTACTTAAGTACTACCGCAAAAAGTAAAAAGGATGAGAATCTTGATTTAACTCTCTCTCTCTCTCTCTCTCTCTCTCTCTCTCTCTCTCTCTCTCTCTCTTACTTTTTTCTTTCATTATCGCTTCCACGTGCTCATCCCTTCTCTCCACCTTTCCCCATACTCTCTTTTTTTCTTATAATATTTTTCCCTTTCTTTCTTTATAATAAAAACGAATTGTCCACTATTTAGCTGAGGTGACGACACTCATGAGAAATAAAATTCAGCGAATAAGCGACGCCAGATAATCAGGATTCAGATTTCAACTTGGGCCATTTGGACGGTCTTATTTTTAACCAGAGGGTATTGCAAGATGATAACGGTCGGAAGATTAAGGAACAAGAGTGTTAGTATATAGATGCGGGATGTGCCAATGTATTACATAATTCATGGATAGCCAATGAATTATGTAAATACTGTAAGTAGATAAACTCTGAATCAGAGTTCGTTAGATTTAAAATAACGGGGATTGAGTGGAAAATTACCCTGACCGTTATGGTTATGATTATGGTTGTGATGGTAACCGCTTGACCCCTCGAAAAACGCCCCAGTAGAGGCGTAAGACAGAAATTTTAGTTTTTGATTAGTTACGACCAGTTGCTCATCGAAAGAAGACGTTCTTTCGAGATGTCGCTTCTCAGTCCGCGCGGTTTGAGCTGGGGTTGTTTAAATAAAGCTATATAGAAAAACAAGTCTTTGTTATTAATTAACAAACAAGAATGCACAGACACCCAACCCGAAGAAATCTACCCGGAGAAACAACCCATAAAATCAACCCAGAGATGATGCCAGCAACAAGTAGACAGAAAACGAGTAAGAACCTCTCTTCATATCATCACCCCCCCTCTCTCTCTCTCTCTCTCTCTCTCTCTCTCTCTCTCTCTCTCTCTCTCTCTCTCTCTCTCTCTCTCTCTCTCGTGCGCGCGCGCTATTTATGTACCCGATATCAAGTGGGTATATAACAAATGGTCTAACGTGTAACGGCAATACAGAGTTAAAAACTCCCGCTGAGACAGTTTACACTAATACTCTTGGAAAAGGCATGAATACACTTGTGTCTTCTTTTTGTGGTAGTAACAAAATAAATAATGAGCTCGTTAGTCTAAAACACCTTTGAAATGGTAAGTATTTACCCAACCCGTTTTTCATGGGTATGATGTGATATAAAGTGGCAAGTGTGTGGCATCCAGCGAAGATTGAACTCACCATTCAGTAGTAATAGTTTGGTTTATGGTTCTTTTGTCTAATGGCATATCAATTTCCAATGGCTTATTTAATGTCAAAGTCATCCTTGTGGAAGAACGCTAGTGGTACTATTTAGCCCATAGCTTGGATGAGGTGGGGGGTTCATGCCTTTCGCAAATGATATGTCCGAAAGGGAATGTGGTATATATATATATATATATATATATATATATATATACAGGGATTGACATTTTCTCGATTTGTTTAGCCTTATATTTGAACATATATGCCCGCCTAAATTCATTAATTATTAACTAAATAATTTTCAAAATTAGGTATGACTTCAATCAAGCACATATCCTCCAAAATTGTCGGCTAAAAGCCATATAAAAAATAAACACATTGTTTGCTTACTTACTTTCATATATATATATATATATATATATATATATATATATATAACATCGGGTATATAAACGGGAAGAGATACAGACAGATAGATAGATAGATAGATAGATAGATAGATGATGGTCTTACTTGTTACACTTCTGCTTCTACTGGTTTTTGCTAACTCGTCTGTCCGCCATTTTCTTCTTGTTGGGCTTACTTCTCTTCAGACCTTCTGTTGGGGTTCATTCTTTTTGTGCTGGGCTAGACAGTGCTTGTTTTAATATTCAATTAACAAACAAGACTAAGTTGTTTCTTAATAAAGCTTTATTTGCAGAAACCAGCCTATATTTATCCGCCGCGTGGAGTGGTGAACCCTAAGAGACACCCTCTCTCTTAGGGTGCCAGGTCACAATTGACTAACTAGAACTTATTCTCATAGCGCCCAATCATGCCCTTTCAAGGAAGTCAACAACTGTCGGGTAACTTTTCATGGACCCCCATCATTCTAAATCTAACGGACCCTAATTCAAAATATTCGAACTACGGGTACGTTCATAATTCATAAGCTGCTTATAGAATATGTAACAAATGTAATCAGTAGTAATGGATCTGTGAGACTAGCCTGATAACCATTACACCACGTTAGCGTGCTAAAGCGTTTGAAACGGTAATTTACTAATATCAAAATGAGAAAAGACAGTAGAATTGATCGGTCAGAATATTGGGGTAGCAACAGAAGCAAAAGAATCAGAATGAGATCAATAGCCCGAACAACCTTAAGAATTACAAAAGATATGTGACCGCTGTATTTGCACAAACCGATGTCCACCTACGCAAGAGAGCAACATTGATTTTTTCTAACCTTAGAAAACTGTAAAAATTATGACGGATTAAAAACAAGACAATAAAAAAGTTAATAATAAGGAAGAAAAATACAGGAATATTTGTTTGCTTTGTAATAAAGTTGAAATCATGGATATTTACCAGCAAAACAAGACATTGAAATATAAAAGGAATAATTAAAGAACTGTCTTGTATTTCCACGTCCCAGTCCGTCATTTGTTTAAAAAAAAAAGAATATATTTAGAATGATTAACTTTGATGGGATACACGAAGACGCCATATTATAATCTCTTCTATTTCTATTTTTCACCGGCTGCTTTATTTGGCTTTTGTCCTTTCTTCCGGTGTCCGGTTGGCCCTTTTTGCTATGAAGTGACAGCAGTGAAGATATATGCGTCATTTTCTTTTGGTCTCATCAAATAAACGAACATTTGTTGCTGTCAGAAAGGGAAAGAAGCGTTAATTCAAAAATAAAATCACAAAGATTAAAGACAAGCTGAATAAGAGAAGCGTAAAACAAATATAATAATGAAAACTAGTTAAAATAAATAAATCCAAAATATATCTGACTTTGAAATGATAATAATTAATCTTAAAATGGGAGAAGGCAGGAGATTTGATCGGCTGAAACATTGTGGTAGTTACACTATAAATAATGAGCTCATTCGTCTGAACAAGTCTTCGAAATGAGAATAATTAATCTTAAAACGAGAGAAGGCAGGAGATTGGATCGGCCAAGTATGATTTTCAGGTTATGTTTTTATTTATTTCATGAAAGATAAAAATAAGATTCAAACGTAAAAAAAAGATATCAAGAAGAGGTTTCTGAGATCGTCATGTGACACTTTATGGGGCATCTAACGGAAATTTTAATTAACCCCTTCATCTCACGAGTTTTCTTTGTAACACCCAACATTGGCCCTTACTTAAGCCTGACGGGTGATTTGAGTAGCCCCCTCTGATCAATCGGCGGGTCACTTCAAGCCCTCTGCAGAGTTGCAACCAGTGTATTCTAAAGCCCCAACCGACAAGGTGTATAAGATGGTGTTTAGAGGGAGCTACCTTCTTTCAGAAAAGCAAGAAATGATTAATTCAAAAGAGAACTATTCTAGCGTAGTCACCGACGGCTGCTATGTCGGCTATGACTAATCGTCGAATGGGAAAGGAGAAACACAAAAACATAACACGTCTAAAGCGTTAGGAACTATGTTGCTTTATTCTCTACATTTAGTTTATGAGGCTGTGGAAGTAGATGACAAAGAAATAACAGACACAAAGTTAGGAATAGTTGCTTCATTAAAGTTTTTGAATTAAGAAATGAATTTAAAAAATGATTAAAAAACAAAAAAATAATAAATGGTAAAACAAGAATAATAATTAAGATGAACAACTTTAAACAAGAATGTATAAAAATAAAAGATGATAAAACAAACATATAGGAAAATAATCTATGTATACAAGGTGTGTCAAAAAAGTATCGAGAATTTTTGTACTTTTTGACACACCTTGTTTTCTGAAAAAATAACGTTCCATTCATTCTTCATTTCTATCTTGGTAAATACAGCTTTAAACTTGGTACTTTTTTGACACACCTTGTATTCTGAAAAAATTAATGAATGGAACGTTATTTTTTCATAATACAAAGTGTGTCAAAAAGTACAAAAAATCTCAATACTTTTTTAAAAAATTAAGATAAACAACTTAAAACAAGAATATATAAAAATAAAAGATAATAAAACAAACATATAGAAAAAAAATTCTATATATACAAGGTGTGTCAAAAAAGTATTGAGATTTTTGTACTATTGTACTTGTATTCTGAAAAAAAACGTTCCATTCATTTTTCATTTCTATCTTGGTAAATACAGCTTTAAACTTGGTACTTTTTTGACACACTTTGTATTCTGAAAAGATTAATCAATGGAACTTTTTTGTTGTTGTTTTTTTTTTTGTCAAAAAGTACAAAAAATCTCGATACTTTTTTGACACATCTTGTAAATATAGATAAGTGATTTTATTTTAACATTTTTTAAATCCCGGGCAACGTTGAGTAGCTCTGCTAGTTTACTATAATGATTCCGCGCGATGAAAAAGTAGTGGAAATTTACATTCTGTAATTAATTTGTTTAGAGCGACGCACCAGAAGCACTCGAAGCTGATGATATCTGTAGACAGCCACTCGAGGAAATCATTCCTTAGTAAATGCCTCCAATTCTTTATAGTATATCTTGAAAGGGATGAAGAAGGTAAATTGGATGATCAATTTGATTTTCTGTCGGGACTGAACTCAACACGAGTTCGTTGAGGTGCAATATTGAACTTGTGTTCTTCATGGCGTCTTAGAGGACAGAAGAGGTTACTTGGCATCTCCGTTCAAAGCATCCTGTCTTCAGTGTTGCAAACAAAAAGAAGTGCTGGTGATCAGTCAAAAAATTTGTTCGGCTCACTAAATAAAAATCATCATCATCATCATCATCATCATCATGTTGATAGCATGGATTCCCTTGACTCTATCTCACCATCCGTCCCTATCGTCCTTCGCTCTTGACGGCATCCAGTGTCCGTACGGTGCTGATTATTGCTGATTTTGCTGGTCCAACGCTGGTGTGTCCATGTGTAGAAGTCCATAAGAGAATGGAGACGCGTGGTGTAATGGTTACCGTCGTAGTAAATGGAAACGGCGTTCGGCTAGAAACCACAAGGTTCCTAGTTCGATACCGGTCCCCGCTAACTCAGCGTATGAGTAACACAGGGATCTGTGCGGTAAAGTAAGGAGCTGATGGTAGGTGTGGCGCTCCACCTCAGATGCTAAAACAATCTCCTTGGTCTAGCGCTATTGAAAAGGGGATAGACTCCCTCGCTGACTGGCTGATACCGACTTTAGGCCGCCCCATCGACTTTACTTTTTTTACTTTAGTGAGCATCAGACTCGCTATTCATTAGTATTGGATCTACAAGACTAGCTCGCTAACCGTTACACCACGATTGGACGCCCTTGGGAAAGGTATGAATCCAACTATCCCCTCCTTAACAATGGGCAAATAGTAGGGCATATTGGGCTATTTAATATTGGTATGTCAGCCGGTCTTGGAGAAGAAAACCTCCAAATTCAAACCCGAAAAATTCCGCTTGAAATTAACGTGTGTCACATCCTGTTGATGAGGAAGAGTTGGGTAGATATATGCAGTATAGACCATAAATAAGTACACCGCTAACAATTCTTTATTCTTTTTAAATAATAGTTTTCTTCTATAACGAAAGATACCTGGATTTTATTATTTTCAGCGGACCATGATACTTTCAAAATGGATATCATTAGGTATCAGTTATTGTTACGTAGTGCCTTTTCTTTGACGGTACCAAATAGATATATGTTGTATATCCTTCTTTTACTGGCACTAAATACAGGTATATGTTATATACTTCTCTTACTTCTTCTTACTCTGGTTGTCTATTCTTTCGGCCTGGTATACCTTTACGGTCTGGTCTTCTTGGGATTCCGGGTCTGGTTTTGTTGGGGATCATTCCTTATCAGAAGCCCTGTGTCACTGTTAGCTTTTAGTAATAACCACAAGACTTCGATTTACGATGATGTTACTTTATTCGTAGAACCCCAGACCAGACAATCACGCAGTGAGACTCACATCTTGCTAACTTCGCTTCTAAGTTCTAACTCTAATTAACTGACTGAGTTGCTTACCCCTTAAACCGGAAGGGCCTTCTATTGCCTTCCGTTTCTCACGATCATCCCCAGAACGCAAGGTCAGAGTGAGGTCAAACGCTGTCACTCACTCTCAAGGTCATCAGCTGCACTAACATGATTTCTACACTATTGTCATAATCATTAGGTATCTAATGATTATGTAACATTATTATCAAATTTTAAAGCATTGGAACTCTGTTACCAAATGAAAATTGCAATACCAGAAATAAGGTCATTTAGGTATACCAAAATACTTAACCTTTTATGTACATAATATACATACCAGTGGTATTAAAAAGAAAGAATACACAAACGTGAGCCAATAGCTAGAATTATTTACCCATAGTTCCATGAACCAGCAGTAAGTGGAAGAGGTACAAAACTGGAAAAGGGTTTACTTGATCAGTGTAGCTAATATAGCCATGTTGCCATACTGTGTTTCTACTGTGTGAAGAACAGGTTCAAAAAGGGATCTCTGAACATCTTCCGGGACACCTACCCATCATGAAAATTATCTAAGGGAGATAATTATTTATTAAATCACTACACGTGCCTTTATTACCGTGTCGAGAACACAAACATCCACAAATACGAGGGTCTGTCAAAAAGTAATGCCATTTTGTTTGGGACATGTATAATTACCAACACAGGAACATGTATCATACATCAAAATGAAACCGGTCATCTGTGGATCACATCCCTACTTCTCCACATAGTCACTGTTTCTCTCAATAGCAATGTTCCAATGAGAGCATGTATCCCTGCTCCGTAAAATTTTGTAGACTGTTCTTTGATCCACTTCTTCAATACAGGTTTCACTTCCTCTTGACTGGAATAATGTTTGCCTCTCAAACCCTCTTTCATGGGGCCGAAAGGATGCAAACATTATTCCAGTGACGAGGAAGTGAAATCTGTAGTGAAGAGGTGACTCAAAGAACAGTCAACAGAATTTTACGGAGCAGGGATACATGTTCTCATTCGAAGGCGGAACATTGCTATTGAGAGAAACGTTGACTGTGGAGAAGTATGGATGTGACCCACAGAGGACCAGCTTCATTTTGATGTGTGATACATGTTCTTGCGTTGGTAATTATACCTGTCCTAAACAAAATGGTATTACTTTTTAACTCACCCTCTTTTAACAGACACTCAATAAACTCA
>CM042140.1:125359178-125399178 GCA_023376005.1 Doryteuthis pealeii
TCATTACAACGTTTGATATGTTTATTCCAAGAGATATTGCTAAATAGTTTAATATGTAAAAAGTATAATAATTTTTATTTAACTCTCTCTCTCTCTCTCTCTCTCTCTCTCTCTCTCTCTCTCTCTCTCTCTCTCTCTCTCACACACACACACACACACACACACACACACACACACACACAATTTGGTGGATATCGACACAAGATAATCAGAATTTACATTTTTTCATTTCATATCTTGGACGATTTGGACGATCTCATTTTAACCAGCAAGATGATAACGGTCGTACAATTGAAAAACACGTTGAATAATATATAGATATTATAGCAAAACCCTTTCCATAATAAAATGATATAACACTTCCCGGCAAAAGGCTGAAGAATACGGCGACTGCAACTCTGCAGAGGGGTAATACACTACCTGTTGGAGTTTTTGTAATATAGGGTATGCGGAGGTCCACCACTTGAACTTATAGACTATGCCTGGGCGCGTGGTTAAAGCTAGCCAATCCACAGCTCGAATACATGGTAAGTTAACCATTTAATCACCGACATGGAAGGCCGTTCATTTGCACGTTATTCAACATTGACGAACGGTCCTGCAACCTAGGACTTTGCTGAACGCAAGGATTCTAACCAACACTAAGACACCAAGGAACAACCAATGGTTTCTTCACTAAAGATCAGCCTCTGCTTAAATTTCCACTGTAAAGTGCTCTCTCTTGAAGCCTAAAAATGGCCACAAAAATCGTAACACTATCCCAATGTGTCCACCCTTTGACCGTGAGTGATGACCCGTGATGCTTAAGGACGGATTCCTGGTGACTCAGCAGTCCATGGCAAGCAACACACTACTTTGGCCATAACTTACGCTAGACTGACAGTTGAGGAGGCCCCTTTGATCGATCGGCTGGTAACGTCAAGCCCTATCATCGATATGATTTTACTGACCGTATTGCTTTTATGGCAACCCCAACTTTTTCCCATATGCGATGGCTGAGGGTCTTATTCTCTTGGGTATGATGCTAAACTACATCTAGTGATGGGGTAACAATTCTCGAGCTCTGGAGAATAGTCTGTCTCTTCATTGTCATTTCTCACCTGGTTCAGCCTGGTCCGGAATGGTTGTACCTGTTAGGGTCCCATCTATGGGTCAAAACAGAAAAAAAAGTTTTAAAATGTGTTTTAAAGATGAGTTCAAAAAATTGAATATCTAACAAGAACGAATAAAACGTAGAGTCTTCAGTATAAAATAACCTAAGGGTTGACATGACGTAAAACCCAACCAACCAACCAACGCGGCGAAACATAAAGTAAATTTGGTAAGAAGATGCAGTCAGCCATACGTACAAATATTAAGCTGTTGCTGATTTAGTGAAAGTGAATGTGTGCTAATATGTTTATCATCGTTTTTTTAGATTTTTTTTTTTTGTTTTCTTGTTTTTTTGCTCGCAGTATTTCTTTATTCTATTTTTTATTCTATTTTGTTTTTCAATTGAATACATTACTTATCATAATTGTTGAAAATTGACATCGGCATAAATAATTTAATAATGCCAATAGAAGTTATTATAATTCAATTCGTATAAAATTAATGGATTTTTTTTTTTAAATATGTTTTTAAAGAAGGTTAATAATTGTTAACACAAATACTCAGAAAAAATGTCTTGTCATTTCGGATGTAACGTGATGCATTTTAGTCGTTAATTAATATCTATTGTATTTCATTCTACCTCCAAGATCATAACTTTGTTATTTGCCTACGTCACTTTCAAGACACGCCAATGTTATATATATATATATATATATATATATATATATATATATATGGGGGTGAAAAAATAATTGAAAAATTAAAGTTATGAAGATGATTTATTAATATTTGAAAATTTAGAGGAATTTAAAATGTTTCCATTGTATATATATATATATATATATATATATGTGTGTGTGTGTGTGTGTGTGTGTGTGTACGGTGAGTTGACTTCTCAGTGTGAATATATATATATATATATATATATATATATATATATATATGGGCATTTTGTGTCAAGAATGGATGTGAAATAGATAAGAAATTCAGTTCGAAGTAAAGTGTTAAGTTTCATTTTATTTCATTCAATATTTCGAAAACATGATTTTCCTTTATCAAGATAATCCAGACTGACTGTTTTATGTAGCTTTTGGGCCCTTTATAGCAAGGATTTCTGGTCGTCTGTGGACTTGGTTGGCTGGAGTTGAAGTGTCTCGCTGTCGATAGGTCACTGATGTTTGGATGACCTTTTTTCTCATGGTGTTAGGGCTGACTATCGGAATGTGGGATAGGGGTGGCTGGTTGTCGTCACTCTCCTCTCCATTAGTGGCATTGTGGTTGGATATGTAGGTCATTTGTGCCGGAGGGTTGTAGAAATATTTGTACTAGTTTAGGGCGCCTATATCCACGTTTAACCCGTGTGTGTGTGTGTGTGTGTGTGTGTGTGTGTGTGTGTGTGTGTGTGTGTGCGCGCAGAGCCGTATTATTCCCTTGATTTCTGTGTATTTGCGCATCTGTATGGATGGGAAGCTGTGGTCTATTGCTATTCACTAAAAATGTTCTAGTGTGTGCAGTGGTTTATTAAAATTTATAAAAATTTGCTATAGTGTTGTATTTAGATTGCTGTCTAATTGTTAGTTTGTGGTTATTTAATCTAAATCTGAAGGGTGTTTGTGTTTCGTACAGTAGATGTAATAGATGACGTCAACAACACACTAAAAAGGCAACCAAATGTGCAACAAACCAAGATGCCTGATATGTACACACCTGATAACGGACTCCCCAATCACAATACCACACACTTATATCAAGATCTAACCCCCACAACTCACCTGCGACAGCGCAAACGTCTATTACATCTGCTGTACGAAATGCAAAAACAGCGGATATGTAGATTAAACGGAAACACCCTTCAGAATGGATTAAATATACACACATTAACAATTAGACAGCAATCTAAATACATCACTATAGCAAAACATGAACGTAAGAGCATGACTGCAGTTCGAACTCGCTTAATAAGATATCGCAGCCAAACATGTTAGCCACTACGCTTCGGGAGATGATCTGTTATAAAAGGGGTGGAAGAATAAGATTATGGAAATCATCTCACAAGCTAATACCATTTTACAAATAAGTCTTTTCCCTCTCTTCCTTCTTTCTTTTTATCTCTCCTTTGCATTCTCCTTCCTCCCTCTCCCTCTCCCTCTCCCTCTCTCTCTCCCTCTCTCTCTCTCTCTTCTTCTTCTTCTTCTTCTTCTTCTTTTATTTTTCTACACTTCCTTTTCTTTTTCGTCCCTCTCTTTCTTCTTCTTCTTCTTCTTCTTCTTCTTCTTCTTCTTCTTCTTCTTCTTCTTCTTCACTCCCTTTCTCCTACTTTTTCTTCTCTCTCTCTTTCATCCTCATTTTCTTCTCGCTTCCTCTCTCTCCCTCTCCCTCTCTCTCTCTCTCTTTTCTCTCTTACCCCCCTGTCTGTCTCTCTGTCTGCCCCTCTCTCTCTCTCTTTCATCTTCTCTTTTTCTTCTTTTCTCTCTCCCCCTCTCTCTTTCTCACTTTTTCTTCGTCTTCTTCTTCTTCTCCTTTCCCCCTTCTCTCTCTTTTCTTCTCTTTCTCTTCCCTTTCACTATTTCTCTCAATGGCTTCCCACGGTCTTTCTAAATCAATAATTTAGCAATCAGTCTTTTAAAAACATCGTAAATTAACTCTTTTAATCCAACGGATAAAATGTAAAAAATCAAAAAGACAACAAAACAGAAACTAGTAAAGATATTTTTCCCCTACAAAAATGCACAAAATCCATGGCCGTTAGTGTGCACGAGATTGTCTGTCCTTTCCTGTATACATGTGTATACAAATGTATACGTGTGTATGTGAAGGTGTGTGTGTTGCGCAGGGGGGGGGTCTTCTTTTCTAATGGTAACATTAGATACTGAGTTAATCCGCATGAATTTACATCCTAAACTAATTTTAATTAAATTCATCGGCTTTAAATAAGAATTAAGGGCCGGCTTAGCTCAGTCGGTGGAGCATCAGCCTAGGAACCACAAGGTTACTGGTTCGATACCGACCCTCGCCAAATCAGCGTATGAGTAGCAAGAGATATGTGCTGTAAAGTAATGAGCTGATTGTAGGTGTGACGCTTCACCTCAGACGCAAAAAAAAACAGAATTACAAGGAGTGGACTCCTTGTAATGCCTCCTGTTTATTTGCACGGAAACTATAACATATACACGGAACACAATAACACCCTTCGATAGAGCAAATCTTTAGCTAAAAAAACAATATTTTTCCACAAATTCCCCACCAAGTTGTAGCCGAGTCAGTACTATTGTCTGGTTGCACCACTTGAACTTTAACGAAATTATCAGAGAAAAATCTAGATCGTAACTACACAAAGATTCTGCGTTCCGTTTTGAACAAATTCTGGAAGCAACACCCTACAAAACAGCTGGTGTACGGGCACTCACCTCCCATCCCACAAAGCATTCAAGTAAGACGAGAAGACGTGCTTGACACTGCTACAGAAGTAAAAACGAATTCATAACCGATGTTTTCATTTAGATTCTTGCAAACTGACACCCAAGTGTGGGCCGCCCAGCAAAAACATTTATCAACTCTGTGAAGATGCGGTCTAGAGAACTTCTTAAAAGCGATGACCGTTATGAACGGATGGCGTGAAAGAGTGAAAGAGATCCGAACTGTCAGTATGACTTGATGATGATGATGATGATGATAATGATGATGACGACGATGCCTATATGCATTTATGCCAGCGACAAAAAATGAATATGCATGCCGCTCTCGTAAAACATTCGTTCCGAAAGTAATGCCTCCTATTTTTATAATTCTAGCCAGCGACGTCAAAGGAGGATGTTGATGGTATGGCAGTAGAAGATAAACCTTCTTACTAATAATCCATGTTTTGTTTTAAATTTTTTCTTTTCTGCAGCAGCTGAGCGGTCTGTGGGTGTGATGTCTGCCATGAAAAGTGAGAAAATTTGGTTTCGTTGGGTTTCTTTGTTTAATGACGTATCAAAGGTTCATGGGTTATTCAATGCCAGAGTCATCCTTGCAGAAGAATAGCAATGGTACAATCTAACCTATAGCTGAGTGATAAGGGTTTTTTTAATACCTTTTCAATGGTATTTGTCTGAAAGTAAGCGTAATAGCGTGACTGGAGTTCGAACTCGTTTACAACGATGTCGCAGTCCTGCACATTAGCCACTACGCCTCGGAAACACCCTCAAAAGTTTCATTGAATTCTTCTTTTCGAAAAAAAAATGCATCCATTGACATTGATCGACTAAATAGGGGATATGAGTACAGTTAGGTGGTGGGAAATCCGTTTCACTAGTACCGACAGCGATGTATCAAGCCATGTTAAACACAGTCATCAACCTACAAATGAAAGTGCTTCTCGACCAACTCAACTGCACAAACTAATCGGGCTGATGAAAGACGGACTACGTAGATAACATTTTCCTGTCAACGTCACCGACATAGCAGTTGTGAAAAATGTGCCGATGACACAGAATTTTTCAAACGCAGCATACATGCTTTTATTCATTGGTGGCAAAAATGCATAGCCAGTGATGATGATTATGGGATACAATAGTATTTTGTAGCTGAAAAGTTGCTCTGTGCAATGGGAAGATTGATCTCCTTGCATGTGTTGGAGTAACAGTGGAAATTGAGAGGCGGTATTACATTCTAAGCACACCTCGTCCAATTAAGTTAAAACGACAATTTTTCCAAGCTGGGATTGTGTCAGTGCTGCTGTATGGCTGCACCACTTTGATCCTAACGAGGCGCCTGGAAATAGGCTACATGTGAGCTGCACATGAATGCTTCGTGCGATATTGAACAAGTCGTGGAAACTACACACCTCAGGGAAGCAGCTGTACGGCCACTTTCCCCCTATCTCACAAACCATCCGAGTGAGACGTACAGGACATGCTGAATACTACTGGAGAAGCAAGGACGAACTCATAAGCGACATTCTCATGTGGAAACCAGCACAGGGACATGCTAATGTGGGCCGCCCAGCAAGGACCTACATTAACCAGCTCTGTGCGGATATTGGATGCTGCACAGAGGACCTTCCAGGGACAATGAACAATAGAGAAGGTTGGCAAGAGATTGTCATGGATATCTGAGCTAATTGCGCGACATGATGATGATGATGATGATGATGATGTATTCAACTACTCGCTACAGACAGCATGCCACAGAAGGTTAAATATCAAGTGGAATACAGCTGGTCTAAATTCAGAGTATTTCCTCACCTAGACCGGTTGTTGTCTCAAGGTTAGCGTTATGAGAGCGATCTACCCCAATGGATTAAATAAAGGGTTTGGTTTGAACATCCGCGAAGCCTCCCGATTACGACATACTTCTACCATTTTATTTATCACTTAAAAAATAAGTCATATTTCCTTTCTCATTTCCTTTATTTCTATGCTTCATCTCCGACTTTCCATCCCCTTCTTCTTGCCCCCTCTCTCTCTCTCTCTCTCTCTCTCTCTCTCTCTCTCTCTCTCTCTCTCTCTCTCTCTCTCTCTCTTTTTTCTCTTCTTCTCTTCTTTCCTTTATCTTTTCCTTCGTTACTTCAGTCCTCCCTCTCTCATTTCTCCCTTTCTTCTACTTTACTTTCTTCCTTCGAATTTCCTTCTATCATCCTCATCTCTCTCTCTCTCTCTCTCTCTCTCTCTCTCTCTCTCTCTCTCTCTCTCTCTCTCTCTCTCTCTCTCTCTTCATTCCTCTCGTACTCCCTCCTTTCCTTCCTACATTCCTACTATTCTCTCTGATTTTCCATTAAATCTTCTTTCTTCCTTCCTTCCTTCCGTCCTTACTCTCTCTCTATTCATTCCTTTCTTTCTCTCCTTGCACTCTCATCATCTTCTTCATTCCTTCTTTCCTCCTTCCTTCGTTTAATAACTCTCTCTCTCTCTCCTCTCCCTTCCTGCCTTCTCTCTCTCTCTCTCTCTCTCTCTCTCTCTCTCTCTCTCTCCCCAGTCAAAAACTTTCCCTCAGTTTCACCTCACAAATCCAATCGTTATTCTGACGACAACTGTACATCTCTGCCTTATTGCCTTGTCATATTTTCTTTTAGTCTTCCAGCGCCAATGTCACACGGCACTCTTCATAAAACGAGGACACGCAATATGTTCATCTACAAAACAATTTTACGTATCAGCCCTATGGCCGTAGTCCATTGTGCTTTTTCTGCATGACCGTCCCGGTAGTCCAAGACACCTACTCGAGAAATGTCCAAATGAAAAGACTTGGATAATTAAATCTCTGCCTATTCATGTATAATGTGCAGCTATGGCAGACGACATCATCTGATTAAAGCAGTAGGAAATATACGTTGTGCAGAATTGATTTTCCTTTGGACTCCATTTTGAATTCTTACTCGGTGTAATGATTGATGTCTGCTAATTTCTGTTTTTGTCGGTTTTTGTAGGCAAGATTCTTTTTTTATTGTTGTTTTATTACACATTCATGTTTTTTTCCCATTTTTTTATCTCTTATTTTCTTCATCTTTTCTCTTCCGTCTTTTCAATGTCCCCTTTCTTTTCTTATCTCTTATTTCTTCTTTCCATATTTTCAATGTCCCTTTCTTTTCTTATCTCTTATTTTCTTCATCTTTTCTCTTCCGTCTTTTCAATGTCCCTTTCTTTTCTTATCTCTTATTTTCTTCATCTTTTCTCTTCCATCTTTTCAATGTCCCTTTCTTTTCTTATCTCTTATTTTCTTCATCTTTTTCTCTTCCATCTTTTTCAATGTCCTTTCTTTTCTTATCTCTTATTTTCTTCATCTTTTCTCTTCTATCTTTTCAATGTCCCTTTCTTTCTTATCTCTTTTTTCTTTCATCTTTTCTCTTCCATCTTTTCAATGTCCCTTTCTTTTTTATCTCTTATTTTCTTCATCTTTTCTCTTCCATCTTTTCAATGTCCCTTTCTTTTCTTATCTCTTTTTCTTCATCTTTTCTCTTCCATCTTTTCAATGTCCCTTTCTTTTCTTATCTCTTATTTTCTTCATCTTTTCTCTTCCATCTTTTCAATGTCCCTTTTTTTCTTATCTCTTATTTTCTTCATCTTTTCTCTTCCATCTTTTCAATTCCTTTCTTTCTTATCTCTTATTTTCTTCATCTTTTCTCTTCCATCTTTTTCAATGTCCCTTTCTTTTCTTATCTCTTATTTTCTTCATCTTTTCTCTTCCATCTTTTCAATGTCCCTTTCTTTTCTTATCTCTTATTTTCTTCATCTTTTCTCTTCCATCTTTTCAATGTCCCTTTCTTTTCTTATCTCTTATTTCTTCATCTTTTCTCTTCCATCTTTTCAATGTCCCTTTCTTTTTTATCTCTTATTTCTTCATCTTTTCTCTTCTCTTTTCAATGTCCCTTTCTTTTTTTATCTTTATTTTCTATCTCTTTTCAATGTCCTTCTTTTCTTATCTCTTATTTTCTTCATCTTTTCTCTTCCATCTTTCAATGTCCTTTTCTTTATCTCTTATTTTCTTCATCTTTTCTCTTCCATCTTTTCAATGTCCCTTTCTTTTCTTATCTCTTATTTTCTTCATCTTTTCTCTTCCATCTTTTCAATGTCCCTTTCTTTTCTTATCTCTTATTTTCTTCATCTTTCTCTTCATCTTTTCAATGTCCTTTTCTTTTTTTATCTCTTATTTTTCTTCATCTTTCTCATCTTTTCAATGTCCTTTCTTTTCATTTTCTTCATCTTTTCTCTTCCGTCTTTTCAATGTCCCTTACATTGTTTTCTTTCTCTTCCTTATTTATTTCTTTTTTCAGTCTTTCTTATTTTCCGGTTCTCATTCTTTCATATTTTTTTCCTTGAACGATTTCTTTCCTTTTTTCTTTCGTCGTTCTTTCTTCTTTCTTTCTTTCTTCGTTCTTTCTTTCAGTATTTGTAATTTTCATGTTTTCATTCTTTCATTTGTGTCTCAAACTATTTTTTCTTCTTTCTTTATTCTTCCAACCTTTGTTATTTTGATATTTCTTTCTTTGTTGTTTTTGTTCTTTCAACTCCCTTTTTTCTTTCTTTCTTTCTTTCTTTCTTTTTTCTTTCTTTTCCATTTCATTTTCCTTTTTCCTTCCTTTCTTCTTTCAGCCTTTGTTCTTATAATCTTTCTATCCTGTTTTCATTCTTTCATTTTCTTTCTTTATTTATTTATTTACTTATTCATTCATTTCTTTCTTTATTTCAGCATTTGTTATTCTAATCTTTCTTTCTTTCATGTTTTCATTCTTTCATTTTTGTCTCTAACTATTCTTTTATTTATTTATTTCTTTCTTTCTTTTTCTTTTCCATTCTGGTTTTCACGGTGACGCCATCATTTTATTTTCATTAGATTTTCTTTCCTTTTTACTAATTCTCTTTCTTCTTCACTCTGTGTATATCTTTTTACCAACATTCTCTTTCTTTCTATTTCACGTCAATTTTTATTTAATCTTATTTCACCCTTTTTATCAGTTTTCTTTTCCTTTTATCATCATCTGCTTTTTCTATTTTTCATTTGTCCCCCTCCCCTTGTATTTTTGTTTATTTTATCTTCTAACTCTTTCCTGCGTTTCTTCGTTTTCTTCATTTTTCTTCCTTTTTGTTATTTCTGTAAATTTCACTGTTAAATCCGCTGTAATGCGGAATATAAAGTGTTATTTGATGAAACAGCGTCGATTCTACGTTGGATCACGTGATGTGTTACAGTGTAAACTGTTGGTCCTCACACTTGACCTTCGTATATGGAGACATCAAGGCTGGATGTTCTAAGAAGAAAGATTTGAAAATGAGAAGAAAAAACACGAAGAAATTGTGTTGTGCGAATCGGATTATTCTACCTTCTTGTCAAGAGTGAATTAAATATTACAGCGATGTATGAGTGTGAAGGGGGGATAATAGAGAAGATAGTAACAACATCATTTTAATGTCTTCTCTATTCATTTTCTTCCACATTACATATGCAGTTTTTATTATGCTAATAAATAAGAATACTGTAAGAATAAATAAGAATATTATAAGAATACTATAAAAATCAATAAGAATACTACAAGAATAAACAAGAGTATTATGCTAATAAATAAGAATACTATCAGTTTTTATTATGCTAATAAATAAGAGAATACTATAAGAATAGAATAAGAATATTGTCAGAATACTATAAGAATCAATAAGAATACTATAAGAATAATAAGAATATTGTCAGAATACTATAAGTTCTCTCTAATAGTTTTTCCTTCTCTCAAATGTTTTCTTCCCTCACCCTTTAAATTTTCTCTACGTTTTGAGTCCCTCTAATACTTCCAATCTCTCTCTCCCTAAATGTATCTTTGCTTTTCTCTACTTTTTGTACTTTTTCTTTTTATCTAGTTTTTGGTCCTCTCCAATCGTTCCTATTTCTCTCGTATGCTTTCTCTCTCCCCCCCCCCCGCCCTTTAAATGTTCGTTTTAATTATCCCTACGTATTTGTTTTCTCTAATTATCTTTGTCTCTCTCCCTATATGCATCTTTCTTTTTCTACTTTTTGTTCACTTTCTCTCTGTCTTTCTATCACGCATGTACACATGTACACATACATACACACACACACACACACACTCACCTCTCTCTCTCTCTCTCTTCTTCTCTCTCTCTCTCTCTCTCTCTCTCTCTCTCTCTCTCTCTCTCTCTCTCTCTCTCTCTCTCTCTCTCTCTCTCTCTCTCTCAATGTACATTCTGTTTTCTCTGCTTTTTAAGGTTCTCTCCAATTCTCTATTTCTTTTTATCTATTTAAATACGCTTCAATTGCTCTGCTTTTTTGCTCCCTCTAATATTATCTCTACCTTATCCTCCACTGTCTGTCTGTCTGTCTGTCTGTCTGTCTGTCTCTCTCTCTCTCTCTCTCTCTCTCTCTCTCTCTCTCTCTCTCTCTCTCTCTCTCTCTCTGAAATATCAGCATTATATTTCATTTTCCTTCACTATCTGTGGTAACGTAGAGTAATAATTAACAATAGAATTCCAATACGCTTATTACTTTCCTATACAAAATCAAAACTGATATGAACATTCTAAAATACTTAAAAAAAAGTCAATATTTACATTTCCCAATGCATGAATTACATACTCCCTGTCAAATAATTAAAGTATCAAAGTAGATTATATAAAATACTATCAGGTTAATTGTTTTGGAATATGTAATTCTTGTAGTCGTTTGAGAATATCTAGAATATATCAAGCCAATTTGAGTATCTAGAAAACTTCTTATGAAACTTGGAAATCAATATTAGACGATCTTACAACGTTTTTGTGAATAGAAGCTCTCCTGTGGGGTTACTCAATCGGTAGTGAGAGATCATCGAGTTCGTGTACTGGGTAACCGGGGAATTAATTATGACAATGTACCTGCCAATTTTTCACATCTTGTACATTTTTTCTTCTTATTTCATTTGTGGAGGAGAAACATATACAAGGCATTTAATAAGAGGCAAGCTCCATTATATGACGTGTACTTAGGTCACACGACTAGTTCATGTAATTTGCCTTCATTTGACTATGTCTGTAACCAAGTTTCTGTTTGAACATGACATTTTTGTGACCAACTCTTATCTTTGCAAAGTCAGTTTTTGCTGGCTGGTTGGTTGGTTGGTTGGTTGGTTGGTTTTATTGTATGCTAACCTTAGGAGGCGTAGGAACGGTTCACAGTCCTTGTACTTTAAAATCAAAAAATAGCATACAAAAAAATCCACCCGAGAATGATGTGTACTACATTTAATGGCGACTCCTACTCTGGCACATTTCTAAACAGAATGTCTTTGTCATAGGGGGGAAACATTAATGTTCAAATAGGCAAAGACGGAAATAATAAATTCTTATTTCACAACTCCCCAAACAAAGACTGTCAACATCTAACCGAGTGTTCTCTCGATAACAGGCTTGTATGTCTAAGAACTAAAAATCAGAAAAAGAAAAATAAACTGTGGTCTTATTCCTACTCAAATAACTCAAACTATAGATTATTTATTAATAAACAAGAAGTAGATAAAGAGCGCTATGAAGTGCGAGGCATATTTCTCTTTTGGGAGAGAATATAATTTGGACTAAAATTAACGATAACAGTCTATTAAATAACAGTCTATTAAATAACAGTCTATTAATATATAATAGTCTATTGATATAATATATATATATTATTAATATAATATAATACATAATATAATACAATGTATAATATATATAATATATATAAATATATATATATATAATATAGCATATAATATATATGTAATATAATATAATATATAATATATATATAATATAATATATAATATATATATAATATAATATTAATATAATATTAATATAATAGTCTGTAGGTAACAATTTATTAAATATACGAGAATGAAATTTTGAGAGAGAATGTTACCGATCACAGAATCGTCTCAGCAGAGATACATCTGAGTCTACGCAGAAATAAGAAGCAACCCGGTAAATTCATACGATATGACTGGTCCTCGCTTACCAATAGTGATATATACAATCACTATTCGGTATCTATAAGAAACAAGTTTAATACTTTTCAAGAGTCCATTGGTATAAAACCGGATTATTTCATGGGATTAAAAACGAATGTACTTTAATCTCTCATTCTTTTTAAAGAAACGATATATATTTATATAAAACATGAAAATAATATATGTACGTATATATTCTTTCTATTATCATGTTTAGTGTTACTTTTTATTTCATTGATATTTGAATGATTAAGTTTGGGATTATTTTATTTTATTTAGAGAAATGCTTACATTGTTCATATTTACATTTTAGTAGATATCCAGTATTTCTATCTAATACGAATAATTTTCAAATATATTTATTTGGCCTATAGATGATACTGTAACAGATACTTCCGCTCACGGCCTGAGTACATGTGGATGTAATAGAAATTATGGGCTATTCCATACTCTCCAGAATTCCAGAACAGGAACCTCACACCAGATTAATTTAGTGTTATACTCAAGACACCCTTCCGTGATAGGTCTTACTCCTCTCTAAGGGATTCAGTCAGCATATTTCCCTCCCGACAGGACAGATAATATTTGAGATTACTACCATGAAACAGGTACCTACAAAAACGAAATTTGAAGACCAGTGTTGCACTGTACAAGTTTGCCATACTGAAATACATAAAAGCTCAATTTCAATAACGTCAGAGGGAAAAAAAACAGAAAACATAAAGGAAAATAAAAAAGGAAAAATTAAATCTTAATTAATAAAAGAATTTTAAAAAATAGTTTTAAATTTCAAGGACAATGACGAAGTAATCTGATTTCAGCTTTAATGAAACAAAAGACGAAAAAGGAAAGAAAAAGTTTCTCGTGAGATAAACAAAAACCAACGGAGAAACATTATTGTATGCTGAAATGATTTAGCATTCGTATCAAATGACAATCACGAGAAAGAGTCTCCATAAATTTCCAGAAATTAATGCGGCTAATGAGAACAGTGCATTCACTCAATCAATTTCAACTCTGCTGCTTCGCTCACTGATTGACAGCAGTGAAAGACATTGAAAAACATAAGAAACACGTTAGAGACTCATCAATAAAATCTTAAGGTCGCATGACAAAGACATCTGAGTTGAATATGGCGGTCATTACTTAAAGACAAACAGAGAACAGATCAATGCAGCTGACAAGTTCAGGTACAAATGCAGAATAGCGCGCAAGAAATAATATCATTAGAATCGCATTTTACGTATAAATAGTATTAGATTACGGAAACTCCCTAAGCTTCCTAACCTTAACACTGACCTTAACCCTAACCCTGACACTAACCCTAACCCTAAAACTATCCCTAACACTTAACCTTAACCCTAAAACTAACCCTACCCTTCACCCTAACCCTAATCCGAGCGTCTCAAAGGTTTCGGCTATTACCGTGAAAATGTAATGCTTTTTATACGCAATCTAATGACGTTATCTCTTGCGTGCTATTCTGCATTTGTACCAAATGGAAATTGGATGATCTGCCATGGTTAAAATCTCCTTTTTTTTTCAGTGGTTATCACTTTGAAAGCAATATTCTATATACTTGTTTTCTAAGCATTTATACGATACTAATCCCACAGGTAAGTCTAGAAAATATTTAGAAATCACAGAAACGTGCATTGTCTATTGTCAGTGACATTTATATCATTTTAAAGTTTGAATATATATCTATTTTTTACATAATCGTCATTACAGCCTATTAATTTTCATGAACGCTGTGGCACTTTTTCTATGTCCATGACATACCAGATCGCTGCCATGTCGTTCAGAAAGCGTTGAATTTCGTCGTTGCAAAATCCCTTCACCACTTGCAGACGTTTTTGACATCCATGCATGACTCGCTATACACTTCCGTTAATTGGCGATGTATTTCAATCAGTTTAATGCCTTTTGCATTAAAAGAAGAAGAAAAAATAGCTGCGCGAAGTTCAGACTTGGCGATAGCGTCAATCGAGCACCCTATCAGATATGACTGCCAAACCAAGACTGAGAGTGGCAGCGAGGCGCGTACAGTGGCAGGCATAGGCGTATGCACAGCAAACACAACAGTATTGCCTATAGCCGCACAGTTTGAAAAAACAAGGTGTTCAGAGGATGATTTTATTATAGTTAGAAGTATTATCCAACGTTAAACGATTGGTTTTGTATATTAAACGATCATCAGGGCATGTGATGTGGTAACTTCTGAATAATATTCAAATATGGAAAAAAAAAAAAGACAAAACTTAGCGTTCCGTAGCCGTTAGCGTTCTATTTCAAAACTGTAATAATTATGTTCGAAATTATTCTTTAAAAAATTGCTTGTGGCGTTAACTTATTTTACAGTTTATTTGTGTAGTGTTCGAAATTTATTCTAATTTTAAACTTTAATTTAAATTTTGAATGCGATTTTATGCGATATGTATTTTCTATATGACAAACATCTATATATATATATATATATATTTATATATATATATACACATATATATATATATATATATATGTGTGTGTGTGTGTGTGTGTCAAAAAAAGTATCGAGATTTTTTGCACTTTTTGACACACCTTGTATTCTGAAAATAAAATAACGTTCCATTCATTATTTTTTTCCCAGGAAACAAGGTGTGATAAAAAAAAAGTACCAAGTTTAAAGTTGTATTTACCAAGATGGAAATGGATAGAAGGTTATTTTTTCAGAATATAAGGTGTGTCAAAAAAAAAAAAATATCGATACTTTTTGACACACCTTATATATATATATATATAATATATATATATATATATATATATATATATATATAATATGAAATAATATAACAAGCAAAAATCGGCGAATATCCGAGAGCGACAATGCGGAACACTGTAAGCTGTTTTGACCTAATTAAGCCCAGAGGTAGAGTCTCAGGCTCTGCGTTCTGGGTTCTCCGGTTCGATCTCTGTCGGGAGGAGGTCGTATGTATACACTGCTAATGAGGCCTAATTAGGTCGAAACAGCTGTACAGTGTTCTGCACGTCGCACGCGGTATTCGCCGAGTTTGCTTGTCGGGAATATTTCAATTATATATCTAATTCTCTCTATGCATCTTCACACACACACACACACACACACACACACACACACACACATATATATATATATATATATATATATATATATATATATATATATATAATATGATATATTTTTTACACTGATCAATAGCATTGATAGATCATGTGACGGTAACGAAGACACAAAATTAACTGTGCTTGGTAAGTGTCAGCCATGGGGATTTTCATTTTCATACACACACACACACACACACACACACACATATATATATATATATATATATATATATATATATATATATATATAAGTTAGGGCAGTATGGACATGAAGTCAACCACGATAGGTACATTACGGTTTCTTGCCTATGCTATTCTCAAGCCAGTTTTTTTAATTCTCAAAAGAATCGCATAGATGAGAAACGTACAGTAACCAATCGCCGTTGACTTCATGTCCACGCTAAACTTATACACACACACACATATATATATATATATATGTGTGTGTGTGTGTGTGTGTGTGTGTGTGTGTGTGTGTGTGTGTGTGTGTGTGTGTGTGTAAAATGGACTGCTGATGAAAGAAAAGCTTGAAAAGGAGACAAAACAAATTAGTATGTAGTCTGTATATTTAAAGAAAACTATTTTTCTACGTTCTTGAATAAACTTTTCTGTTCTTAAATAATCCTCCATTAATTATTTATTTTTCGTCTCTCTTCTTCTTCTTCTTCTTCTTCTTCTTCTTCTCTTCTTCTTCTTCTTCTCTTTTTTCTCTTTTCTTTTCTTTTTTCTTCTCTATTCTGCGTTTCTCAACCATTCTTCCCCAAGTTCTCTTTCACATTGAACGTCCACAAGAAGGCCTACTTCCCGCCATTAAAAGGAGGGGGGAATTTAACCGGAAGACGAAAGGAAACGATAAACCGACAAGGAATTAAAAAAAAATGAATAAAACAGAATGGCGGACAGCTGTTTGTATCTTGTTGGAACTGCACTTTCACAATGGTGTTTTAGTCGCCATTTTAGTGCGGTTCGCTGCCACTGATGTGTTTTCGTGATATGAACGGCAATTCTAAAACATTTATAAAATAAAAGAATAAAATAGAAGTTTGTTACAAAGAAACAAGAAAAACCTATTCATTTTTTATTTGTTTTCTTTCATTTTCATTCTGTTGCTTTTTATCGCAACGGTCAGGTCTTTTTACACTCTTCATCATCATCATCATTTCGCGTCAGCAGCACGGATACCCATGACAATCTCTCGCCAACCGTCCCTATCATTCATTGTTCCGGGAAGTTCTTCCACGCAGCATCCAGTATTTACGCAGAGCTAGTTTATGTAGGTATTTGCTGACGGACTGCACTGGCATGTAGTAGGTATTCGGCTTGTGCAGGTGTATTTGCAAGAAGCGCTAGGTCATCAGCGTTGTCTGCATCTGTAATAGTATGTGCTTGATATCGCCTGCTTCTTGCCTTTTTTAGTGTGAAAAATTTTTCTTTTATGGGATCTAAGATGTTCGAAGTACATAGTCTAGGCATATTATAAATATATATGGTGCTAGGGTATCTCCTTGTAGGACTGTATGCATCGCCGTCAGGTGAGCATACCATTGCTTTAGTGTCTTTGTAAAACATCATTATAGCAGTAACTGTTTCTTTGGAGAGACCGTATGCTAGTTGTATTTGTTCCATTTTGCCTCTGTGTATGGAGTCAAATGCCTTGGAGAAACCTATAAATAGTAGCGTTGACTCTAGATTATTTGCCCAAACTCCTTCTATGTTTCGACGAATAGTCAGGATCTGAGAGTTTGTGGATTGATTCCTGCGAAATCCACTTTATTTTTTCTAAGGATTTTCTCTAGTTGTGTTCGGATGCGATTAGAGAAGTAACGCATTATATATCTTAGTAGCGATAGCAGTAGTTCTGTAGTTCTCTCTAGTTCTTTGCAATTCCGAGGTCGCCTTTTTTTTTTAGGGGGGAATGGGATAATGCAGCATTTCGTTCATTTATCTATTTTATTTTATTTTTTGCGTTGTTCGAAAAATAAGCTATGGAACCAAAACAAGATTTACACTCTTGAGTTTCTTTATAGTAGTAAAAGTAAAAATCGGCGGAGCGGTCTATTGTTAATCGCAGCTGGACAGCGAGGGAGTCTATCTCCTTTTCGCTAGCGCTATACTAGGGAGATTGTTTTGCTGAAGTGGAGTGCCACGCCTACTGTCAGCTTTCCCCATTACCACACATATCCGATTGCCCCAGCTCTGCCACTCATTAGGTGGCATCAAATCCGGAACCTTGCGATTCCTAGGCGGATGATCTAACGACTTTAAGCTTAAATTTACCCTGACACAGATCTGCAAGCGTGAGATATCCAGTGACAATGGAATTTACTACAGTATTGAGTCTACAAGAATCGCTTGGTGTCCACTTCTCTACCGGGTATCGTCCAAATACTAATATCTACTCAGCTTAATTGCGGTCACATACAGGGGTCACTGAGTGATGGCCCAACTCTCTATAGTGCTCGTAGAATCTCAAACGACCTCATAGTTCATTAGCTTAACGGCAATAAACCCCTCATGGTTATTTAATACCAAAATGTGTTTCATTCTTAAATGTTGGATTATAATCATAACTATATATTCAAGGCGCTATTGGTGGGGCTTAGAATAAGTTGACAGTATTCACAACAGAATGGTAGAAATCCGTTCCCCGAAAAAGGAGATGTCCACGCTATGACACTAAATTGCATTTGATAGTAGGTCTCCAGTTCTGGAAATCTGGTGAGTGTAAAGAACCACTTCATTGCAGGTCCACTCCGAGTCGGAAGGGTAGTATCTGTTAGGGTTATGGTCAAATATATATTTAAAATCATAAGCAATTGATGTGCAAATATATGTGCAAAAATAAAACTCTTAACAAAAAATGTAAATGTTCAATGAAGACGATTCTCTAACCTCTTTTATAATTGTTATAGATAAAAAAAAATGTTAGACATAAATAAACCTAGACGGTTTGACATGCCGTTAAAATGAATCAATCACATAATGAATTTTCAAACATATCTATTTGAACCATAGTCGGTACTACCATCCCGGGTCATAGTGAACTTAGGAGTAATGTCAATGAAGGGGTATTCCACACTCCCCAGATCTCAAGAACTGGAGATTTGATACCAGATGTATGTTAATGTCATATACAGACAACCTTTTAGGGAGGATTGGGAGACCTTATACATCTGCAGAGGGTATAGTAAAAAAGTAAAGTCGTCGGAGCGGCCTAAAGTCGGTATCAGCCAGTCAGCGAAGGAGTCTATCCCCTTTTCAATAGCGCTACACCAAGGAGATTGTTTTGGCGTCTGAGGTGGAGCGCCACACCTACCATCAGCTCCTTACTTTACCGCACAGATCCCTGTGCTACTCGTACGCTGAGTTGGCGAGGACCGGTATCGAACTAGGAACCTTGTGGTTTCTAGCCCAACGCTCTACCGACTGAGCTAAGTAGGCGTATTCTAAGCCCAGCTGGCACGACTGTCAAACAATCTGCGTACTGATTTCATCATGATCAACATCAAATCGTGCTGACGGCATGGATTCCCATGAGTCCTCCTTGCCACTCGTTTCTATCGGTCATTGTTGCATAGCATCCAGTGTCCGCGCAGTGCTGATCGATGTAGTTTTTTTTTTTGGCCGAACAACATTGGTGTCCACAGGAAAATGTCACTTATGAGCTCTTCGTAGCTTCTCCAGCAAGTGCCCACTATATCTTGTTCGTCTTACTTGAATGGATTGTGTGATAGAAGGCAAGTGGCCGTACAGCTGCTCTTTTGTTAAATGCTGCTTCAGGGGGGGTGTTGTTACGATTTTTGTGGCCATTTTTAGGCTTGAAGGGAGATAACTTTACAGTGGAGATCCCTTGTATTAAGCAGAGCGTGGTTTTTTGTGAAGAAACCTTTGATTGTTCCTTAGTGTTAGGTAAGTCCTTGCGTTGATCAAAGTCCTTGGTTGCAACTCCGTTCGTCAATGTCGAATAATGTGCAAATGAACGGCTTTCAATATCTGCGATTAAATACTTAACTAACCACGTATTCGAGCTGTTGATTGGCTGGGTTTAATCCACGTGACCACGCCGAGTCTATAAGTTTAAGTGGTGGACCAGAGCACATCTTATATATCAAAATATTCCAACAATAATGAATATTCAATTAATAATATATATTTGGTATCTTTTGACGATTCTACATCTGAAAATGTTCCTTTAAAATATACTATCCTTTATGATGCATTTAAGAATTTCTTAATCGATACGCGAAGGTCGTTCACCTCTTGGCATTGTTTCAAGACACAATTCATCTCACTTAACCATTCATGAATAGTCTAATCCGCGACTGTTTCATTTCTTTTCATCTTCTGAATTCTACAAACTTTTTCAGTGCTTTTGAAGTATGGTATGAATTTTTTTCGCAGATTTGTCAGACCTGCCAGAATACTATATATATATATATATATATATATATATATATATATATATATATATACACAACCGAGTTTTCTGATATCGATTCACAGATGAATATACTATGATAATTACATCTTATTATAATGGAGATTGTGGGTTTGTCTGTCTGTAACCGAAACTATATTACTATACAAGTCACAATTCCTTTAGTTATTTACATCATATTCTCCATGATTTTATTTTTATTTAAACCTCAATTATTAATAAAATTGTTTTACATTACTTACACTGTTGACCATATCTACATACTAATAACATGCAATTGTATTTATATATACAACAAAATAGAGGTTCACAGTATGAATGGGAAGGATAATTTGCATATTGATCTTAAAAAATGATTTTAATAAATATATACTTAGTATTATTGATTTCTAATTGTTTGGTTTTATTTTTTTGAATATGAGCAAACATCTCTTCAATAAATCTTAAAAGAAATCCCTTAACAAGAAGAAATAACTGTAATTTTATTCTTTACTTCCTATTTTAACTAAATAGTTTAATTAGGAAAATTTACCAATGAAAGATGGGAGTAACGGAAAATGATGGAAGAGTTAGTTTCAAAGTTGTTCTATTTTTCAATCATACCCCCTCTGTTCAAAATCTTTTTATCTACATTCTTATTCAGTTTCATTAGCCTTTCTAATCTAATATCATATTTTATTATAAAATTTAACTAAAATACTTGCACCCGGAGGGTGCATATATTTGCTAGTTATTATAATATATCACATTAATGCTTCACTTAGACCTGAGTGAAAAACTACTATTTAAAACTGGTGTGAAAATCTCGCTCGGAGTAAAATAATATAGTGTAGTCATAGTCTTTAGATAAAACAACTTTTGCAGCAAACATGTTAGGAGGAAACCGTGGTACCTTGACTTACGAGTTCCCAACTTACGAGTTTTCCGAGTTACGAGCGGTCACTCAGTTGATTTTTTGCTTTGAGCGATAAAATGTGAGGTACGAGCGAGCTTCAGATCTGTATGTGTTAATAAGTTTACTTTCAAAAGATTTAAATTTCCAAATATATTACGTCAAAGAAAATATTATTCATAAAAGAATAAAGATTAAAACAGATTACAACACATCACTCATTACATTCTATTTTATTATGTTTTGATATATCCGGGTTAAGGGATATATTATGAAGTTGTAGTAAGGTATATTCTCGTAGGTAAATAGAAGCTGGTGCATCGAGTAGCAGAACGTCATCCGAGCAGTCTGCGTGGTAGTCTTGCTAGTAGGCTAGTAGGCGCTTGCACCACCATAGTGTCGAGTATTTATGGAGGACATTATCCAATCAGATTATAGTGAGGGGGTACGTAGGTATTTGCATATTCATTACATCATGTTTTATACAATACACTGTTGTTTTTCTTATTTTAAAAGAGAACGTAACAAAAACATTCGGTTGTTTTTGGTGGGACTGGGAGGAATTAATGGCATTTCAGCTTACTTCAATGGAGAAAGTTCACTTTCAAAATTTATTACGCCAAAATATAATTTATACAAAAATAACATTAAAACATATTACAACGTATAATTCATTACATTCTATTTTATTATATCCTACACAATGCAGGGATTTTTTTCCTATTTAAAAAGAACGTAACAAAAAAATTAGGGTGTTTTTTGGTGGGGCTGGAACGGATTAATGCCATTTCAGTGTATTTCAATTAGGAAAGTTGATTTGATATAGGAGGAAATTGAGTTATGAACTAAACGAATTAAACTCGTAAGTCAAGGTACTACTGTATAAGTTTAATATACACTAAGATTAATGGGGATTATGTTGTTGTTCTCTGTTGTTGTGGTTGTGTTTTTTTTTTCGATGGGGCCTTAATTAGCTCTATATACTAAGGTAGTGATTTTTTTCTTTCTTCTGATAAAAGTTCAGATAGATTTACTTAATTTTTATGTTTATCTTGTTATTCGTACTGGGTTTCTTAATGGAAAAAACTATTACAATCACTTCTTTCTGTTCATGTCTGTTTCATTATTCCTAAGCCTCAAGCTTAATCACTTATTCTTCTTTTATCTCGTATTCTTTTAAAGTGTTTCCATTCTTTTCAGTTAGATTTCTTTGCTTCGTTTGTAATTGTGTAGAAGTTTTTTTGTTCTTTGGCGTCATTGCATCATTAGAGGCAACAATTTCCAATCGTTAATTTAACGCCTAGCTCTTCATTCTTCACCAGATTTAATCAATACGCATGTAGGGAGACAATAAATGATTGTCTCCCGTAGATTTGGATCTGTGTCTTTTGGACACGTCGTGGTCACATAGGAATCCCAGAATGCATCTCGTCCTCTTTCGTCTTCATTCTTAGAACGGTATATACTACCTCTTTTGTCTCTGTACTTTAGATAGTAAAGACTTCTCTTTTTGTCTCTGTTCTTTGAATAGTAGGGACGTGTATCCTACCTGCCCATGATACCGTGATTAAATAGTTATAGACCCAACCTGTTCGACACTAGTAGGATGTGACACATCTGAAAATATTGAATAGCGATTTCGTTCTTCGCTGAATGCCCTATACGTGCGACTTTGTGTCACATCCTACCCGTGGCGAACGGTTTAGGAAAATAAGCGTCCCATCGTGGTGTAATGGCTAGCAGGCTAGTCTCGCAGATCCATTATTACTTTATTAGTCTTTCATATCTATTACTACTGAATATCGAGTTTGATCCTCGCTGGATGCCCCATACTAGTGACCTTGTGTCAAATTGTACCCATGGCGAATGGGTTGGATAAATACCTACTTTATCACATGCCGATGGAGGAGTTTTTGGCAAACGATATGCAATCCCTTTCGTCGTCAGCCCAGTCTCTACCGACTGAGCACGTTACTCACTTCCTGACACCTTCAAACAAAGCAGTCGTCGTACGTAATTGCTTCGCTCTCCCAACTGTTCTAGTCTACTCACTAGCACTATCCAGATATATTTTCTCTTCCACTTGTTTCAACAGCCAAAATGATACTGCAGTCCTTCTCACTCGATCTGGGAGGGCAGGTCCTTTAAATACCCAATTCCTGAGTTTCATCCGGGCTCCTTACTCTCAATTGCCTGAGCTGCACGTTCGACATTCATCAGCACGCGTCAATCCTCACGACGAGACTTTTACATCCGGGTTACTCTGCACTGCTCGTGCGGAATTTCACCAGCATTTCAGCAACGAAGAGGTGACGAGTTCAATTTCCGTGTCGCTCGCCACACTCCTGCCCCTCGCACAGGCCAAACGTATCCGGACTCGTTTCGTTCGTGGGGGCTGGGAATCTACTCGTCCACAGAGTTTAGTGTTGTGCGTATTTGGGGGGCATAATGTACAAAAGGGAATCATTCGTATGCCGACTGCGGCTTGAATAGATAAACAAAATTACGTTGTGAAAAAATGATAGATATTTGCAGTAGTTTTAAATTGAATTGAACATAAGCTCATTATTGGGTGTAACTCATTGCATAACATGTTTTGAATTACACTATGAGTTCCGGTTTGGTGGAATTGAAATTCAACCCTTTCAAAAAAAAATGACAGAAATATTTACTCTTCATATTTAAATTTGCTGTTACATAATCTCGACAAACCAAGTTTTAGTCAATGTGTATTTTCAGGCGTTTCATACTTTACTTTAAAACAAGATATATGACGCCTTCATTATTGTTGGCCGTCAACGTCTTGTGTGATAAGCTATATCAATGACGTATAAAAATGCATGCCACATCTTTATATAATTTATTGCTTATGTAACCTTGACCACTTAGGTGATACAGAGTGAGCACAAAAATACGTTCCTGTTGGGTTAGCGTCATATTGGATTACACTACTCTCTATCTGTGGGAAAGGTGCACAGTGATTCTGTTGGTGAGAAAATAAATATTTTAAGTTAATGTATGTAATATCACAATATTTATAAACATATTCAAATAAGTTTTGATGGTGTGATTACTTAAAAACTAAGCCGTGTTTTTAAACAAATACCACATATAGTTATTTATTAAGCGTAGCTTAAATGCGGCACAAGGCAACAAGTATGGGGCACCCAGTGAGAATCAAACTCACTAATAATGGTTTGCTAATCTAGCTTGCTAACCATTACACAACATGAGGTATCCAATAGTTATTTACTAAGTTTACTTTAGATGTGGCACAAGGCCAGACGTATGGGGCATCCAGTGAGAATCGAACTAACTAAAAATGGTTTGCGAATTCAGCTTGATAACCATTACACCGAATACCACATATACTCGTCTACAGAAGTTTGGTCTAAAATATGATAAGATTGATTGTGTATGGAATTTTTTAATTATAGCTTGGTTTCGTCAACGAAGATTAAGGGGGTAGTCCACGTTGACTGCAGGCATGTTCGTGGCTGATAAAGCCAATGCCGGGACAGACAGATACGGTCGCAGCAGCTGCAGGTGAAGGTCTGGTCAAGATTTGTTGTCATTGTGTTGTGGTTCTTCCTCCTATGCCTTTTGTCTTTGTGGTGGACCAGAGGGTTTTATTTCAAAGATGAGACAACTCGATTATTGGTAAGATTCCAGACATCACGATTCTCAGCTAGTGGATCATCGGTGATGGTCGATGTGACGGGCACCAAGGGAATTTTCGAGTAGTCTTTGTATCACTTATTTGGTGTCACAATGGCCAGTAGAGAGGTCACTGTACAGTGTGATCTTGGACGATGATTTTTCATACTGGAGACATGTCTCGCCAGTTCAAGTATTTTGGTATTGGTGACGAAGTCACTCCAGTGAATGTGTTGAGGATGGCGCGGTCGCAGCGCTGGTTGACCCGCTCGAAGAGACGTAGGTCGTGAAGATAATTGACCCACGACTCTAAGCCATATTGGAGGATAGCAAAGACTACATCAATATACACACATATCTTTGTGCTCTTCTTCTGATGTATGTTGTACCATACGCGTTTATGCAGTCTGCCTTTTCCAGACTGTTGTTTACTTCAGTGACACACCTAACCCTAGTAATAATACAATTATTCAATTAATGAATTCTGAGAGACAAACACGGAATGAATGTTTCCACGCGCGTGAAAGGCCGTCATTGGTCAATTGATTTTCAATAAGAGTTGCCAACCTGAATTTTTTTTTTTAAAAACAGCGTGATTACTTTCTAGATCGATTTCGTACAATGTATGCAGTTCCCTAACCTCTATGCATAACATAATCTCTGACGGGTTAGCATGCCATTCAAATCAATAAAAATTAATTCACATTATTTCATTCTCCAGATTATAACTTAGTAGTCTATCTCCACTACTAAGTTATAATCTGGAGAATGAAATAATGGATTTTTTTTACTTATTTTAATGGCATGCTACTCTGTTTAGGGTTATGTTATTTCTAGAACTTAGGGAACTGTGTATATTGTACGTTTATATTTACATTTTTGTGTGATTGTTTTTTAAAAAGTTTTTTTTAACATGGTGATATGATATCATATCAAATATAAATGATTTGCAAATACATCTATTTGACCCACAGATGGGATCACTCTGGGTTAAAAATGAAACTGGGGTAATGGCAGTAAAGGAGTACTCCACACTCCCAGAGTTCCAGGACTGGAGTTTCATCACTAGATGCAGTTTAGTGTCATATACAGGATACCCTATTTTTAGGTGGGATCTTACCCCCCCCCCTTCAAGAGATACTGTCAGTGCATTCTAAGCCTCGCCAAAAAGGAGTAGGAATTAGTTTTTGTAGTAATGTTTACATTTCAACAATACAATATTACTATTATATAATTTAATGCCAATAATTAGTTTTTCAAAATCCGAGTGTCTACGAATGTCATAACTTTTATTCAGCAATGATTGAATACATAGTGACATCATCATCACCATATCAGCACTGATACCCATGTCTCTCTGTCTCTATCGGTCATTGCACTTGGCAAGTCCTCCTCGCGACATCTAGTTGCTGTACAGAGCTGATCAATGTAAGTTTTTGCTGGTCAGTTCACTTTGGTGTGTCCATATGTAGGTGTCCACTGGAGAATGTCACTTATGAGTTCTCCCTGACTTCTCTAACAGTGTCCAGTGTATCTTGTTCGTCTTACTTTTTTTGGGATAGGAGGTAAGTGTCCTTACAGCTGGGGAGGTTTTGTGGGTGCTGCTTCCAGGATCTGTTCAGGACAACACGCAGCATCTCTGTGTAGTTCCCATCTTGCTTTTTTCTTAAATTCCAAGTGATGTAACCATACGGTAGCACTGACACAGCTACAGCTTGGTAGAATCGTCACTTTGTCTTGTCTTGTTGGAGAGATCAGATTTCCATAAGATCTACAATCTTTCTATAGTTGTCAATGCCTTTCCTGCAAATACTAATATTCAGAAACTAAAGAGTTACTAAATTGCATATGATATGACACATTTGACGTGTAAACAAAGTGAATATAATCTTAATCATTCAAACATTTGATCGATTCGTATTCGTATACATTCTGCTTGAAAACTTAGAAATCTTAATATCAGAGGCGTGTCTAAAAATCATAAAGTGTATATTTATCCCCCACACCCAGAGAAGAATTTGAATTACTCACTTTTAGTGAGTGTTACTGCAAGAACGGGAAATTGTTCACGTGATTACATGTATGTATGAAAATATCTTTCGTGACAAAGACGAATCCTTGCTCTAAATATATCCAGTTTTAAAATGCACCGTTATTGGCTAAAATAGATACTTAAATTAAAGATAGATAGATAGATAGATAGATAGATAGATAGATTGATTGATTGATCTATAGATAGATAGATAGATTTGAAAAACCGGGATAGATAGATTGATTGATCTGGGATAGATAGATAGATAGATAGATAGATAGATAGATTTGAAAAACCGGGATAGATAGATTGATTGATTGATTTATAGATAGATAGATAGATTTGAACAGACTAGATAGATAGATAGATAGTTGTTTGGTTGGTTGGTTGGTTGGTTGGTTGGTTTTTACAGCATATCAAACCTTGGTTTATTTTATGCCGATTACGTTTTTGTTTTATTCATTCTTGTTAGGTATTACATTTTTAAAATCATTTTTAACACATATTTTAACTCATTTTTTAATCTATTTAACCCGTAGATGGTTAAATTAAGAAATTGACCTTGTGTCGCATCTGCTCGTGTGAAGGGACTGGTAAATATATATTCTACAGTCCCAGAGGAAAGGACGGTAGACAGATAGACAGATAGATAGATTTGAACAGACTGAGATAGATAGATAGACTATCATTAAAAAAAGGTGTGTGTGTGTGTGTGTGTGTGTGTGTGTGTGTGTGTGTGTGTGTGTGTGTTTTGTTTTTTTATTGTTTTTTTTTCAAGACACGTAAAGGTCAAATTTGTTTTGAAACACGCTGGGTGTGAATCTAAAACCACTGATGCCATAATGTCGGCCTTCAGTGTTTGCACCGAATAAAAAGGTGTTTTAGACAATATTTGGCCAATTTACGATGTCCTGGTCATGACCAAAAGGACAGTGTTCAAAAGATATGCCACAACTATTTAATGATCCAAGTGTTGCCATGGTGCTGAATGTCCTCAAGAGAAATCAGGAGAGACGTTTCTTTCCAGACGTAGATAATGCCAAGTCGTAGCAAAGTGGTAATGATTTTTTTCTCGGCGTGAAATAATTGGGTGGTCAGTAGACATGATGAAAACCAGACAGGGCATTTATACGTCACGTACCTAGACGCGCCAATACGTAGATGTAGAGCAAGCTGTCAGGGTCAAACTTACTACAGCAGTTATCGAATCTGCGAAATTAGCTTTGCTAGCTATTATTCCGAGGCAAGGTATCCTTCTTGTTATTTACCTAACGTAGTTTAGTTATACCTACAGCGCATACATGTAGAGCACTCTGTGAGGATCCAGTTTGCTATAAACCTTTGTATAATACATCAAACTTTTGAAAATATAATTATATATATATATATATATATATATATATATATATATATTATATATATATATATATAATATATAAACTTATTATATATATAAAATATATATGAAAATAAAAATATAATATAGCATATAAATATTATAAATATAATATAAAATATCAAATAATATAATAATATATAAATATATAAAACTTATTTATATATATATATATATATATATATATATATATATATATATATATATATATATATATATATATATATAAATATTTATATATATTTATATATAAATTTCAAACTTACTACAGTAGTTATCGAATCTGCGAAATTAGCTTTGCTAATTATTATTCCAAGGCGAGGTATCCTTATTGTTATTTACCTAACGTAGTTTAATCATACCTATAGCACATACATGTAGAGCACACAGTGAGGATCCAGTTCGCTATAACCGAAATGGAGTCTGCAAAATTAGCTCGCCAAGGTGAGACATCGTTTTTGTTATTTACTTATTTACATACTTATTTACATAATTACATAATTTAGATAATTATTTACATAATTTACATAATTATTTACATACTTATTTACATATTTGTTATTTACATCGTTTTTGTTATTATGTAGTTTAGTCATACATAAGGTGCATATATGTAGAGCACACAGTGAGGATCCAGTTCGCTCTAGCCGGAATGGAGTTTGCGAAATTAGCTTTGCTAATCATTATTCCAAGGCGAGACATCATTCTTGTTATTTACCTAGCATAGTTTAGTCCTACGTCAGGTGCAGATGTGTAGGGCACACAGTGAGGATCCAGTTCGCTATAGCCGGAATGGAGTCTGCGAGATTAGTTTGTAAACTGCTTGCTCTCTCTCTATATATTTACCAACCCCACCGAATTAGCAGGATGCGACACAAGGTCAATTTCTTGTTTTTCGGGTTTTAACAGGTTTGACTTCAGAGTTTTCATTCTACACTGGCTGCTTATCCAAGGATAAGAGAGCGCAGTCTGATCTACTCGTTTCGCATGGCTGAAGAGAGAATAATTGTATTCATAGCAAGGGTATTAGCGCTAAGTTAAATGTAAAAAACCTCGTCCAAGATTTGAACTCGTTTCGTCGTGTCTATTTCTTTTGATGGTAACCAATACAGAAAAATGAAAAATAAAGACCTTCATCAATAAATTGAAAAAATATTAAGTTAAATGCAAAATCTGTAACTATTGTTTTGTTTGTTTTATTTTGTTGTTTTATTCTTACTATCATTTCATCGTATTCCTCTTTATTTTTACTAAATGGATATAGAAAGCTTTATTCTACTTAGAATAATATTACTGAGAGCATATATACTCTTAGAAACACCAAAGAGTTCCCCAAAGGGGAGGTAATAATAAATTAGGGGAGGTAACTCTCAATTGCTTATTATGACTATATAATGATTATCATTGCCTTATAATTATTATGTATTAGTAAAGTCGACGGAGTGGCCTATTGTCAGTATCAGCCAAACAGTGAGGGAGTCTACACCGTTTTCACTGGCGTAGACTAGAAGGATTGATTCTGCGTCTAAGGTGGATCTCCTCCCGTTCCATCAAATCCAAGCTGATTCACATATCTTACATGTAGCATCGTTGATTATTGATTGTCTCAGTAAGGATCAAATCGCCTGCAGCAGGAATGGTCAAGATTAATAACTTGCTAATTACTTCACAGCAAGACACCTGGATATATGTATTTACTCCATAACTCCGCCACAGGCATTATTCAACATAAGGTCAATTTTTAGCGGGATACAACGTTGTTATACCAACTAATGTTGGCGCAGCACGATCTTCTAGAATTAAGATAGATAGATATGAATAGATGAAAATAGACAAACAGATACATAGATAATTAACAGAACTATATATATATATAAAATAATATATATATTTTTTTAAAAACTCACACGTATATAACTAATGACAAATCTAGTTCCCCAACACACATATATAAATATAACAATTAAAACAGACACACACACACACACATACATATTTATCTTGACCAATCCTTACAATCCAACATTCTAGACTAACACCTGCATTACCATTCACCATTCCTCATCTAAAGAGAAGAAAATCCGATACCTACCCCCAACCACCCCTGCCCCTACTGACAACCTACTGATTCACCATTTTGAGAATGTCCATCATTGAAGCAAGAACTATATTCAAGTCCTGAAGATGGTCTAATAGACCGAAACGTTGCATCGTCGACAATAAACATCCAGTTTCCATAACATCCCGTATTTGTCTACCTTTCTCCACATATTGTCGGATTAACCTCCTCATATTTCTCCCATATATATATATATATATATATATATATATATAGAGAGAGAGAGAGAGAGAGAGAGAGAGTGGGGGAGATTAACAGGAAAAAACGGGCTACAACTGGTACGTATACACACACACACACTCTCACACACACTCTCTCTCACACACATACACACACACACACACACACACACACACACATATATATATATATATATATATATATATATATATATATATATATATATAATGCGTTGCCTTTGGTCAGTGAACACATTATCTTCGTAGAGACATACAAGTGCCGACAATTACAAGACGTATCCGATGCATATGGCCAAGTCAACGCTGCATTTCCAAGAAACGAGGAAGGTTATATACGCTGACAATAATGGATGGAAAAGGCATAAAAATTGGCTGCTTTCCGAAATCTAACTAGATTATGGCTTTATCGGGCGCTGCTATTATCGTCTGCCATCGTTCTTTGCTTTGATTTCGCTAATAATTATCGTTACCATGACAGTTCGTATGTCCGTGTGTCGAGGACGAAAATCGCAAGAGGGACAAACCAGGAAGGAAAGATAATGCCACAGTGATTGTTTCTGATTATTTACTGGCTTCAATTTTCCCAAGATTGGACCAATATTCGGCAGCGGAACTCTCTCTCTCTCTCTCTCTCTCTCTCTCTCTCTCTCTCTCTCTCTCTCTCTCTCTCTCTCTCTCTCTCTCTCTCTCTCTCTCTCTCTCTCAATGTACATTCTGTTTTCTCTGATTTTTTGGTTCTCTCCAATTCTCTATTTCTTTTTATCTATTTAAATACGCTTCAATTGCTCTGCTTTTTGCTCCCTCTAATATTATCTCTACCTTATCCTCCACAGTCTGTCTGTCTGTCTGTCTGTCTCTCTCTCTCTCTCTCTCTCTCTCTCTCTCTCTCTCTCTCTCTCTCTCTCATCTTTTCATTTTTGTATTTGGTGCATTATGGGCCAGAATTCCTTTAGAGAGTTATTTCGTATCTCTTAAATCAACATCTTAAGATATATATGCTCTATATAATTGTATATGCCCAGCTAATACCTTTTGGGGTCGAATATTTTGGTGGACACTGTTTAGCGTCAGGTATTCCGGCACACTTAAGGATACGTGCTCACACCCAATTGTATATTCCCGACTAAAATCTTTTAGGACCGAACATTTTTGTGCAGACTGTTTGGTTTGGTTTCTTTGTTCGAATAGTCTAGTTAGCCGGTCCGGTAAAATAGAATTTTAGGCTTATTTTACCACTTCTAGTAAAATAGACCATAGACTATTTTGCCAGCAAACATATTTGAGATGTATTTAAATATATTTCAAACTATCTAAAGGCTAAAAGATTAAAATGGTTGGTAACGAGCAATCTGGGTAATGCTTAAAAAGTAGTTGTCGTGCAATTCTGTGATACAAACAAACTTTAAAACAATGTAAATGCTAAATTCTTAAAATGATACTTGATAAGAATTCATCTTGTTCCGGTTAAGGTTAGGTTTAGGGTTAGGTTTAGGGATAGGGTTGGGGTTAGGGTTAGGGTTACAATTTTATGTTTTAACAACTGATATTGGAAAATGCCATTTTTCCACTGAGGAAAAAATGATGATAGTCAAATTTACCTTCATCATTTTTTTTTTTTCAATTTTGTAAAAATTCCATGTTTGATCACAAAGTCATTAACAGTATCTATTTTTTTTTTCATTTAGAAGAATTTTTGTATCTTTATCCTTCACAAAATATAAATGAATATAAATTAACTTTTGTGTTAAATTTGTGTTGTTATTTTTAACATTACTTGCATTCACAACAAAAAAATATTTACAGGGCCGGTAAATATAAAAGAATAAAAGTAGGTGTGTCCATTTTACCGGGACCGGCTAAAATGCCTCTTCCTTCTCTGTTTAATGGCATATCAACATTCGGGGTTATTTTATGTCAAAGCCATTTTTAGTCAGAAAGTGAGCGTAAGCCCCACCGTAGAGGCTTAGAATATTGTCTCCCCTGCAGAGGGTTAAATAAAGTGTCCAGCATATGGCACTAAACTGCATCTGGTGGCTAGGCTTTGGGTTTTCAAGGTCTGGGAAGTGTGGAGCACCCTTTAATTGCCATTCTCAGTCAGTAAAGCGTTCATCAAGGAACCCCAATGTTCCGGGTTCGATACCGGCCTTCGCCAACTCAGTGCATCAGTAGCACAATGATATGTTCGCCAAAGTGAGGAGATGGTGGTAGGTGTTGCGCTCTATCTCAGATGCAAAAACAATCTCCTTGGTCTAGCGCCACCCCACTGACTTTACTTATGTTTACTTACTCCCAGGTCTACTCTAATTCTGAGTGGTAGTACCTGTTGTGGTTTCATCTTTGCATCAAGTAGATATGTTCAATAAATTAATTGTAATCAAACTGCGGCATTAAATAGCCCATTAGGAGTTGATATGCCGTTTAAAAAATGAACCTAATCAAATAGCAGTAGTAGACTTAGAACCCGCTTACTACGATGTCGCAGTCAAGCACGTCAGCCTCTACGCCCCGAGGACTCTCCCATTGGAGTACAGGATGCAACGGGTAAAATGTCTACGTTATGGCTCCATTCACCATTCCAGATGGCCCCAAACTGAACAAGGTATTAATTAAGTGCGTGGAGGAGGTAGTGCGGCCCCGGATTGAGAGGGTGGCTGCTGAAAGACTCTACGTCTGGCAATATACACTGCACCATGCCACACAAACAGAACCCAGCCTTGGCTGTTAGAAAACGGTACAGACTGGATATTTTGGCTGACACACATAGTAAAAAAATAATCAACAATCACCCTGGAATTATTTTCAACATTATTTACATCAAAATTCATCTAGCACAGTGTAATACTTAGTGAGGATCAGTGGACTAAAGAACTAGCTTGTTAACCATTGTACCACGATTGGGACCAATTTTATGTCGCTTAATTTAGTCACCAAAAGGTAACAATATTGAGACGCCCCGTGAAGTTCATACACGCTACACCATCCAATTTATGTGCAAAACTAGCTCGTTCTCCATAGCCGTAATGGAGACGCCACAAATTGCTTGGCGCGTATTTCTGAGCATTGGTAAATTTCGTCAATAACCAAGAGTTTACATTAAAGAGATTTTTATACACAGATAATTAAAAGAGTCAGTTTTTCTTATGACTCGAAAAGAGGTGGGCGTTGTCTATCTAGCCTTCCATAGTTAATGCCATGAATCATTCGCCCCACCCTGCCTTTCTATCATTTCTTGAATCTGCGTTATGCCTCATTCTCTTCACTTTTCTTTTCATTTTCGGCTCTGGCTAATGTTTTTGCCCTGGTTTTATTCTCTACTCTTGTCACTTCTCCTTAGCCCTACCCCATATATATATATATATATATATATATATATATAATATATATATATATATATATATATATATATATATATTGGGCTTCCTTTGATGTTGGCTAATACTTTCGAAAAAGCTTTATCTTCTTAGAAGTTATTTTGGAGCCATATTTGATTTCATTGCCAGCTCTCAGCTTATCTGTCTAAAGCTGCCTAATATATATATATATATATATATATATATATATATATATATATATATATATATATGGGGAGAGAGAGGTGGGGGAAGAAAGAAAGAAAGAAAGAAAGGTAGAAAGAAAATAATTAGGAAATGCACCAACTGCCTAGTTCCCAAAGACGCGCGCATGTACACACACACACACACAGATATATAAATAATTCAATAGTGGATTTTAAACGTCTGGTAGGTAGGATGTTTTAAACAATATTTTTGTCAATGGTGCTAGGTAACCGACAGTTTATAGCATATGTGATATTAAAACCAAATGAATTATTTGTATTTATATTTTTCCTTATATGCCTCTGTGTGGTGAATCTTAGGAAAGTTCAAATACAAGTGTCATGGTGAGAGCTCTAGTTTAGTATATAGGATGTGATGGCAAGAAATTGTCAGTCGCCTATCGCCGTTGACTTCATGCTTTCGTTACCCAAACTTAGATATACATGGTCTATGAAAGACATTGAACACTCTTTACTTATAAATATAGAAAACTATGATTTGGTCTCTCTGGTGGTCGTAAAATATATACACCGATGTATGTATTTATCAGTTAAAAGACCGTTCCTTAATGACAGCTGTCGACGGCCGAGAGGTTAAGGAACCGGACTAATGAAAAGTCAGTCAAGGTTACGTTCCTGCTCAGAAGTAGTTGCTATGTTTAGCCACACTGATGAGACGTAAAACGTCGAAACATGGTGTCTGTGAATGACTATATATATATATATCATCATCATCATCATGTCGCGCAATTTGCACGGATATCCATGACGGTCTCTCGCCAACCCTCCCTATCACTCATCGATTCTGGGAGCTCCTCCGCGCAGCATCCAGTATCTTTACATAGCTGGTCAATGTAGGTTCTGGCTGGGCGGCCCACGTTAGCATGTCCATGTGTTGGCTTCCACAGTAATACGTCGCTTACGAGCTCATCCCTACTTCTCCAGCAGTGCCCCGCATGTCTAGCCCTCCTTACTCGTATGGTTTGTGATATGGGAGGCAGGTGGTCATACAGCTGCTTCTTGGTTGGGTGCTGTTTCCACGACTTATTCAGGACTGCTCGCAGCATTCTTGTGCAGCTCCCATCTAGCTTATTCTCAAGGCGCTTCGTTAGGGTCCAGGTGGTACAGCCATACAGCAGTACCGATATGACCACAGCCTGGAAGAATCGTCTCTTTAGTTTGTCAGGGAGGTCGGATTTCCATACGACTGATAGTTTATTGGTGGCCAACCATGCCTTTCCTATTCTTGTGTTAACATCGCTTTCTGTGGATGAGATATTACTACCTAGGTATGTGAATTTTCCCACTAGTTTAAGAGGCCTACCGTCTAGTGTGGAGATGTCTCCTTGCTTTTTGAAGCTCATGAACTCGGTTTTATCAGAGTTCACATAGAGGCCGACATTTTTTGCTGCCTCCTCCAGGCTGTGCAGTAGTGCCTCAGCTTGTGTCGGTGTATCTGCAAGAAGTGCGAGGTCGTCAGCATAGTCTACATCTGTGACAGTTTGTGCGGGGTATCGCCGGCTTCTTGCCTTTTTTAGTGTGAAACCTTTTTCTTTTATGGTATCTAATGAAGTTCGGAGTACATAGTCTAGACAAATAATGAATATATATGGAGCCAAAGTATCTCCCTGTAGGACCCAGCGGCAATGTCAAAGAAATCTGTGTCTCCATCAGGCGAGCGCACCATCGCTTTAGTGTCCTTGTAGAGCATCATTATGGCGGCAACAGTTTCTTTGGGGAGACCATACGCTAGTAGTATTTGTTCCATTTTCCCTCTGTGTATGGAATCAAATGCCTTAGAGAAATCTACGAATAGTAGCGTTGCCTCCAGATTTTTTGCTCGAACCCCTTCTATAATTCGTCGTATAGTCAGGATTTGTGAGGTTGTGGATCTATTTTTGCGGAAACCGTTTTGGTTTTTCCTAAGGATTTTCTCGATTTCGGGTTGGATGCGGTTTAGAAGAAGGGCATTATATATCTTAGCTGCAATAGCAGTAAGAGTTATGCCTCTGTAATTTTTAGCGATTCCCAGGTCTCCCTTTTTTGGAAATGGGAGGATGCATCCTTTGGTCCATTTATCTATTCTATTTTGTCTATATACAGCATTGCATAGCCTAAGCAGTATGTCATTGAACTTTCTGGTCTTCCATACTTCTGGGGGTATTTCATCGAGACCTGCTGCTTTTCTACCTTTTAGTTTCTTTAAGACTTCGTCGAGTTCTTCTGTTGTAAAATCTCCCAGTTTTATGTCTAGCTGTCTATCTATGATTTTTTGGGTGTTATTTTCTATGATTTTAGGTGGGTTCCCCAGTAGTTTCTGGAAATGGTCTTTCCATTTCTGTAGTCTATCTTTCTGGCTGGTTGCCTTTAGCTTTGATCTAGAGGTACTTTTCCTACCACTAATATCATTTACAATTTGCCACGCTAATCGCGACTGTCTGTCTTCCACTGATTGTCTGATGTTATTTATTTGTGTTTGTATATATTCTGTTTGTTCTTTTTTGTATGTTTTAGTTAGTTCTATCTGGGCTTTCCTAAGGCTATGTAGATTGGTGCTAGTTGGATTTGTTTTATTATGTTGGGCTGCTTTTTTTATATCATTTCTTTTTTCTCTAACTACTTCTGTCTCCCAAGGAACGGTGTGTTTAGATCTTAGTTTGGTTGGTACGCACTCAGCTGCTGCTTCTAGGTGAGCACTGACAAAGTTTTCGTATTCCTCGTTTGGTGAGAGACATTCAGTTGTCTCCTGGAGGATGTCAAATTTATTTCTTACTGTGACAGCGTAGCGGTTGCATATATCGCTGTTGGCAAGTGCTGACCATTGGTACCGTATAGATTTACTAGTTTGCCTTTTATTTCTACGCAAGCTTAATCGTAATTTCGCAGTGACTATTCTGTGGTCGGAGGATACTCCTTCAAAAGAGGAATATGCCTCGCAGTTCATTGCACTATTTATCCATTTCTTGTTTATTAGGATGTAGTCAAGTTGTGCTTTCGTGTTATTTGGATGTGTGTATGTCCATAGTTTGCCCTTCCGTTTTTGGAATTTAGTGTTTAAGCAAACGAGTCTGTTCTCAAGGGAGAACTCGGCTAGGAGATCGCCGTTTCTGTTTGAGGTGTTGTGTAAGCTGAATCTATTGTTTTCAGTTTTTCCTATCTGTGCATTCATGTCTCCCCCAATGATCAGTATATTATGTTTGGGAGTGTGTCTGCATAGCGAGGATAATCCATTGTAGAATGTTTCTATATCTGTTTCTTTGCTGGCATTTGTGGGACTGTAGCACGATACTACAGTCATGCAAGGATTGCCATTAAACGTAGCACTCATGATTCTTGGTTGGATTTTTTCTATGCTATTAAGGGATTTTAGTGCCCGAGGACTGAGTAGCATTGCTACACCTCCTATACTGGCATTGACGGAGTTTTTCCATGCAGATGCTGACACGAGTGTCCACCCATTCCCAGATTCATGGTATTTTAATTCTACATCTCTATGGTCAAATCTGTGTTCTTGCACACATATGATGTCTATATCTTTTTCGGCTGCAGACGCCGTGAGCTCGGGGAGTTGGCTTATTGTTCTTAGTGTTCTAACGTTGAATGTTGCTATCTTGAGTGTTTTTTTACATCTGACTAAATTTGTATTGGGTTTGGGCTCTATATCTGTCTTGTTAGTTATTGTCGCCACGTCAGTATTTTTGGTGTAATGTATGTCTTGTTTGTAAGTGTTGGGAGTGATATATTCTGTATGTGTGGTGTAAGTGGAGCTTCGTTGGTTATATATCGAAGACTGGGCCGGAGCTAGAGCCTCAGCAGAACGCTTGCATTTTGCGTGAGCAGGGAGTATGTTGTAGTATGGTTCAACTTTGTGAATAGTCATGGTTTTGGTTGGGTCGAGGTCATAGATATCTATCGGTAGCTGTTTGGTTAACTCATCAATAGGCGCTGGTCTTAGAGATGAGGAGCAGTAGTTACCTCACTGAACTGGTCGATCCTGGCCGTTGACCCATTCAGGGTTCCTCCGCCCAGCATCTTGTGATACACACCGTTGACCTATTTAGGTTCTTCCGCCGTGTCCCACATCCACCATGCTGCTACCCATGGTTTGGTTTTACAGGCCTATGTGGCATGTAAGGGAAGGAGGGAGAGAGTGTCAGGAGAAAGGAGAGAGAGAGTGCCAGAAGAAAAGAGAGAGAGACAGACGGGGAGGTAAATAGGGGGAAGTCTATATAGTAGGTAAGTTTTAACTTAGTTTAAGTCCACATGTCCCATCCTAGGTTATCGTTAAAAGGAGTGGAGCATGGAAGGGTTTTAATTCTATCTATTTATATACAGAGGGGAGAGAGAAATAAAGGGCAAGAAAGTCAACGGAGGGCATTGGGTTTCCACGAACTACCTTTTGATACCGGACGCCGACACAAGTTTTTTTACTTATATTATCATGTTAAAAGCAATTGGTCAAATATTAGAAAAAGCAGTTGAAAATATACATACGAAACAAAATTAATCTGATAATACAGCTTTAAAATTAATTTAACACAATTAAATAATTTACCATATATATGCTTCGTGATTTTCAGTCAAAATTTCGGCCGTCTTTGCTTTGTGAAAATAATACAAGTTCTGAGATTTTTATAGTGGGTTAAAGAGAGAGGAATGGCAGAGTATCAGAGGGGGGGGCAGAAGGAAAGAGAAGGAATGGGCAAGAAAGTCAACGGGAGGGCATTGGGTTTCCACGAACTACCTTTTGATACCGGACGCCGACACAAGTTTTTTTACTTATATTATGTTAAAAGCAATTGGTCAAATATTAGAAAAAGCAGTTGAAATATACATACGAAACAAATTAATCTGATAATACAGCTTTAAAATTAATTTAACACAATTAAATAATTTACCATATATATGCTTCGTGATTTTCAGTCAAAATTTCGGCCGTCTTTGCTTTGTGAAAATAATACAAGTTCTGAGATTTTTATAGTGGGTTAAAGAGAGAGGAATGGCAGAGTATCAGAGGGGGGGGGGCAGAAGGAAAGAGAAGGAATGGGCAAGAAAGTCAACGGGAGGGCATTGGGTTTCCACGAACTACCTTTTGATACCGGACGCCGACACAAGTTTTTTTACTTATATTATCATGTTAAAAGCAATTGGTCAAATATTAGAAAAAGCAGTTGAAAATATACATACGAAACAAAATTAATCTGATAATACAGCTTTAAAATTAATTTAACACAATTAAATAATTTACCATATATATGCTTCGTGATTTTCAGTCAAAATTTCGGCCGTCTTTGCTTTGTGAAAATAATACAAGTTCTGAGATTTTTATAGTGGGTTAAAGAGAGAGGAATGGCAGAGTATCAGAGGGGGGGGGCAGAAGGAAAGAGAAGGAATGGGCAAGAAAGTCAACGGGAGGGCATTGGGTTTCCACGAACTACCTTTTGATACCGGACGCCGACACAAGTTTTTTTACTTATATTATCATGTTAAAAGCAATTGGTCAAATATTAGAAAAAGCAGTTGAAAATATACATACGAAACAAAATTTTTATAAAAAAAAAAATATTATATATATATATATATAAGATATTTTTTTAAGGCAATATAATGCAATTTATGTTGAAAAACATATTTATTTAATTTTTTAAAAATTTTTTTTTTCTCTTAATATTTTCGGACAAACGTCCATCTTCAGCGTGTTGAAAAGTTTCCATCTGTGTTTGTTAAAATAAACTGTGGTATTATTCCGTTGAATATTCTGATGTAAATTTAAAAGTTCGGCAAAGATAGTCAAATTCCGTTAAATCCCGTGTTGTTGTTGTGTTTTGCGGGAATTTTTGAAACTCATTTAAGATATATTTTCAATACTATAAAAATAAAAATAAGGCCCCGCTCGGACATATTGAAATAAAGATTTTTTTAATAGTGTGTTTGAAGCATTAATTGATATTAACAAACACAGATGGAAACTTTTCAACACTCTGAAGATGGACGTTTGTCCGAAAATATTAAGAGAAAAAAAAAGGAAAAAAAAATTAAATAAATATGT
>CM042140.1:125404178-125406678 GCA_023376005.1 Doryteuthis pealeii
ACTCTCGCCCTTTTATCAGTAACAAGAAGTTAATTAAAAAGTTTACAAATGAATAAATACCTACGATTTTGTCAGATTTATGTGTAAAATATTCCAAATAATTATTTAATTAATAATTAATAGATTTGGGCAATATTCTATTTGAGGGAGGACAGAACTAAGTTTCCATTTCAAATTGTTTTATTTTTTTAAGCAAACCCTCTGAGATTGAACTCCCACCCGCCCAGGCAATATTTTTCAAAAATTAATTTTTACACCACTCTGAGAGTGTTTTTTTTATTAGTTATTGTAATTATTAATTTTTTCCAAGTTTTGTATTTAAAAAAAAACGCAATGCATTTATATATTTAGTACTAAGACCTGAATATATGTTATCCTGGTAAAGACGATTAGCAGATGATCAGGCCTACTCCCTTGTTGAACCTTTGACAAGATTTCTGAAATCGAAACCTCCAAGTCTCAAAGTTTCTGGAATCAAAGGTTAGGGAATCAAAGATTCTGGAATAGTTTTCAAGCAGATGACTCAGACATGAGATATTAATAGGTACTATAACTGCGAACACGTATTGCCTGTCCATGATAGGATTCCGAATCAAATGCAAGTTCTGCTCGACCAGTCAACAATCGACAGTCCTATGAATTTTATCAATCCTTTCTACGTGATCTCGACTTAAGGTCGACCCAAAGAGATTTTTCTCGAGAACAGCTGAAATATGCAACAAACTTCTACAGCGTTGTTTTCCAATAGCCTATGACCTTCAGCCTAAGGTCAATAAGTATCTCGCAGCCAAAACCCCGTTTGCCAAATCCTGTGAACCTTCTTCAATACATTCTTCACGTTCCTTGTTCTCGATGCAAGTTCCATTGAAACTTCCCCAAAACAGATGATGTGAAACAAACTCGCTTGGGAGTATTTTCCAACAGTAAGACTATAGACACATTATCGATCATATAAAAATCTGATCTCACTGATAAGATAAAGCGATAGTTCTTCCAAGTTGCAGTTGTGGCAGTGCTACTGTATGGCTGCACCGCACGGACTCTAACAAAACACTAAGAGAAAACAACAAAATTACACTAGTCCTGTCGGTGGGACTTTAGAATACACCGATTTCACCTCTGTAGAGTGATAAGACCCTCCAACGGGGCCACCTGTTGGGCGTGGGTGGCGACCCGTGATGCTTAACGACGGAATCATTGTGGCTGAGCAGTCCATGTCATGCAACACTCCACTTGGTCCTTACTTAGGCTAGACGGGCGGTCGGAGAGGCTTCCTCCGATCAATCGACTGATCACGTCAAGCCCTAGCCCCTATATGATTGTCCCAACCCAATTTCCCTTATGGCAAACACAACCCTTTTTATCATATTGGTGCTAGAAGGTGCCTGGTGGTTGAGGGTCTTTATGTCCTGGGTAATTGATGGTAAACTCTAATTGATGGTAAAGTTCTAGTTCTGGAGGTCTGGGGAATGTGGAGCACCCCTTCATCGCCATTACTCCCAGGTTCACTATGAACTGAAGTGGTAGTACCTGTTAGGGTCCCATCTATGGGTTAAATAGAAAAATGCTTTTTATTTTTTTTAAAATAGAGTATCCATTAAGAATGAATTTATTTCAAAACTTTGTAGGTTGATATGCCGTAAAACAAAACAAACAAAAACAAACAAACAAGACTACACAAGGATGCTGCGGGGTGTCTTGAAATAATCTAAGTAACAGAACCCCGCAAGAAGGTAGTTGTCCACCCACTTACCTCCTATCACACAAACCCCCCAAACTGCTGGACACTGCTGAAGAAGCAAGGACCAAGAAATGTAAGTTATCCTGTGGACACCTGCACATGGACACACCAGTGTTGTTCGAACAGCAAAAATGTACATCAATCATATCTGTGTGGATTCCGGATGCCGTGCAGAAAGACCAGACCGGTTAGTAAGAGAGAGCCATCGAAATATGTGCTGTCCGCACGACATGATGATGATGATGATCATCATCATCATCATCACTTTGATCTCTATAAGTTCAAGTTCAGTAAGTATCTTAGACGCATGACCCATTAATATATTCGTATTCCTATGATTAGTCATCTCATACTATCCACGGGGGAGTCAACGTTGTGTAGTGGTTGATGTACTGGATTTTGACATCGGAGTAAGCTAGTTAGTTGCGCTATTACGACCACTGTCGGACTAATACTCTTGGGAAATGTATGAACATTCCTCATTCACCCACCTATGGGTTAAATAGTACCATAAGTGTTCTTTTCTTCTACAAGGATGACTTTGGCATAAAATAACCCACGAAGTTTGATATACTATTAAAACAAAGAAAAATACCAATCTTCACTTTCTTCATCCTATATTTTCTTTCTTTCTTTCTTCGTGTTTTTCATTCTTTGATTTGGTCGAATGATCAAAGAGGATCTAAGTGGACCGATGCTCCCGCTTTCTAATGTTACTAACACGACTAAAACATGGGTTTGTATGATAATTAATATATG
>CM042140.1:125409178-125431678 GCA_023376005.1 Doryteuthis pealeii
TATGTTTCACCTTCTGTCTGACACAGAGACCAGAAACTAATGAAAAGTATGCTAATTACTACCCCAACAATAACAGATAATGTGATATTAAAAGTCGCGTTTTTTCTTTTCTTTTCACAATGAATTTCGTTTGTCTGATAGTTTGTTTTTTTTCTTTTACCTTTTGATGTGTCAGTTGATCATTAGCCGAAATGTTTCATTCGCTGAAACTACCCCCCCCTCCTTTTCTTTATCTTTTGCATCGGTCTCTTTCATTTATTTGTTTGTGTATTTAGAAACGTGTTGATATTTACTTCTAGAATAGATTTTTCCAACTAGGAATTTATATCACAAAAAAAAGTAAAAAGGATTACAAACTGGAACGAAAATTGGCCTTTCTTCTGACACATTTATCCAAAAATGGTAACCCCCCCTCCCCCAAAAAACAGAATTTGAGTTCTGTTTTTGTTTTTTTTGGTTTTTTTGTGCTGGTAGTCTGCATCAGTAATAGTATATATACAAGGGTTTTTTTGGCTTTTTTTTGGGGGGGGGAGTCACCCTGTATTATCCAACAAACCCATAATTCAGTCGTGTTAGCAAGTTTAGAACGCAGGAGCATCGGCCCACTAAAATCCTTTCAGATCATTCGAGTAATTTAAAGAACAAAAGACACGAAGAAAAAAGAAAGAAAGAAAGTGAAGATTTGTTTCTTTCTGTGTTTTATAGCATATAAACCTTCGTGGGTTATCAAATGCCCAAACCATCAATGCATATACAAGTGGCCGTTGGTGTGTGTATATGTCCGGATGAAACTACGAAAAAAAAGAATTAACGACAAAGTAAATATATATACACATTAAATATAATCGGTCCTTGCTTTTTGGGCAAAAATTATGAAGATTTGATTTATATTCGAAGATATTTAAAAATTAAAATATACATTTAAATAGCATTGAAATTCTACTTTAAAATGTCCAGCATTTGTGAATCTCAAAAGTTAATAAATCAATACACCACGTATTTTTATCCCAGCTCTACGCAGGCGATGCTGGGTAGTCGCTTCTAGTCCATATTAAAGTAGTGATACAATTTAAACCATGGTCGAGGATAAGGATGTCCATACCTTTCCCAAGGGAATTAGTCTGGAAATGAATGTAATAGTGCGGCTGGAATTTGAACTTTCTTATGACGATATCGCAGTCCAGCACGTTAGCCAAGGCGTCACGTCGGTTCTCCCCTAGAAAATGAAGAGAGGATAAATTAGAAGAAAGGAGAAAGTGAAAAAAGAGGGAAAGAACATGAAGTGACACAGAGAATGGAGACGACTAAAGTGCAGAAAATTGTAGTTAGAGGGGAAAGAACAAGAAAAGAGGTAGAAGATAGAGGCGGAGATTATGTAGTTTAGTCTATTTAGATAAAATGATAAAAATAATGTACATATTTAAATTACTGTGATATGATTATATATGCAATAAACTTAATTACATACATACATACACACACACACATATATATATATACGTTTGTTTTGTTTTTTTGTTGGCATCCTTCCGTCTACTAAAGACGATGGCGCAGTGTCCATTTTAAAAAAGGTTATCTGCAACTGCGTAAGTGACTGAACAGACCAATTTTTGAATAGCCATCTCTGGTGCAGTGACTGCAAACAAACAGTGATGCTTGCTGGAGTTGCCGTTGTCTCTCCTTTCTTTTTGGCTCTCTTTTGCGTGGCGGCTACTTTCCCCTCTTTTTCACTCCTTTTCATTCCTTGTTTGACGAGAAGGTACCAGGTCGCACGGTCTTCTGTAGAAGACTCCCATGTGTTGGTGTTAATGTGGCATGTCTTCATGTTTCTCTTGCAGACATCTTTAAAGCACAGGCATGGTCTCCCTACTGGTCGGGTGTCCTCTGCTAATTCGCCAAGTCTTTGGGGATGCGGCCTTTGTCCATCCTCCTGACGTGACCAAGCCAACGTAGGCGTCTCTCGCAGATGATGGCGGACATGCTGTTCATTTTTGCTCGTTCCAGCACTTCTGTATTTAGTCCTGTCAACGTATGCGTAGGATGTGGTGTAGGCATCTAAGGTGGGAATTTTCTAGTTTCCTCTCATGGCATGAGTATGTGATCCAGGCCTCGCTACTGTATAGGAGAGTAATGAGAATGCATGCTTTATAGACGCGCAGTTTGGTTCTCTTGGTAAGGCTGGCATTGTCCCAGACTCTCTGGCTCAGTTTGGTCATAACTGCCGCCGCTCTGGCGATTCTGCTTTTGACTTCACTGTCCGGTGGGAGACTGAATTGGCAATGGTGGACCCAATATACTTGAAGCCCTGCACTGCTTCCAGGCTGTACCCATTGATGACAATGTTCGGGAGGGTGTCTGAATTTTGTGCTATGACTTTTGTCCTATTTAGACTTATGGTTAGTCCGAACTCCTAGCAATCGTGCGTGAGTCGACTGACAAGCTATTTCAGGCCGTGCTCAGTGTGTGATGTTAAGGCTGCGTCATCGGCGAATAGTATTTCCCGAATGAGGACCTTCATGGCTTTGGTCTTAGCTCTAAATCGAGCAATGTTGAACAACTTGCCGTTAGCTCTAGTGTGTATGTAGACTCCCTCGCTGCGGTCATATATATATATATATATATATATATATATATATATATACTCACTTTCTCGTCTAAACATATACATGTACGTAATTTTGCTTTGAATAAAAGTCAGATGACTGAAAAAGTCCTTCGCGTTAAATAAGGACGAATATTTCTCCCCCACTTGTTTGAGTTATTGATTTTGTTCACTTTCCTTTTACCTTACCTCATACAGTCAGATTTCACTCCAATCCTCCTATCTTCATATATATATATATATATATATATATATATATATATATATATATATATATATATATGCTCAGAGTCAACGTATGCTTCTTTAAAAATATATGAAATGGATGTTGGGAAGTTTTGTCGATTATATTAGAATCATTGAAAAGTTTTGTCTGCAAAAACCAATCACGTTTATTTCCGATGTTATGTGTTCTTTTTAGACAAATCTCATTAGAAAGATATGATCTGGTTTTGTTGAGTCGGAGAGGAAAAAGAATCACTTTTTTATTATAGATCGTTGCCCAACTACAATGTTGAAGCAGTTTTACTTAAGCCTCAATTTGCATGACTTAACTCTTTGGCTGCCTGCAACTTTAAACATAACTAAATCCCCCAAATTATTGTATGACTGCCTATATAGAATCAAACGAGCACTCATGCCTTTTTCAGTTTCACAGGGTATCCAAGACTGCCTTATCGTCGATTTAACTTTTGATCACTCCCTGTCAATCAAGCCTGGCTCTGAAGGTGTTTGAAAAGACCATTAAATGACAAGATATATATATATATATATATATATATATATATATATATATATATATTGAGAGAGAGAGAGAGAAAAAAAACATTGATAGATAGATATATAGATAGATAGATCGATAAAACATTAACCATTTACAACTATTTTGCCTTTACTGACATATTTTAGATAGATAGATAGATAGATAGATATGAAACAACAGATACAGTGAGAGAAAAAAGGTGGAGTTAAACAATAAAATAATAAGACAATATTCTGATGGTGATGGGGATAAACATCGAAATATCAGCAACCATAAAACATTGATTGTCTATAAGTATTTTGCCTTTACTGTCATATTTTACATAGATAGATAGATAGATAGATAGATAGATTAGAAATAAACTGTGCTGGAAGACTACGAACCGACAGATTGATAGATAGCTATGAACACATAGATAGATAGATAGATAGATAGATTAGAAATAAACTGTGCTGGAAGACTACGTATAGATAGATTGATAAATAGTTATGAAAACATAGATAGATAGATAGATAGATAGATAGATAGATATTGTTTTAAACATTCTCTACTCACGCAAATCCGTTTCGTTTAACCACAAATCACTTTTGTTTTCAATCACAGTTCCCAATCCTTATTAGCAGTGCCATTTTTAATTTGAAAAAAAAAACGAGAAAAAAAACACTAAAAATAAACCGTTGTTTTTATTTGATGGACAATTTTAAGATGGCTACCTGACTGTCACGCGAAGTGGAAAATAAACCAGCTGTCTCTCTTCACACGAATGGACACATGAGCATCTGTAAACAATATTATTGCTTCTAAAGCAGAGATAATAATATTGATTATTAATATTATTATTGAGGAGGCGAACGATTGTTACAATTCACGAGAGGTCATGAATTGTGAACAGACTCTGTAGCTAAGAATTTAAATTGAGGTCTGTCGATTTAGAATCATGGAAAATTACCAAGGACTGTTGGTAACCTTGACCCTTAGAGGCGCGCGATTCTTACGCGCCATGACAGACACGTGATAATTAGAGTTTAGATGCGACCTAACTTTGGAAGGAGAAAGATGTGATTGTCTTCTCTCTGGGGCACAATCTCAGTCCCCACGGTGGAATTAAATCATGGATTCATATGTAATAAAAACTTGATCAAGAAAAAATAAGGTCTTGTTAGTTACTTATTAGAAACAAGTAATACCCAGCTCAGCCCAAGAAGAATTAGGAAGGAAGAAGAAGCCAGCAGATAAGTCAACTAGATAACATGGCGGACCGAAGCAGAAAATGAACCAGTTAGCAGCAACGAGTCACACGAATCACCAGAGTAACAAGTAATGAATCAAGTAAGACCATCTCCTTTCTAATCTAATAAATCTCTGTACGAGATGGACACTCACTCTCTATTATATAGCTGAGAAATCAGAAAGGTATATATAGCTATACTGTATGCAACATTATGATGACGATAATGGTGATAATAATAGAATATTATTATTGATATTAATATTAATAGAATGTGTAGTTTGGTTTCTTTAGTTATCAACCTGTATCATTATTGACTCGCAATATTTAGACATATGGGTTTTAAAATGGTTATTATTCAAAATAAAGGACGTAGTGTCAATTCTGTCAATATCTCTGATAATTGTCCGTATCTAAAGAACATTTTATTGGTTTTTAACTTTTTATTAATACAAATTACTAGCTTGTTTACACTGAGCGTGGCCCACGGAAGATATCTTCGGTTATGTTCGGACATTCACGATGTAGAAGCAATATTCCAATTACCGTCGAATTGGCAGACAAAGCAACAAATAAGACGTAACTAAATACGGATCCTGCATTGTTGCAAGCCTACTACAGAATGGTAGAGTATTTATCTGGCACCATAACACCGCTGAAACCAAGCAGCCAATCAGGACTCAAGAAATGCAATTACCCTAATGCATGAATGGAATATTTCTGAGTGCCATAAATACCAGCTGCTTTGAGCACCAGTTTAGTTGTGCTTAGTAGTCGTTTATATTCAAACCAACAGTACACTAACTCACTTCAACACCGGATACCCTCAAAAAACACTAAGAATCAATTAATATTTTAAGTAGATATCTGATTTTATTTTTTCAAAACTTGGAGAGGTGGTATGAATCTTTTATTTTTATTTTTTGAAATTGGGTTACGAAGCTTATGTTTTTACACCGGGATATTATTTAGTGTAGTGCAACACTAAGAAACGACAAATAAGATCTGAATATGAAAAGATTCATCTGCTTCCTGTAACGATTACCAGAAGAATGAGTAAGCGCTGTGAGACGGACACTCTCTTACAGCAAGAGAAACGTTAAGACATAAAAAATGAGAGATAGTTTCCACCTAAAAGAAGCAGTGTAAACCGGAAAGTATATGATTTCACCAAACCCTCCACACGACTAGGATGTGACACAATGTTATTTTTAACGGGGTTTAATATGTTTGAATTCAGAGTTTTCCTTCTCCTATACTAGTTATTATACCAATATTGCATAATCGTATTCTTATTCTTATGTTATCTTATGTTTCTTCTTCTAAGCTTTCTAAGTCATTTCAACTCTGCTGGCTGAGTTGAGTTCTCTCGTCGTACTGAGATTTCTGGGTCTCATCTTCGTCTGGGTCGCAATATCGTAATATCTTCACATCCATCTTTTGTTCTTAATTATAAAAACAGTGATATAGTTATGTTTTTATGTATTTATTACCCGAGACACAAACATTTACGCGCATGGAGAAGAATTTAAAGGACGCCATTTTCACGTCTGACTAGCAGGCCGGCTGCAAGTTATCTCACTAAAATGGTAAACTTCCCCACTTATTTCTCAATGAGAATATCCCGCCATTAGTCAATCAGGAGTCAAAAGCTTTCTGTCAGATCTATCTGATCCTACTGTAACTTTCAATGACTCTTACATTTAATCGTTAAATTCAAATATTTTACACTACATTACAAAATGAATAGGCTACCTCATTGTTGAATTATTTGTGTATAAGGTGTGCGACAGACCACTACTTATACTGATGAACTGTTCCAAAACAGCAGTAGCTGAATTACCCAATCAAAATGACTAAATATGTATTTAATTTACTATTCAACGGCGTTGATAAATTGTCCTAAGAATACTTCTTCCTCGATTGATTGCTTAAAGTAATAACCAGCATGATCAACTCTGATGGAACTTTCTACTTCGAGGACAGATCAACAAACAAGGATTATATCTAATACATCTTTCTCCTTTGGGGACAGGTCAACAGATAAGGATTAAAACTGATACTACATCTTTCTACTTCAAGAAAGGATCAAACTTTATGCCACAAAGAATCTCTACTGTAAAACTGTATTCAACTACAGGCCTGAAATGGACACGCGAATCGTAACTCTCATTCATTATGTAACACTAAGATTAAAGTGCCCAGTCTAGCCAACTATTTTACCCATAGCTGAAGGGAAAATTGTTGGATCCATACCTTTCCCATGGATATTAGCGCTGTGTGAAATTCAATCAGTCTCGGTCAGGATTTAAACTCTAGGAGCATTGTCCATTTCCTACATCGATAACCATTAAACCACGGACACCTCTATAATAGTAGAGTATAGTTTGTTTTTTGTTTAAAAAAAAAGAAACCTTTCCATGCACAATGTTAACAATTTCTGAAGGTTTATTCGAAATTGGGTCTAAAATAGTGGGGCCTTAGCTGTATGGACGGGGGGATATTTGCTGACTTATAAGAAATAATAATCACGAGGTCGATGTTTGTTCATCCATTCTATTATTATTGCTGCAATTGAAGTTACTATTTGCTTTTCCCTGCATTCTTCAAACCAAAGGTGCTCAGACATATTTCTAAATAAAGCTCCTTGAAATCATTATTATTATTATTATTATTATTATTATTATTGGTGGTGGTTGTGTTTGTATTTACCCAACCCCTCCGCCCCGAGCAGGATGTGACACACAGTTAATTTTTAATTTGAGTTCAGCTGGTTTCAATTCAGCGTTTTCCTTCTCCTAGACTGGTTGTTTACCCAAGATACAAAAACCCAGTCTGCCCTAATATTTACCCATAGGTTGGTTGGAGAACAGATGGATTCATGCATTTCCCCGGGATATTAGCGCAAAGTGAAACGTAGTCTGGTCCTAGATTCGAACTCTGTTCGCTGATTCCATTTGCTATGTCGATAACAGTAAAGCTAAGCGCACATTATTATTATTATTATTATTATTATTATTATTATTATTATTATTATTATTATTATAGTAGTATTTCCCACATGTACTTACTGGTAGACTTCACTGGAGTCAGAGTGAATCTTTACCCTAGTCGAGCCGACCTCAATAATTGGACGGTATCAATCCTTTCATAGACATACAATTCTATTATTCTATTTTCCAATTTTCTCTTAGGGGAATTGCTCCAAGGTCTCTGTCTATGATTGGTATCACTGTCAGTTTCATGTTCCATATTTTTTCAATTATTTGGCAAATTTCATGTATTTATCTAGTTTTTCGCTTTTATTTAATTTTGCTCCTGTCATCTATTGGGACAACCAAGTCCACTAGTTGACAAATTTCTTTTCTACTTGTTAACCATGACAATATCTGACCTTCTGGTCCGGATTGGGTAATCCGTTTTTATCTCAAAATTCCAAAGAATTTCGTGTCTCATTTTCCAGGACAGATTCTGATCTCTGATTGGTCAGTATGGTCAAAATTCAGTCGTTTGCACAGTTTCCAGCGAATCACCTTCCCGATCAAGTTAGAATCAGTTTGCTACATTAGCTTATCAGTAGGTTGATTGTTTCATCTCTCTCTTCTTTCTTCCCTTTACTACTAAATAGTGAGTTCGATCCGCGCTGGATGCCCCATATTTGCGACCTTGTGTCACATCCTACCAATACCGAATGGTTGGGTAAATACCTTCGTTCTTCCCTTTTTTATGAATGCCTCCAATTATATCTTTCGAGATGAATATTACGATTTTCTCCATTCTCAAAACTCCAATACGCTTCGTTTATTTAAGTAAGACGTAAGCGTTATCAATCATTCGTGGCTTACGGTATACGTAAAATGTATATGTTTTTCCCGCCTTTGAGGGGCATAGACTCGCTGCCAAAGCGCGTCTGAGATGAAGTCTCGTAGATTAGGATTTTCATATTGGGAGGAGTTGCTAGCCCAATGATTTTGGATTCAGGGTTTTTCCTTTATCTAGACCAGTAGACTTACCAAAGATAAAGAACTTAGTTTGCCTTACTATTTACCTATAGCTAAGGTTAGAAGTAAGAGATTCATGCCTTTACCAAGGATATTATCTCGAAATATGAAACGTAAACAACCTCGTCAAGGATTTGAACTCGGACTGCAGAGTATGGTAGATTGATTTTTCACTTTTGTTTTTAAATATCAAATTCTCTCAAACAGCGAAAGTTTTGTATTTGTATAATTATACCAAAAACTAGATCTCGTAGTTGCAACATTGTTTGAGGAAATAGCATAAAAGATCCATTTGTTATTTTACACGAAACGGATGAAATATTATAACTAGAATTCAAATTGAAAATATCCCCACCATCACAGACACCTCCGATATTCTGCTTTTTTAACTCATTAATCAAGCTGTAACAAGGATAACATTTTAAAAGATTGAAATCTATTTACTCAAATGAAGGCAAAGTTTTGAAAAAAATATTTTGTGAGGTAATTCTTTATGTTAATTTTCAGCTTCCTCCACATGGGAGACGTTACAGTTCCAAAATCTACCTACCCTGCAAAGTCTATTTCATAAGAAGATAGCCGTTACGCTACGCGCCTCCACATTGCAGAATGCCTACTTTATTCTTATTCAAACAATTTGATCTTCAGAACGTATCGACATTTGCCCTATCACTGATCCTGTCATCGATACGGCTAGTTAGTTTATTTGTCCGTCTATCATCTCACTAATTAATCTATCGATAAAAGCAAACACCATCGCCTTTCGTCTCACAAACTGTCTCCGGCTATTACTTTATTTATTGATACATACGCTTATAGAAATTTCTCACGCTATATTCCTTTTCATCTGTCCATGATTTTGTTATCACTTGTCTCCGTACAAACAAATTCCGTATAGTTTTCAACTTAAAATAATTCAACTAAAATTCTCAGCACTCCTTCCTTTCTGGAGCCAGGTACCTTAAAATTTACACATATGTGTCGGCAAGATAGGTACCCTAAAGTTGATTTATACATTTTGATATTTACAAGAACACGCATATAAAAAAGATATGCAGTAATACCCCGCTCTTTCGACTGGGGCTATAGAATATGATTTTTACATCTCTGTAGGGGGGTAAAGCCTATCCACCCCTAATGGGGCCACCCGTCGTCCATGACTGGCGACCCGTAATGGGGTTGCAGTGTTTATTTGCTAAGACAATAACCGTTATGCGATGCACGCCTACCAAATCTATCTATGTATTTGTATATGTGTATATGTATTTGTATATATGCTAATATATGTACATATGTTTGTATATATACACTAGCAAAAAACACACTCACCTAGTGGTGTAAAAGTTAATTTTTGAAAGATATTACTTGAGGGGCTGGGAGTTTGTTTTGTTTTATGACAGACGATAATGTGATTTTAAAATACACCCATTTTTACATAATTCTATAGAATTGTATTAAAAATGAACGAGTAATTTAATAAAAACAATATATACATTTTTTTTATTTCGATGTTATCGACGTCCAAAATTACGTAAAATAATTTTTGCCACGCTCTTTCTAAAAAAAATACAAATAGATCTTTGAAATCTTACATTTTTTAGCAATAGACAAAGTGAAAAACGGACATGCGCAGACCTAAACTGGGTACAAACACCTTCAAATTTAATGTAGAAGAACAGTATGTGACAATTTCTTGTTTGTATATAATTTTCTCATAAAACTATATACGTTAGATAACTTTAAATATATATTATAATAAAACAAACAATATATAAATTAATAATAACTGGCATGAATTTATAAAACGTGTTTAAACAAACAATGTTGACCGTTTAATGTTGCATGTTTAATTTCTGAGTATATATAATACAGGGTTGTTCTTTATTTTATGTATTAATGATTTTTACTATAAATTGAATACTCATTGATAAACTTACGCAATTCTTGAGGGTATTATGATGTAAGCAGTGACGTAGTTTCGGTTACTGACACCGAATCTCCATCATATGTATATATAACCGTAACCCAGCAAAAATGGCACACCATAGTGAGATTTCTATGTTGTAAAGCAATTCCCAATCACATTTTTTTTAATGTGAGATAACTATGAAATGCTAATTAGTATCATTCACTTCACCCTATAAATAGAAACATCGGTATCATCATGGACGCGTTTACAATGGAAACCCAACAGGTACATGGGTCTAATATATACTACTAAAATTCTCATTTTTTATGTAAATATGTATTTAGCTAAACTCTCTTGACAATCAGGATACGACACAAGGTCAATATTTAAGAGGAGTTTAACAGGTTTTAATTTAAAGTCTATTTTACCCGTAGCTAGAGGTAGAATAGTTTGGATTCATACCTTTCCCAATAGTATTGGTGCTATGTAAAATGCAAACAGCCTTGTCCTGGATTTGAACTCGGTCACCGTGACGATTTTCTCCGATGATATACTATGACGATAAACCACGAACGTCTCCATAACACCACGAACGCCTCCTTTATTTGTGTATATATGTATATAAGCATAACCCTGCAAAAACGGCACATAATAGCAAGATCTTTATAAGGGCAATGTATTTCCAATGCTCATAGAGTAACATTTCTAAACCGGGGTTCCTCGGAAACCTAAGATTCCGCAAAAGGTCCCTAAGGGTTCCGCGAGAACAAGTGAGATAAGCTAATGCACTTTAGACAATATGACAGTATGAATCGTATTTAACATTACCGAAAAATTTGAAAAGAAGTATCAATTTTTCCTTAAACCAGTTATTCAAATATATATATATACTATGATATTTACCATGTGAACTACGATGGAAATAAAATGAGAAAATACGGTATATAATTTTATTTTTTGCGCAAGATTTCCTTAAGGCATGTAATTTATTTTAAGGGTTACACAAGGGTAAAAAGGTTGAGAAACGCTGTTTCAGAGAATGGAGTAATTTCAATTGAACATTTTTCGACGGAAAACCTCTGCCCTCGTTTAATACTTCGTAGTTCTGCTACGCACATATCAGCTTTTTATCCAACCTTACCTCTTCGAAAACGTTATGCCTATAAATTTCAATTGATGTTCACACAAATCAAACGACATAAAAAAAATATTTGTTATTATGTAAATCTTCCAGATGTCAGGATTAGTTCGTCCCAGTACTAAATGAGTCCGCCGTGTCTAAGGCGTTTAAGATATACAGACTGTATCCCTGTTGACAGATACCATCCCCACGAAGTGGTGCTCTGGGTATGACACAAAACTGCATCCGGTGATTAGTAGTTCTGGTAGACTGTGAAGTTACCCCTTCATTGCATTACTCCCAGGTTCACCCGGAGTGATAATACATGTTTGGATCCTATCTATGGATCTAAGAGATTAAGTATAAATTTGATTAAAACCAGTATGCAGATTAGCCGCACCATATAATATGTAAACTTTTCTTTCTTAGTGATATATAAGACACATTGCAAGATTTTAAACGCACTCATAGCACGGGCTGTTAATCATTAATAAGATTTATTCTGTTCAATGTTTTACTGATTTTGACTATAAGTTAAATACTCATTGGTAAACTTATGCAATTCTGAGGGTATTGTGACGTAAGCAGTGACGTAGTTTCGGTTACAGACAGACACCGAATGTCCATTATAATAACTAGCAAATATATGCACCCTCCGGGTGCAAGTATTCAAGTTTTAATGGAATAAAATATCGTATTAAATTAGAAAGGCTAATGAAACTAAATAAGAATGCAGATAAAAAGATTTGAAACAGAGGGGGGTATAATCGAATAAATAGAACAACTGAAACTTACTCTTCCATCACTCTCGTCTTTCATTGTTATTTTTTCCAATTTAAGTATTTAGTTAAAAGAGGAAGTAAATAATAAAATGACAGTTATTCGTTCTTGTTAATGGATTTCATTTAAGATTAATTGAAGAGATTTTTGCTTATATTCATTAAAATAAAACCAAACAATTAGAAATCAATAATACTAAGCATATATTTATTAAAATCACATCTTTAGTATCAATATGCAAATTAGCCTTCCCGTTCACACTGTAAACCGCTATTTTGTTGTATATATAAATATAAATTGTATGTTCTTAGTATGTAGATATAGTTAACAGTATTAATAATGTAAAACAATTTTATTAATAATAGGTTAAATTAAAAAATAAAATCCTTGAGAATGTAATGTCAATAACTAAGGGACTTGTAATTTGAGTAGTGATATAGTTTCGGTTACAGATAGAAAAGCACACAATCTCCATTATAATAAGATGTTCTTAGAGTAATTTCAATTGAACAATTTTCAACAGAAAGACTCGGATCTCGTTTAATACTCTGAAGGTCTGCTACGCAAATATTAGCTTTTTATCCAATCTTGCACCTCCGAAAAGGTTATACCTATAAATTTTAATTGATTTTCACATAAATCAAACAATATGAAAAAAAGCTTTGTTATTATGTAACTCTTAAATCTTCCAGATGTATTTACTTAGTCTGGATTAGTTCGACCCAGTAGAAAAGGAGAAAAAACGTATTATTTTGTGATGATAAACTTTATAAGATTTTGTTATATTAAATATTTATTTAAAGATGTTGTTATAATAAAAAAACTGGTGTAAATATTTTATGTTAAACTTTTAAATTTACTGTGCATTGTTCAAATAAAAATCTTTGTATAATGAGTCATTTTTGCTTGGTTATAGATACAGACATATATACAAACATAAATAAATCTGTTTGCATTAGCGAGACTAGCTTGTTAACCCTTTGCTCTATACTTAGGAACATTTGGAAGATTCTTGATTTGGGGGGGGGTAAATACTTTCAATTTAAGCACATCCATTTTATTGTTCCTTTGTTTTGTTTGTTTCTATAATTCATTAAACGGTTCTGTCGAATAATTTGTAAACATAGAAACCTATCATGTACAACTACTTCGGGTCAGAGTGAACCTGGGAGTAATGACAATAGAAGGGTGACTCCGTATAACCCAGATCTCCAGAGAGGGAGCTTCACCATAAGATACAGTTTAGTGCCATACCCAGAACACCCCCCTCTTTTATTCAGGGTTAATCTCTCTGCAGGGGATACAGCATGGTCAATTTGTAAATATGGCCCTACATGTTACATTTTCTGGCTGATGTCTAACAGGCCGATGTAATGTAAACAAAAATATAACCTATTCATAGCGGCATATGAAATTAATCTAAAATTGGAGGTAACTTTTAAAATTAAACAGAGAAAATAATATAATAATGTTGGTAGAATTTATCAGACATTTTAATTTCTTTCAAGATTAAATTGCGTATTTACACTTTGTCTTTTATTAATCCACGAACTATGAACGGCTGTGATTTACCTTGCTTTTATGATTTTCAATTGGTTATACAGCCTGTTTTGGTTTGTAAACGTTATTTTGGTAAATTTGCTAACGAATAATTAATTGCATTTAAATATTGAATTTTAAAAGTTTTTGTGATATTTTGTTGAACAAAAATGGTTAATAAATGTGTTGCAAAATTGGTTGTTCTAGTGGATAGGATACTAATAAAGAAAAAGTATCAACATTTTCTTTTCCTCTTGGAAAATCCGATATTCTCGAGAAATAGATAAAATTTGTTAGCTACAATGACTGGTTTTTTATGAAAAATTCATTTCTCTGTATCAAAAATGTTGATGAGAAATTTATTTTGAAAGGAAAGCGAAACAAACAAAATTGGGATTTACATCCAATTCCTAGAATCCATTCAGGAAAAAATAAGAAAACTGTCTCTATTGCCGACTACAACAGAATTAAGACTCCGACAGATTTTTCACCAACCAGATGAATTACAAGATTTTCTTTCAACTGACACGGTAAGGGATTTTAATCAATTGGAAGAATAAAAGTTTTATCTTAACGGTTTTGAATTTAACAAAACGGATTATATTCTAATTTATAGAATAGTCTTTGACACTGAAGCACATTAAAAAATTCTATAAAAGAATGTATTCGCATTGATCGAAATCTTCACGTTCAGCTCCAGTGTGATGGAAACCCTATATTATTGCCACAGTGGTTTATACATGGACACAATGCTAAATTTAAAAGATTTAGTATGTTAGAAAAATTTCCAAACTACATACAAAATTTGGTGGGAGAACACCCAAATTCAATATCAAACGAATTACAAAAAGACAACATTACAAATGATGAGGTCGTCCTTCATTTTCTGCAGCTAATACGTTATGCTGAATTAATGTGCTATACGTCTAAACAAGCCAACAAATTACTTCTGGAGAAGTTTCCATTACCATCTTTTTCTTTATTATAGAAAATTCAAAGTGGAGGCGTTGAATCAATTACAGCTGCAAAATCTCTCCTGGGAAAAGGTCATCTTTATCAAGACTGTGTTTTAATGGTAGATGAAATGTACCTTCAAAAACAGGACACCGTTTCATAGTGGGAAGTACATTAGTGCAAAGGAAGATGATGAAATTTATAAAAGAATAATGGTATTTATGGTCACTGGTCTTAAAACTACAGTACCATTGGTCGTAAAAGCCTGTCCTGAAGTAACATTGAATGTTGAGTTGCTTTCTCAAGAAATTCTGAAAGGTATTTTATAAGTTATAAATACTGGATTTGTTTTATTACGGCTGTTGTTGCCGGCAATCATTCAGCCAATGTGAATGCATTTATCATTTTAGTTGAGGGGACAAAATGTACAAATTAACTATTCCAAATTCTCCCCCAAAATATTTCTGGTTTTTGAATCTGTACATTTATTAAGAATATTCCGAATAGTTTACTGTGCAGAAAGAATTTTGTATTTCCTGGATTTACATTTGAAATATCAAATATTCATATTTCTTCTGAGAATGAATGTATAGCTTAGTCTGACTTACACAAAATATATTACAAGGATATCATTCCAGATGCTAAATTATGTAAGGCCTCAAAGCTAACATTCAAAGCACTGTATCCTAGTAACAATGAATAAAATGTTAATTTAGCTTATGCTATTTTTCATGAGACATCTAGTGCATATTGTTAGAACTACTTTCCTGGTCGAACTGATATGTCAAACTTCCTTAAATTGATAATATGCAGGTGGACAATAGCAAATTCAAGAAAAATACACATCTAATTTTTTGTAACTATGCAGTAAAATATTATCTGATTGAGTTGTGTCCTGGGCACAGATTTTAGATCTCTGTATAACAAAACAAACCTCCACAGCTTTTGTTGTAACTTTTAGAGCACAGGCTATGCTTATGCAAGAACTTTTAGGATGGATATAAGTACATTTTCACTTGTAGATTACAAGTGATCCACTTTAAAATAGATTTTCTCAGTATTGACAGATGTGTAGTGATAGGTTTTTGGTGAGACTACGTATTGAGAATTGAAATAATACTAACCAGTAGGTCTTTTTTAAAAGAAAATATCAACTTTTGATAGGAAGGCCTGAAGCCAATTCACAAACATAATCACCCAATAATTCTTCATATTTTGGCCCAGTACGATTTAGAAATACATGAACTTTCTTTGTCACCAGACAGCAAAGAAGTGGAATATACAATTTCAGGTTATATCACTAAAAATTAATTAAACGTTTTCAATGTAAAATGGGCTCCCTGGCCATTGTAGGCAATGATAGTAATGATGCTATAGAGAAGCAGTATTTTTATTTACTTTCTAGGGGAGGACTTATGGTTTCATCAAGCCAAATGGCAGAATTTGTTTGTGTTTGTTTTGCTATACTTGATTATGCAGATACATTTATTGTAAAACATAATGAATGCACTATAAGAAAGTCTGCTGAAATAATTTTGGAAACATTTTTACTTGTGAACAACATATTAAAAAATGACTTATACTTGCTGCCAAAAAATTGTCGTGGATATAATTTACAACAATAAAGAAAAGCTTGCATCTGATGAAGTTTAAAACCATATTGTAAAACGTTTTCATAAAAGGCAAAAGTCAAAAGAAAATTGATTTATGAAGAGATTTTTGGGAATATTTTTACGAGTATTTCGGCTTAGCTCAGTCGGTAGAGTGTCCGGCTGGGAACCTCGAGGTTCTGGTTCGATACCGGCCCTCGCCAACTCAGCATATGGATATGTGCAGTAAAGTGAGGAGCTGATACTAGGTGTGGCTCCACTTCAGACGCCCAAGCAATCTCCTTGGTCTAGCACTAGCGAAAATGGGATAGACTTCCTCGCTATCTGGCTGATACCGACTTTAGGTCACCTCGACGATTTACTTACTTTATTTGTATTGTATAGCTGCATAACTTTTAATAACTATTTTTGTTTATTTACAATCTTTTATTAAGAACGGTAGGACCGAAAAGGAGTAAAGAATAGAATTCTTTTGTATACAAAGAGCAGGAAAGAATTTGTTGATGAGGAGGGCCTCGAGTACAGCTAGATGTAACTTATTGGTTGAGGATACCTAGATAGTGAACACTGAGGTTTTATATGCTGCAGCACAATCAGGATTATCCAAAAGGTGTCGCCAAATGGTAGAAGGTGAATTTGGATTGCTCGGTGGAGAAGAGCGGATAATGTTATTATTTCGGATAACAGGTGGAATGTGCTGGTTTATTCTAACCCCCAATCTTTGGGTATTATTATTATTATTATTACATTTCTGAAGAAAAACTAAACAACAGTTTGTGTATTTTGTAGAGTTTTAATATTTTTCAGACAAAACAGACAATTGACTATAATACAAATCAACCTGTTAGAAAGTTGCTCATGTGACAAACGTAGACCGTGGATACAGTCAGGATATTCTTACCTCTGATAACAGGACGACAGCCTAGACGATGAAATAATCCGTGAAATATAAAATTGATTATAACTTCTTTTTTATTCTTTTTACTTTTTTTTTGTCTTTCATTATTGTTTTATATTTTTTATATTTTTCATTATCTTTTTTTATGGTCTCCTTTTTTGTCGGAAGCCGTTATCAATCAACCATCGTAGTTACTGCACATATGTCATTGATCTCAATAACCCTAGACAACATATGTTGCAAAACCATTTACGATACGTCCACAACAACTGTGAGTCAGACACGGCGTGGTCATTATTCTTCTTGTTTGGCACTGTCCACAATCAAGCAACGTGATAAGCAATAGAGTTAGACTGAAATACAAACCTACACACACACAGGGAAAAATTGAGATAAAAATGACTGGATTTACAAGAAATATATATTTTTTTAAATTAAATTCAAGCTTACGGTCAAGTCACGTTGAAAACATCGTTTCCCGCCCGATCACCGAAGTTAAGCAGCGATGAGCCTGTTCAATACTTATATGGCTGACCATTTAAGCAACAAAATGTACTGCAAGCAATCTGACGCCAAACTGACTTAATCAGCATTAAATGACCCCAAAAGGGTTGATATGCCGTAAAAAAAACAACCAATCAGCAAAGTTACAAGATAGACGAATGAATGTCGTATTTTCATAAAGTTGTTTTCCAGAAGTACCGAGTTAGATAACTCTCTCTCTCTCTCTCTCTATATATATATATATATATATATATATATATATATATATATCCCTCTGATTTTCTCTTTTTCTCTCACACAGACACACAATTTTTTTATTTCTGTTTCCATAAATTTAGCTTAATTTTTCTTCTCCCCCCCCCGCTCTCTCCTCTCTCTGTCTCTCTAAATATATATATATATATATATATATATAATATATATATATATATATCCAACCCCTCCACCATGAATAGGATGCACATATAAAAGGTTTGAATTTTCTTTCTGCAATGAACACGAATTCAAATTCTTAACAAGGCTTTTTGCATTTTACATAGCGCTAATATCTTAGGAAAATTATGCATCCAACTATTTCCCTCCATCTATGGGTAAATAGTAGGGCAAGATGGGCTCTTTAACCATGATATGGCAACCGCTCTAGAAGAAGGAAAACTCATTCAAACCTGTAAAACTCTGCTTAAAAATTGCCGGGTTTTATTTTTCTTACCGCAACGGTTTACCAATAGGATTAGTATAGTATAGTATAGTATAGTATATATATATATATATATATATATATATATAATCAAGTGAAGAAATCTTCCTTGCGACGTAGTAGTTTTTCAATTGTTGTAATTTGCAGAGCTCAATCATATTAGGAAAAAAATATCTAGTCATTCCCATCATCAGAATCCTCATTTTGCATTGATAATGGGAACGACTAGATAATTTCACTAGGTTCCTTGAAATAGTCTATAATGCTAACATCCTAAATCTTCTTTGTTATTTTTCCTTATATATATATATATATATATATATATATATATATATATATATGATTGGCATTTCAGTCTCGGAAGACTATAACAGTTTTTGTGTCCCTGAAATTACAGCACCTCTGTGACTGTGAAGTCCAATGTTTGAAAAACATTCTCGACCACAGATGTCACATGTGAAGTCCGTCCCTGAATATGTTGATGTACCAGTGCTTTGTTGCCGGTGCTTTCTTCTGGACCTCTTAGCTTCATAGTGTTCCATCAGGGTGATTTTAGGCATGAATAGTCCTCTACGGAGAGCCTGCTTCCACCGATGGCGGTCCTGAGCCAAATTTCTCCAGCTGGCAGGAAATAATATATATATATATATATATATATATATAACAAAAGTTCACACGTTAACTATCCTTATCTATTTTGCCGTTACATTTGGTGATCGATAATCCTAAACAAATGAAATCGAAACATCAAAACCAGTTGTACATACGTCATCCGCCATTTTCTTATTGATGAGAGGGTATAACAATTCCTCTAAAGGTTTGCCTTATTGTTCCTTTATATTGAACTTCAAAGATAACAAAAGAATTAGTTGCATTTGTCTATGACAGAACAGCAGGTGTTTATTTATTTTTTCATAAAGAACAGAATTATCTTGTTATAAGGTGATTCAAGAGCTTCAGAATTTGACCGAGTTAATTTTTTCAGTTTTCCTATCTGTATGTAAGTGTTATTAACTAAGGGACCATTGCGTAGTGGCAAACGAGCTGTACTGTAACGTCTTAGTAAACGAGTTCGAACCCCAGTCGCGCTATTGCGTTCATTTTCGGAAATATTAAACTTATAATCAACTTTTAAACTATGTAAAAAAAATATATAAGAAACAACTAAAACAACAAATAAAAAACAACTGAGGTGGTCACTACTAGAATAGGCTCAGTCCCAATTAGTGATCATCCTCCACACATTACTACAACAACCAACATTGTTTATATTGTGTAATGTGTGAAATAAACCATTGTCTTCTTCTTCTTCTTCTAACACTCTTGGGAAAGGGATGAAACTCCCTCAACCCTCCCCAGCTATAGGATAAATAGTACCACAACTGTTCTTCTAAAAAGGAAGACACTCGTGATATAATGGCCATCGTTGGTGGAAATGGATACGGTGGTCTAGTTCAAATCCTGGACGAATTTGTTTAAATTTCACATAGCGCTAATACCCTTGGGAAAGGTATGAATTAAACTATTCTCCCTCCAGATATGGGTAAATAATAGGGCATACCGGGCTTTTTAATCTTGGTTAGGCAACCAGTCTAGGAGATGAAAAACTCTGAATTCAAACCTGTTAAATTTCACTTTAAACATTGATCTTGTGTCACATCCTACTCGTAAGGCGGGGTTTGTAAATACATGCAATGATTGCTTTGTCATTACATAACCCACAAAGGTCGATATGCCATTAAAACAAAGAAAGCGAAACTGTGATAACCAAGGACATCCGGTTTTGCATACAAGCAACAGATAAGATCATCATCGGCATTGCAGTCTCGGAAGACTATATAGTTTTTGTGCCCCTGAAGTTACAACACCTCCTAAGACTGTGAAGAAAAACATTCTCGACCACAGATGTCGCATGTGAAAGCTGTCCCTGAATATGTTGATGTGTCGGTGCTTTGTTGCCGCCGCTTTCTTCTGGATCTCTTGGCTTCATGGTGTTGTGGCAGGGTGACTTCAGACATGAACAGTCCGCTACGGAGAGCCTGCCGCCACTGAGGGCGGTCCTGAGACAAATTTTCCCAGATGAAAGGGAAATGCCAAAGCAACAGATAAGGTACAGACTTATTTAATGAAACAATTATCAGATATATATTTAACAATGTCCTGACGATACATGACAATAATTCACTACAAAAATCATTTTAAACATAATTCTAATTACTTTCTATTTTGTTCTTTATACACTTCTTTAAAAATACACGTAGGTCTTTTTCACTACTTATTCATGAATGTATAATTTACGCGGATGGCTGAAAAGTTCATATGATTACTTCATATTTGCTGTTGATGACTCTTTTTACCAATCGGATCCAAGCACTGCAACACCTATTGAAGAGGTGTGTGGATCGCTAGATGTCTATATTGAAAAATGAACCTCATTTGGGCGCAATTTTGATCACCCTAAACATTTTTCAACCGATCCTCGTATCGATCTGACTTCGCCCGGCCGTTCTGAATTTCATATCAAGTTCTGTCCATGATACTGTTTGGCCAGAAATTGATTTCTAATGACTATTAGTCCCTCTGCAGAGGGACAAGACATCAACAATGGGGCCACTTGTTAGTGGTGGGTGGTGACCCGTGATGCTTAAAGTTTCGATACTTTATTGACCCACCTTGTATATATATATATATATATATATATATATATATATATATATATATATATTCTGTGTGTGAGAAACTTCTAAATAAAATACACCGTCTACAGCACGATGCTAGTTTGGATTTTGTTTTATATTATTTGCGGGGTATTCTTATTCTAACGTTGTTGTTGTTGTTGTTGTTGTTGTTGTTGTTTTTTGTTTTGCTGTTCTTATTTTTTGTTGTTGTTTTGTTTGTTTGTTTGTTTGTTTGTTTGTTTGTTTGTTTGTTTGTTTTTTCACTCAGAACCTGTCTCTTAAAAAAGCCTTGAAAAGATTTAACACACTTATCTTAGACTACTGGTTTTCAGTAAACAAAACGCGTACAATTCTGTCTTGTGATATTCTTCTACAGAATCAAGCTTCGTAAATCTGGAAGAAATATAAATGCAGTATGCTGCTGAGCCGTGGACAGGACGCCGTCTTTCGAATGTCCCAGTCAGCTGTTCTCTCGGCTTGATGTAGTCTATTGTGATAGGTGGCTATCAACTGACACATATGTCGAAAAGAAGTCATAAAACATAAATAGACAGGGCTAGATCAACACACTCCCACAAAAGAGAAAAAGGAGACAGCTCTAAAAATAAGCCTAGAAGAAAGTTGGCCGATAAAAGAATACTCAACTACATGGTGGTCGTAAAAGACGGCACTAATATATATATTATATATATATATATATATATATATATATATATATAGGGTACAGAGCGTAAGTTGTTGTCTAAATTAGGCAAAAATAACGCTGACTTCTTACTTTATCAGCTATACTTACCAAATTTACATGAAAATATTGAAATACTCAGATTAAATTTATTCAAAGAAATTGCAACTGGCTTCAACCACGGCCTGCAAACGATTTCAGAATCTCCTGCAAGGCTTTCCGACAGTCTTTTCATTTAATTCTTTGCCTACCAAATATCCCCCACCGCTGTTCCAAATTTTCTTGGCATTTTTACCTCTCTGACGGGATATTTAAAAGTTCATTATCTCTTCACCCCAGAACACATTCTATTCAAATAAAGTCCTATTATTATATATATAGTCTTTCTTTTCATTTATAATGAACTAACCATCAGCTTTTGTACCTTGCTTTGCACTGCAAGGAGAGTCACTGTGTGCAGTTTAAAGTAGGCAAAGAGTTAAACTTGTAAATTGTGTCGTTATCCTTGCTTTAAGTTAATCTTTGGTGTTTATTT
>CM042140.1:125436678-125461678 GCA_023376005.1 Doryteuthis pealeii
CTCCAGAACTAAAGCCTCGCCATCAAACGTCATATACGAGGGTAAGTCAAAAGGTAATGCCATTTTGTTTAGGACAGGTGAAGCTGGTCCTCTGTGGATCACATCCCTACTGTTCCATAGTCACCGTTTCTCTCAATAGCAAAGTTCTACCTTTGAATGACAGCATGTTCCCTGCCTCGTAAAATTCTGTTCACTGCTCTTTGGCCACTTCTTCAGTTCAGATTTCACTTCCTCGTCACTGGAATAATGTTTGCCTCTCAAACCCACTTTCATGGGGTTGAAGAGATGATAGTCTGAAGATGCTAAATCTAGTGAGTATGGAGGATGCGGCAAAGTTGTCCACGCGAATGAGGCGATTTGGTCATGCAGAAGGAAGATTAGCAAGTTGGATCTTACTCATCGGATTCTTGCTCTGAGCCTCATTAGGGTCTCAATGTAGGCCTTAGTTTTATTTTTTTAAACTAAACATGAAATAAAGAAATGGCATTACTTTTTTACTAACTCTCGTAGTTTAATATATAAAAAGTATAATAGTCTTGATTTAACTCTCTCTCTCTCTCTCTCTCTCTCTCTCTCTCTCTCTCTCTCTCTCTCTCTCTCTCTCTCTTTCTTTCTTTCTTATTATATTTTTATTTCACAATAGCTCTTAAGTTAACATATGAAGCGTTGTAATAATTAGATTATCATACTGTTGTATATCCACAGGTCCTGCTAGTTAGTAGTAATTCTATTTAGTCATAATAAGAAGAAGAGAGTCTTGAGTATTCAATTTATGGAAATGGTGTGGCATTTTTCATTCAACTGCAATAGAAGAACAGACAAGATGTATCGTAATTATTTTTGCTTTTGACCATGTCAACCGAAAAAGAAGACGATGTTTTCTTTGTGTTATAGTTATATCTGTGTGTATCAAACGCTGTGGTTATCATTTTCTATTCATTAAAGCCTCAGTTGTCTTCCGAGTATCTTTTCTTGGTATTTACCAAGACTCCCACTAGGTTAGGATGTGACACAAGGTCTTTTTTAACGTGGGAAGCCACGCACAAATAGAAGCTCATGTGATGGCTGGTAAAAAAAATGCGTGGATCTCATCGGATCACGTTGTTAATTTGTCCATACTTAAAAGTATCTTTTCTTCGTTATCAAATCAAACAAGCACTCTCTCTCTCTCTCTCTCTCTCTCTCTCTCTCTCTCTCTCTCTCTCTCTCTCTCTCTCTCTCTCTCTCTGACGTTTACACTCCCTAGATGTAATAATAGCTGATAAGTGGACAGCTGATGTGGTCGACCTGAGTGTGGAACGAGGGAAGAGAAATCAACTCCTTCTCAGTCACTTGACATGGAATCGATCAAATTGTGTGGGAGGAATTTTTCCAAGTGAGTCCATAGGGGAAATCATTAGAAGGCGATAATTTGCGCACAGAGAGACGCGAAAACTAACAATTTCTTATTGGATATATCAATAGTTTTAGGAAAATAATAAAACAAAGAGAGTTTTTTTTTTAAATGCCGGTATATCATTTCCTTCTTTTCTTTCTTAAAGTCGTAATTTCTTTCTTCTTTTTATTTATTTCTTTCTTCCTTTCTGTTTTTATATGGGTTATTTCTTTATTATTTCATTTTATCTTGTTTTTTTAGTCCTTCCTCAGATCTATACGAATATTTCTTTGTTTCTTTGGTACTTTCATTAAGATTAGTACTTTCTTTCTTTCTTTCTTTCTTTCTTTTAATCATATATTTTTATTTATTTATTTTAAATATTTACCGACCTTTTATTATTTCTCTTTATTATGTTCGTTTTTCTCTTTGTCTTACTTTCATTTTTTATTTTTTTCATTTTACATTGCTTCTTTCATCCTTCCCCTTATACTTATAGTAACACACCTTTGGGTTTTTTCCTTTCTTTTTCATTCATTAATATCTTTCTTTCTTTCTTTCTTTATATATATATATATATATATATATATATATATATCGAACTCATAAGCGACATCCTCCTATGGAAACCAGCACATGGACATGACAGTGTAGGCCGACTAGCAAAGACTTACATTGACCAGCTTTGTGCGGATACTGGATGCTGCGCAGAGGATCTCCCGATGATGAGGATGATGATGATGAGAATGATGATGATAATCGATATATATATATATATATATATATATATATATATATAATTCCATCAATTTTATGTTTATTTATTTATTTTTATCATATATTTTTCTTATTTATTTCGTTTTTTAGTATTCTTTCTTTCATTATGTTATTAATTTAGATTCTTTCTGTCTTTCTCTTCACCTGTTTATTTATTTATTTTGATCATATATTTCTTTCTTTCTTTTTCTTTATTTCGTTTTTTTTCTTTCTTTTAATTATTTACCGCCACCTTCTTTTTAAAAAAAAACATTTTTTCTCTTTATAACATTCTTAATTTTTTTTCTTTGTTTTTTTTACTGTCTTACTTTCATTCGTTTTCTTTCATACTTTCTTTTAATTGTATATTTTTTTACTGCATGTTTGAATTATATCCAGTCATCTTTCTTTTTTTACATATTCTTTCTCTTCGTTATGTTCTTAATTTTTATTTTTACTTTCTTTCATTCTTTCTTTTCGATCTTTCTTTCTGTTTTTATATGATTTTTTTTCTTTATTATTTTATTTTTGCCTTGTTTTTGTTCTTCCTTCATACTTATATCAATAATTATTTGTTTCTTTTGGTCCTTTCCTTTACATTGGTACCTCCTTTCTTTCTTTCTTTTAATCATATATTTCTATTTCTTTTTTCTAATTATAAGCTGTCAATTTTCTTTTTAAATTACCTTCTTAATTTTTCTTTCTTTATTTTCTTCCTTTCTGTTTTCATATGATTTAAATTCTTTGATATTTAATTTTCATAATCTTTCCTTATATTCATACTAGAAGCGGCTACCCGGTGTTACCTGGGTAGAAGTGGAGCAAAAAGTTAGTCTCGCATATCCATGTTTACTGAATCGTGAGTCGGGTCCTCGCAGGATACCTCATTAATGCTTCTGCGTAAAAAAAGACCTTGCGTTGATCTAGACTCCTGAAAAGAAAAACAATCTATTTAAGATATTAAATGCAAAAACATCCATGCTATTATCGTTTAAATTTTATTTTTCAATCATCTTCACGAATAAAAAGCAAATCTTCGTTATTTTTGCTCAAAAAGTAAGATCTGGTGATAGTGAATGTGTATTTACTTTGTCATTAATTATTTTATTTTCATAGTTTCCTCCGGACATACATACACACTAACTGCTCTTTATATATGTATAGATTCATACTTCTTTGTTGCTGTTTTCCTTTCTTTGTTATTAGTACCTTTCTTCTTTCTTTCTTTCTTTTTCAATTATATTTTATTTGTTCCTTTCTTTCTTTCTTTCTTTCTTTCTTTCTCGTAATTACATCCCGTCATATTACTTTTTTTGAAACCTTCTCTCTTTTCATTACATTCTTAATTTTTTCTTTTTCTTTTTATTCTTTTTTCTTTTCTTTCTTTCTATCGTTCTCTTCCTCTTTTACTCAATTAGTTTTTTTCGTTCTTTTATTTTCCATTATTTCCTTGTTCTTTTTCTCGACTGTATTCTTTTTTTATTTGTTCTTTACTTCATTCCTTTTACATCGGTGACTTCTTTCTTTCTTTTTATATAACTATATCTTGACATCTTTCTTTTTCTTAAATATTTCTCAATTACGTTCTAAATTCTTCTTTCTTTTTCTTTCCGTAATTGAATTTTCTTTCTTCCTTTCTTTCTTTCTTTCTTTCTTTTTCTTTCTTTTAATTACGTCTCTCTATCTTTCTTTCTCTGAAACATTCTTTCTTTCAATGACGTTTTAAATTCTTCTTTCTTTCTATCTATCTATCTATCTTTTCTTTCTTTCTTTCTTTTTTTCTCCTAATCTTACACGTATCTAAATGTTCACTTTCCTTTCTTCTTTACTATCTTTCTTTCTTTTAATTATGTCTCTACATCTTTCTTTCTTAAGAAAAATTATTTCTCTCAAATGCGTTTTTGCTTGTTTATTTGTTTTTTTTTTGTTGTTGTTTGGTTGTGGTTTTTTCGTTATTTATTCTTTTTTTAATATGTCGTTATATCCTTTATTTATGACTTTCATTCAATCAACTGCCCTCTAACGTTTTCTTGCCTTTTTTTAAAAGTCTCGCCATGCTTCAAACCGGAAACGCTCTCGACAAATGAGGAAACAATAGAAATAGCGTGACGTTAAAGCAGTCAGTTCTTTGCGTGGGACATGTTTGTTTAAAACCTGGCTTTCTTATCATTGCACGGATTTGTTTATTAATGATCATTGCTTCTGTCGCCATCATCATTATCATCATTCCAAGAATTTTGTTGTTGATATAATCTTTATCGCCGTTATTAACTTCCTCATCTTTGGTATTGTTGTTGTATTTATTATTACTGTTGATGCTTTTTATTATTGATAGTTAAAAAAATTTTTTTTTTAATTATAGTGATTTAAAACATGACTACAATCAACACGAACCTCTCAGCAATTTTCAGGAAATTAATGCTTTCTACTAATTAAAATCTACAGCCAAGACATAAAAAGGAAATCTGATTTTCAGAAATGCGTAATGCTAACAATATATTTTTATAGGAAGAAGAAAAACAACTTAAGAAAAAAGATATTAAACTAAAAACAACATCAAAGATCTCAGAGAAAAAGGCCATAAATACTTGAGAATATCAGAAGATACCATTATACAATACAAAGGGCTCGCCTTGTTAGCTGGAACAGTAGAATACACCAACTGCACCTCTGCAAAGGGATATCTCCAATGAGACCACATTGTTGGTCGTGGGTAGCGATCCATGATGCTTAAGGACGGAATCCTGGTGTCTGAGTAGTCCATGACATGCAACACTCCACTTTGGTCTTTACTTAGGCTAGACGGGCGATCGGAAAGACGGGTGCCCTAGCACCTATATGATTGTTCCGATCCTATTGCCCTAATGGCAAAACCCCAATCTTTTTTATCATAGGAGCTAGGAGGCGGTAGCTGAGGGTCTTAGTGTTTTGGGTATGACGTTAAACTGCATCCAGTTATGGAGCTCTGGAGAGTGTGGAGTACCTCTTCATTGCAATTAATCCCAGGAATAGACTTGTAATGGTAGTACTTATTAGAGTTAAATAGATAAAAATGTGTTTAAAAAATTGAATATCCAACAAGAATAAATAAAACAAAATGTTCGGGATAAAAATTCCCAAGGTTTGACATGCAGTAATATCCAACCAAGCAATCAATACACAGGGCGTCCCATAGTGGTTAGAAAGCTATATAGTTGTTCATAATGGAGGCGTTTAGTGTAATGGTTATCATAATAAGTCGTCGACACGAATACAAATCTTAGACAAGGCTGTGTGTATTTCACATAGAAATGATCCTGTTGGGAAAGGTATCCACTCAGATATTCTTCCTCCAGCTATGAGTAAATAGTAGGGTAGAATGGGCTATTTAACTCTTTAAATTATGTTAGACAATTAGCCTAAGAGAAGGAAAACTCTGAATTCAAACCTTTTAAACTTAAGAAATTGACTTTGTGTCACATCCTACTCGTACGAAGGGGTTGGTAAATTGGTATATATATATATATATATATATATATATATATATATATATATATATATATATATATATATATATATTATATATATATATATATATGGGAATATGTGTTTAATTGAAGTCATACCTAATTTTGAAAATTAATTAATTGATAATTAATGAATTAGGCGGGCATACCTGTTCAATGTAAGGCTAAACAAATCGAGAAAAAGTCAATCTCTGTATGTACATTTCGGCATATTATGCATCATCAGCAGAGTTATAGACAGCGTTCGAATCACACACAGAGCAGTCTTCCTGTCTATAACTCTGCTGATGAGGCATAATAGGCCAAAATGTACATACAGAGATTGACTTTTTCTCGATTTGTTTAGCCTTACATTTGAACAGGTATGCCCGTCTAATTCATTAATTATCAATTAATTAAACTTCAAAATTAGGTATGACTTCAATTAAGCACATATTCAGTCTCAGTCACCGCCTTCTAGCACCCATATGATAAAAAGGGTTGGGGCTTGCCATAAGGGCAATAGGGTTGTGGCAATCATATAGGTGCTAGGGCTTGACATGACCAGCCGATTGATCGGAGGGGACCTATCTGACCGCCTGTCTAGCCCAAGTAAGGACCAAAGTGGAATATTGCATGTCATGGACTGCTGAACCACCTGGATTCTATCCTTAAGCATCACGAGTCTCCACCCACGGTTATCAGAGGGGTCTTACTCCTCTGCAAAAGAGCAGTCAGTGCATTCTAACGCCCCAGCCGACAGGGCTGACACAAACATAGAGATCTTGTCCCCAAATCTTTTAAATAAGAGTGTTTTTGTTGTTGTTTTGGAGTTGTTGGAGGGGGGTTGTTTTTTGTTTTTTGCTTTTGTGTTTGATTTTTTCTTTTTAATTCAAAAAATAATGCACGCTTTCAATGCACGTGGAAAAATACTTGCACGATATAAAATAGGTTTTGAACCAAGTTGAAAAGCTAGTGCTTCCAAAGAAAACAATTGTTTGTCCTCAGTATTATATGTTTAGATGCGACAAGGGTTGTTTTTTGAACCGATAGTTCTTGAAGTTTTAAAACTAAGTGATCTTTGGTGGCGATCTCCATTAACGCAATCTTATAATCTACAGAGATTTTGGTGGTTATTTCAATAGATCGATTTGATTATCCTGAATCCATATCTTACGCTTGTAGTTGTATGATATGTTTGTCTGTAAGAAAAATAGATAAATTAATAAAGAAAGAAAGAAAGAAATGTAAAGGTGAAATGATAAATAAGTAGTGAGTCTATACCCAAATAAGGAAGAAAGGAAGGAAGAAATAAAGAAAGTGCCATATAGTACTTAAAAGAGGAAAAAGGAATCGTCTGTTTTTCACACCTCCGACGAGAGAACCTAAAGGTGAGAGAGACTTAAATCAAGATTATTATACTTTTGCATATGTAACTATTTTTGCAATAGCTCTTAAGTAAACATATCAAACGTTGTAATAATTAAATTATCATACTGTGGTATATCCACAGGTCCCGCTAGTTAAATAATTCCTCAGAAGAATAAAGAAACTACTGGAAACCAAGCTCTGCTGTAAATATCCTCTCAAAGGAATACACGTAAGAGTAATTTTTGAAGAAATTTTTGAGTATACTCTGCGGTAATTTCTTAAGTGAATGAAGCAATTTTTTATTTTTGTCTATTCCCATATCAGACAATGTCAGCACCTTAAAAAATATTTTCCTGTAAATATTATAGGTAAATATAGAAACACTCACTAATCTCCTCACAACCTGTTTTTTTTTTTTGTCATATGACAATAGAAATATAAGTAATTCAATTTTCTTTGATATTGAGGTTTAATTATTTTTCTATTTTATTTTTACTTTCTTTTCTTTTCTCTTTTCTTTTTTTTTTTTTTTTCTTTTTTTTTTTTTTTTTTTTTCTCTATTATGGCGTGAACTAATATCAGAACTGGTTGTCGCGATAAACGCTGTGTTGATACCGTGCAAAGTCAAGAAATTATCATATATTTAATCTGATTTGTGAGGATATGTGCAACATGCTTATCTTATATAGAAACTTCTACACTCAGCAAACACAGTTGAATATGTGTTTATCTCAATAGAGAAAACGTATTTATTGATTATATTTTTAACCTGAGCTAAGCGAGAACAAATTTCTATTGGTAATTTTTAATACTCGTGTTCTGTACGACCGTTAGCATTTTGCACCACAATCTGGTTAAAAATGAGACGGTCCAAATCGTCCAAGATGAAATGCGAAATTGCAGATCCTGATTATCTGCCGTTATTTATCCGCCGAATTCTTATTTCTCATGAGTGCCTTCCCCTCAGCTAAATAATGGACCATTCCGTTTTTATTATAAATAAAGAAGCAGAAGAAAAAGGACATGCTACACATAAAAATATATTACGAAAGAAAGAAAGAGGGGGAAAGACAGAGAGTGGAGGTGAGAACGTGGAACCGATAACGCTAATATGTTTGTATTGCATATAATGAAAAGATGAATAGAAGGAAAGAAAAAAACTGAGATAGTAAAATCAAGATTATTATACTTTTTACACATTGAGGTATTTGGCAATAGCTCTTAAGTAAATATATCAAACGTTGTAATGATTAAATTATCCTACTGTTGGATATCCACCAGTCCCCACTAGTCTTTTTCAAGGATTTTCTTGAGTTTGATGGTAGGTTATTTGCAGTTGTTTGTTGCTAAGTGGATTGGAAATCACTTTAAGGGTTAAGTTTATATGGTAAAGTTCAAGTTTGTTATATTTAAGTTTCTAAGTTTAGTCTAGATATTTACCGAATCCTTCCACGCGAGCAGGGTGTGACATAAGGCCAATTTTTAAGCGGAGTTTAACAGGTTTGAATTTTGAGTTATTCTTTTTTAGGCCGGTTACCATGCCAAGATTAAAGAGATCAGCGCACCCTACTATTTACTGATAGCTGAAGGAAGAATAGTTGGATCCATGCCTTTTCCCAGAGTATCCGCGTTATATAAAATGTAAAATGCAAGCAGCCTTGTCCAGGATTTGAACTCAGGTAGCCGTGTCAATTTCCTACAATGATAACCATTACGCAACGTAATCAGATAGTGATTCAATATAATTCGTAGGTGGTGATGAAAACAGGGAAAGCAATTATTTTCCTAGAGCAGGCAAGGAAGTATTTCGACGATTGGCCATCCCACACAAAAATATTCCAATCCCAAGCGGTTAAAATGACTCACGGCTATGCTATCTTCATTACACACATTGAAACATACTTACTGTTTCATGTTTACGACTGAGAGAATACTCTCTCTCTCTCTCTCTCTCTCTCTCTCTCTCTCTCTCCTCTCTCTCTCTCTCTCTCTCTCTCTCTCTTTCACACAATTATTTACTGATTGAAAATACATAAACATCTCCACCCTATCGGTGGAGCCTAGAATACACTGTCTGCATCCCCTGCAGAGGCGTAAGACTCCCCCCCACCAAAAAAGAGTGTCATATGCATGGCACCATCCGGTGCTAAGGTTCTAGTCGTGAGAAATGAGGAATAACCCCTTCATTTCCATTACTTCCATATGTACTCTGACCCGGAATGGTTGTAACTGCTGGGGTTTCCATCTATGAGTTAAATCTGAGATGATAACATTACTAATTTCTAGTTTGATTTATCTTTTTTATAGTTTGGGGAATTTAAAACTCATCCATTTGGCCGCTGTGTTGGTTGGGGCTGTAGAATACACCGACTGTAACTCTGCGGAGGTGTAAGACAAGACACCGCTAATGGAACCACCTGTTGGACGTTGGGCTAGACAGGTAGCCAGAGTAATAGTAGCTGCTGGGGTTTCCATCTATGAGTCAAATAAATCTGAGATTACTAATTTCTAGTTTTATTTATCTTTTTCACGGTTTGACGAATTTAAAACTCTTGTATTCGGCCGCTCCGTCGGTTGGGACAGTAGAATAAGCCGACTGCACTTCTGCAGACGTGTAAGACACTCCCAATGGAACTTCCTGTTGGATGTTGGGCTAAACGGGTGGTCAGGGATGCCCGATCCAATCAATTGACTGGTCATATCAAGCCTTAGCCCCTATATAATTGTCCCGACTGTATTCTTCAAATTGTTCTAATGGAAAACACCTAATCCTTTTTATCATACAGGTGCTAGAAGGCGGTTGCTAATGGTCAGCTACCAATTTATTAATACACATGAAGTTATCTCTTCTAATTTATTGATACACATGAAGTTGATGAAAATTAGTTCTACCAGTTTATGAAGTTAATGATAAATCTAACATGAAAATCATTTCTACCAGTTTATTAATACACACAAAGGTAATGAAAATTAAACCAACCAGTTGATAAAACCAAACCAAACACGAATATTTACCAATAAACTACATCTTGTTTGAAGGTATTATGCAAATCAAATAAACTTCAATAACTAAAGAAATTCTGAACCAATATTTCTCAAATTTAAATATGTCTATTTCTGCCCTTAGAGAAATATTTAATTAAATTTTCTCCCACTTATTTTTTAGATATTTGGAATTTACAAAAATGAACTGACTGGAATTAGTATCCAGATTAAACTAATATAACTTCATACAGGATGTATATGCTTACAAAAACAGATTTTGGCATTAAATAGCCCGCATGGGATGATATGCCATTAAATAAAATAACCAGCCAGCCAATCATCCATTTGGTGTACAATATTCACTACACTAATATTTCATCCATGAGCTCTCTACATCCGCCTCTCTTTCCTCTCTAATTGCGCCTACCGAGCTCTGTTTGAGATCAGATGAAATATATTGGCTTTCTTCTCAATGTAAGAAGTTTATTATCAGTGAAATATTCTTAAAATCCTCTGACATATAGAATATAGCAATTTACAGTCCAATTTAAGAGTGATTGTTTTCTGGGTCTGCCTTTGCACCGAATTGAATATTATATAGAAACCACGCAACTGTGTACAAATATTATATAGACGATTCTATTTAGAAAGAAGTGAAGGATTCTAATGAGCTTTTTATATTCATCTCCATTATATCGAGAATGTGGAAGAATGAAAACTGACAATCAGTGCGGATGCAGACACCACAAAATAATCATTCTTTAAATTTGACCCGAAATTGCTCTGTGTGTGTGTGTGAGAGAGAGAGAGAGAGAGAGAGAGAGAGAGAGAGAGAGAGAGAGAGAGAGTTTGTATTACATAATACTAGACCTCCTGTGAACCTGTTGAATTCTAATTGTATCTCCATGATAATATAGACGATTCTATATAGGATGAAGTAAAGGATTCTAATTATTTTTTTTTATAGTAATCTCCATTATATCAAAAGTTTGGAAGGTTAAAAATTCACTTTAAAAATGGACTGGAAATTTTTCCACTTCCAGTTCCACCCTGACCCGGAATGGTAGTATCTGTTTGGGTCCCATGAACGGGTTAAATAGAAAAATGAGTTTAAAAGTTGTTTTGAAAAATTGAATTTAAAAATATTGAATATCCATCAAGAATGAATAAAACAAAACGTCTTCGGCATAAAATAACCCAACATGGCTTGATATGGTGTTAAATCCAACCAACCAACCAGCCAACCATAACTCATTTTGGCCATTTTGAATTACTTTCTGAGAGTGGCTTTGTACACAATATTTTTTGTTATTCCATCTTTGATAAATATGTAGGGCTCTTTTCTACAACTTAGTCATGAAATTTCCGACATATAGCTGGCCATGAGAAATATCTGAGTTAATCTGCGCGATTACTTAAGAAAAAAAAATTTATATCTGTCTAAAATTATCAAATGAGAAGTTATTATTCATATTATTTACACGATTTAGACTATTGCCCTCATCTTGTTGTCACACTCACGACGTTTCGGCCGCTGTACCATCCAACCTTCTTCAGATGTTTTTGTCATGAATTGAGGACAGACACGAACATTAAATAGTAGTTTATGTGTAGGATGTCATGCGGACGGCAACATAAGTGCACAACACACACACACACACACACACACACCCCAATACATACATACACTCATATGATGAAAGGAAATAGAAAAACAAATATTAAGTATCATGTTAACAGATATGTTTTAACCGGTGGTGTTTATAAAGTATAATTCAATTGAAATCATTTTTAAATTAAAAATTAAAATGACAATTGTAAAAGACACATTATAAAACTAGTCTTCATCAAAGCACATACATTGTTGAATGAAAGAAGGAGGAAAATTTAACCGTTTAGCAAAAGAGGTTCAAATAACGTTCACGTTCTGGACCAGAATGTCTTAAAATTTGTATTAAAAAATTTGTATAAAAAAAGCGTATTTTGGATTAAAAATAACGTAAATTTTATTTTTAAACATAATATTGTCTCTTTTACAATTGTCTTTATTTTAATTTTAAAATGATTTCAATTGAATTATACTTTATAAACCCCACAAGTTGAAATAGATATCTGTTAGCATAATATCTAATATTTGTTTTTTTTTTCTATTTCTTTTCATCATAATGTCGGATTTATTGCATTTATTATATACTCATACACTCATGTATACATACACAGATGATGATACGCACATGATCTTCAGTCCCCACATCCACGTCTTTATGTATATGCAACTTTTCCCGCCCAAGCAAATATTAAGGAGCCGGTGTCAGTTATCAAACGTATTTGTTTAGATTTCGTTCTTGATAACCCACCTCCTACAGCTCAACAATGTGTTTGTCACACCAACGCGCGAAAAGTATTAGAAAAAGCCATATTTTCTGTTTACCAAATGGATAATGTCTTCTGCAAAGACGGTGGGATTCGCCATCTGCCATTTTGTCGTGTCCATGATAATTTTCCTCCTTCCTTAGATTTCGTGACTAACAGTAAAGCGAAATAAAAGGCGGGAGAGAGAGAGAGAGTGGGTGGGAGTGAGAGAGAGGGAGAGAGAGAGAGAGAAGCAGGAAAAAATAAACAGTCAGGCCACTTTTCTCTGCAATTTATCTGATACGGATATGTCATAACTGGGAACATGCAGCAGCTATTTCACGACACAGATAATGGGCGGCTTTTAAAAAATAAAAAATAAAAAATAATTTAAAAAATACCTGCTTGATTCAACAGTAAATGACAACAACAAAATGGTGGACTATAGCATTACAAAAGCGGGGAAAAATCAGTGATTTCAAGCACTTTAAAATAAGTGATTTTTCATTTTAAAAAGATTACATGGAAATAAGAACCAGTAAAGTAAAAATTGGAAATAATCGAATTCATTTCTTAATCTCTAAAAAAAGTTGTTTTTTCTTTCTTCGTTTTTTTTTTTTTTTTTGGGGGGGTCTCTTTTTTGTTTTGTTTTTTTTTTAATGTTTTTTTTATTTTTCACTTAAGATGTTATCGTTTACGTACAAATTGAAATATTGGATTTAAATGGAAATTAAAACAATATATCTTTTGATATCCTTTTAACGGCTTCCAGATTGAATATATTTTACCAGTTTTATGGTAGGTATCTACCCAACTCATTCACCACGGGGAGGATGTGACACAAGGTAGCAAGTATGTGTCATCCAGTGAGGATCAAACTCGCCATTTAGTAGTAATTAATCTGCGAAACCACGTTGTTAACAATTACACCATGATGCGACGCCTTTGCCAGTTTTATGTTAACTTACCGTATATACTAATATTTGGTCAAATTTTGAAGACCTCACTTTCAGGTATAGTAATGGCATTGGCCTATGCATCTCTATTAATAATGGAGATTCGTTTCCGGTTTTTGTCTGTAACAAAAACGACATCACTGATTACGTCACACTACATAGAACGCCATAACATAGAATAAATACACTCAAAATTTGAGCGTGCAATGTTAGACAGTCCTTATTGGTTTTTTAAACAAGTTTTAATAAATACATACCTGGTATTATCTATCTATATATAGTTTGTTTTATTTTAATATATATTTAAAGTTATCAGAACTAAGTTTCCATTTCAATTTTTTTATTTTTTACTCCTTTAATAAATTTGATTATTTTACTTTACTTATGATACAAACTCTCTGATATTAAATTTTCAACTCCCATCCCTCAGGCAATATTTATTTTACGTCGACCAGAGGGCGTTTTTTTTTATTTTGCTAGTAAATAATAATGTTGTAAGTTTGAAATTCAGACATAATGGAAAGGACAAATAACCTTGGCTTCAAAACTTAATGATTTTGGGATCATAAATTAAAAGTCAACATATACAAGAAATTGACATATATACAGGTATGCACGCTAAACCTTAATCTGTAAGCTATCTATACAACTTAACCCTCTCTATAGCATATATATTTTAATGGTATTTACTTCACATTCCACGTATGCGGGTATGACACAAGGCTGTTTAATATGGGACCACCCATGAGATGAAGCTCATGGGATGGTGGATGCAAAAAATACGTCAATCCCGTCGATATTTTCCCTCAAGGGGGTGCCTCAGGCACTGAGCAATAAATTAAGTCCTACCCCTTGAAATCAAGGGAGCAGATGTTGCCTGGGGGTAAGCCCCCTGGGACCACGCCGTTAATATACATTAATAGTCCAGTGGCCGAGGCCACCAGACCCTCACCCCGAAGGCCGCGTTATTAATGTGTTTTTATCTATTAATAATGGAGATTGTCTGTATTTCTGTCTTAACAAAAACTACGTCATAGCTCTACGTCACAGCTTACGTCACAATATTCTTATGCTATATACACCCAAAATTTGAGTGAGCAATTTTTAAAATTGTTTTTTACTCTCTCAATTTTTTTTTACAGTAACAAGAAGTTAACTAAAAAGTTTACAAATAAATAAATACCTACGATATTGTGTAAAATTTATGTGGAAAATATTCAAAATAATTGTTTGATTATTACATGCACGCAACATTTTATTTGAGAGGGACGGGGTTCAGTTTCATTTCAAATTTTTTTATTTTTTTTTTTTACTCCTTTAATAAATATGAGGCTTTGTCTTACTTATGATACAAACCCTCTGACATTGAATTTTTAACTCCCACCCTCTCAGGCAATGTATTTCAAAAATTGATTTTTACGACGCCCGGAGGGTGTTTTCTGTTGCTAGTATATCTAATGGTGTTATACTCATGCTATATAAGAAAAGCATCTTTACTCATGAATATCTAGTTTATCGTTTCATGGTCATTATTGAACACTGCCCAACACCAACCTGAGGGCTGTGTGCCAGTCTAAGGTAATATGACAAATTTTTCGCATCGTGGTTGTCCTCTTATTTGAGTATAAAAGAGTATAATAACTCACTGTTAATGAGTTCGATTCTCACTGGCTATCCTGCAATTGTGGGCAAAGTAAGCTAAGAATACTGAGTGATTGCACAAGCTAATCCCACTATACCAAATACCCCTAAGTAAGTACGGGAGGTATGGATTCATGCATTTTCCCAAGGTTATTAGTGTGATTTGAACAGTTTTGGTTAGAATTTGACTCATTTCTCTGGCTGATTGATTAATCTTAACAACATGTCAACTCGTCTAAGCTTATTTTATGCCTAGAGGTTAGGGAATCACGTTCATTGTGTATCTATATTTATATTTTTGTATAGTTGTTTCTGAAAGGTTTTTTCAATAGTTATATGATATTAAGTATTCCTATCTAATATATAATTTGTACACAGTTGTATGGTTTCAAGTATTCCTGTCTAATATTGATAATCATATGGTTTCAAGTCATTAATTCCGTTTAATTGTTTGCGTAGTTTAAACCGCTCGTCATCGCTATCTCACCACTGTGATCCTACCGTAAACCAATGGCATTGGCTCTAGCACGTGTCACTTATTTATAATGATTGGACTTTATTTGAATAAAATGAGTTCTGAGGTGAATAGATAGTGAACTTGGATAGCAACACCATATAATATATATCTACATACTTGCATTTCATCTTCGACGATTTGGACGGTCTCATCTTTAACCAAAGGGTGTCGCAATATGATAACGGTCATAATATTAAGGAACACTAGTATTAATCTAATACAATAGTATGAATTCCAGAGTTATAATAGAAAATGTTACTCATTATTATGACTCATACTTCATTTAATTCCTATTACACCAAATCATGATTCGTTGGTAATCGGACAATTTCTAAGATACAATCTAATAAGCAATTTATATAAATATGCAAATGAAACGAGAAACTAAATGATTGCACCACTTGGACTTTGACAAAAAGCCCAGAGAAAAAAGCGAGATAGGAACTACACAAGGATACATCGTGCTGTTTTGAACAAATCCTGGAAGCAGCAGCACACAAAACAATAGCTGCTATACAGCCACTTACCTCCTATCACGCAAACCATCCAAGTGAGACAAACAAGACATGATGGGCACTACTGAAAAAGTAAGGACAAACTTATAAGTGACGTTTTCCAGTGTACTCCTACACAATGACACACGTATGGAGCGACTAGTAAAGACACACATTCAATTGGGTTGAGGGGATGCCGTGTTGATGACTTGCCTGGAACAATGATTGAAAGGGATGGGTGACGCGACAGAGTCTAGGGAATCCGTGCTCTCAGCATGATTTGATGATATATATATATATATATATATATATATATATAATATATATATATATATATAAGTCTTGTCCAATTTAAAATAGTATTTATTTAACCAATAAAGAAAACATTAAATATTTAAATAAAGTATTTAATAAAACATGTTTTGAATTGGACAAGGCTCTCATTCCAAACCTCTATATATACATATATATATGTGTGTGCGTGTGAGTGTGTGTGTGTGTGTGTGTGTCTGTCTGTCTGTGTGTGTGTCTGTGTGTGTGTGTGTGTGCGTGTGTCCCTATCGATTGGCGCTGTAGAATACGGTGACAGCGCCTCTTCAGAAGGGTAACCCCTACCAATTGGCTGTGGATGAGTCAACCGCATACTTAGTAGAGGAAAACTCCACCTAGGCCCTTACTTGTGCTAGACCAGCGATCAAAGAAGCTCAAACTAGTCATGTCAAGTCCGAACACCTATATGATTGTCTTGACCATATTCTTCGAATCTCTCTTGTGGCAAATGTGATGGTTAATACGGATCATCAGTGTCAGCCATTCGCGGTTCCATCGATGAACTCCAAAATGACCTGAGCCCAGGATCAGCGCGGTATCTTGCTTGACTGTTTTGAGTCATGTTTTAGTTGTTCCTCTTGCCGTTTCTTCCATCGTTAAGATTGTAAGGAGTCAATGGATTCACGGATTATGTCACCGGGTTGTTGATGTAGGGCATGACCGAGCCAGCGAATACGTCTCGCAAGAAAAGCCAACTGAAGGGAGGTGATTATGCATCTTTCCCGAACAGTGGTGTTTGAGATGATTTTCCGCCATCGAACACGGAGAATGCGGTGAAGGCAATAATGGTATGGGTAACTCGGTTTCAAATCCTGGACGAGACTGTTCGTGTTTTACTTCGTGCTAATGCCCTTGATAACGACATGAATCAACCTGTTCTAGCCACAGCTATGGGAAAATAGGAGGAAAGACTGGATTCTTTAGCTTTAAAAATGACCTTGTGTCGCATCCAGCTCGTGTATAGGGGTGGGTAAATATATATACACACACACACACACACACACAATGGCCTTTGGTGTGGAAAATAGAATCGGTAAACAAAATTTCTAATGTAGGCTGTTTCATTCACACTAGAACACTATATAATGGTATTAATGTATTTCTTCTTCCCGCAGTTATAGGCAAAATTGTAAAGCAAATTGAGCTCTCTAGTTTTTGGGTGGGAAATCAGTCCAAGACAAGCAACTCTAAATTCAAAACCAAGAGATGGAGTCTCTAAGCAAATCAGATGGTGCCAAGCTATATTGGTTCTTGTCTTGACATCAGACAGCACTAATGATGGAGAGAGAGGAGACTTGCTGCATAGGTTGTTTTCCGTACAATCTTGTTCCGTCCTGTGTCCAGATCTAGTTACAGATCTGCCACGCCATCAAAAACATGTCCCTGACCTAGCGCTAGCGTAAAGGAGATAGACTCCCATGCTGCCCGCCTGATATAAGAATTAGGGATGGGTTAACTCCCGTTCTCATAATGCATTAGGTTGCCTAAAATAGAGTAACCCAACACAGAATATTCGGTAGGAAAATAAAGACAAGTCAATTACTGCTATATAGCATTTAATTCAGTTGGAGGTGCGTGGTGTAATGGATAGAGTCGTAGGAAATGGATTCGTCGACCCGAGTTCAAATCCTAGACGAGGCTGTTTGCATTTAATATAACGTTAATACTCTTGGGAAAGGTATGTATTCAACTACTCCCCCTCCAGCTGTGGGTAAATAGTAGGACAGTAGGACAGACTGGGCTCTCTTACCTTGGCTAGGTAACCAGTCTAGGAGAGGGAAAACTTTGAATTCAAACCTCGTAAACTCCGCCTTAGAAATTTACCTTGCGTCACATCCTGCTTTTGCGAAGGAGTTGGTAACTATCTATAACTTTTAATTCAAGGAGGGAACTAAGTTCTTTCCCAAGCATATAAAAGAGTTACCATATGTTCTAAGAACATGTAGAAATGTCTGAATAACAGAGTCCTTAAATATAGTTGAGGTATATGATGAACAGGTTGTCACTTACTGTTCGTAGCTGAGGAGTAAAGCCCCCGAGTCCAAATAAACGGAGACACAACTTGTCTCGTTCATATCTGGAGAGCCCAGAAGAAAGAGAGAAAGTCAATTTCGCCGGCCGCAATGCGCCCTAACGGCAAACCCTAGAAGCAAAGAAAGTGTTGTAATGGAATATTATCCAATGGAATCTTATCTACCTTATCTATCTTAAATCTAAGAACGTGCTGACTGATTCTTCCACTCGACTACAACCTTGTCTGATTGTATCCCTTTTAAGGACACAACAAAAAGATAATCCCTCGCCTACGTCAACCGCTTCAAAGCAAGAGAAGATAATCCATACACCGACTGTTTTCTTGCCAACACGTAAGATGTTGCAAATATGTATCAAGTCTGTACAAAATCTGTCCAACGTAGTTCGAGTACTTTTGATAATCGTTGGTCATAATCAAGAATATAAGTGTCATGGCACTGTTTATGAAATCCAGATAATTGTAGTGTTATCAAGTTTTTATAGGATTGTTTATCACATGCTGTAGAATTCATGTGTAAACGGGTTAAAATGATGGTGTCGGATAGAATGTTTTAAAAAACAGACATTCACACGTATCGGATTCATTTTAAACATATGCACTCCTAATGCTACAATCTTTATAAAGATGAAACATCCCACACTGAAGAAAAATGTGCTCTCCCTTAATTTTTATCATATTTCCGCGGCTAAGTTTTTTGATTTTCTAAAAGCTTAACGTAGAAAATAATGTTACTTCATCACAGAATCATTAAAAGAGTTCTCCATTATCCAATTTTCATCCGCTCTATATCTTTCTATACTTTCTCCACTCCTACCTTGTTTTGTATATATATATATATATATATATATATATATGTGTGTGTGTGTGTGTGTGTGTGTGTGTGGTATGACTTTAATTAAGCACATATTCTCCCACAAATTGTCGGCATTCACCATTTTCAAACACACTGTTTGACTACTTCATACTGTCGTGCCATAAGTCACCCAAAAAGTGCGATATACATACCAGTTTAAAATGAACGAGAAATTTTGGGGAAGCCGGCTAGTGTAGTGGTTAGAATGTCCGCCAGTCAGCCTGACAGGTAGGTTCGAATCACGCACTTAGCACTGCCCTGTCTATAGCTCTGCTGATGAGGCCTAATGGGCTGAAATGTACATACAGCGATGACTTCTTCTCGATTTGTTTACGCTTTACATTTAAACCGATATGCACGCCTAATTCATTTAGTTATAATTAATTAATTAACAAAATTAGGTATGACTTTAATTAAGCACATATTCTCCCACAAATTGTCGGCATTCGCCATTTTCAAACACACTGTTTGACTACTTCATATATATATATATATATATATATATATATATATAAGGGTAGCGTGGAAATGAAGTTAATGGCCTTTGGTTACTGACATTTTCTCGCCTGTACGATTTTCATAGGCGAGAAACTGTCAGTAACCAAGTGCTGTTGACTTCATGTCCACGCTACCCTAACTTAGATACACATGCCCTATCCACGATATTGAGCAACATTTACTAATGAATATAGCACGGTCTAATAAATGAGAAAGAAAAGAACAGAAAATAAATATTTTCTCTATTCTAGTTTTTCTCGGCCTGTATGTAATAGGCTATCTGATGAGACTAGACTCATATTGAGTTCTGGTTGAAATAAATTTATAATAGCCAAATTACGGTTTGTTAAGTTTTTCTTTCTCTGAAAGTATATATATATATATATATGTATATATATATATATATATATATATATATATATATATATAGTGTGTGTGTGTGTGTGTGTGTGTGTGTGTGTGTGTGTGTGTGTGTGTGGTTTCCGAGTATATTCAACTACAATTCTATCATATACACTTAGAGTTGCAAATATTTGGGTTGACAGAGAGAAAGAAAGAGTGAGCAATTATTGTTTTTGCAAATGCTCTGCATGTACAGTCTGTCTGGCCTTCAGGAAATTACGTGATGGTTTAAGCTTTGTCCGATGTTATCGTCTCGTTTATTTCCCATTTTGTTTTCAAATCAACATTGTCACTTATTCTGTGACGTCAACGACACATGATATTCATTGTGGCGTGTAAGAAGGGATGCTAATTACTGCCATTTGAAATGAATCAAGCAGTTTCAAATGAAATTACAAAACCAAGCCTTTGTGTGTGTGTGTGTGTGTGTGTGTGTGTGTGTGTGTGTGTGTGCTTACGTGTACACTTAGAAATACGTGCGTATGGACACGCGTGCCTCGTTATGTTTCGGGATCAAAAATGTGATTTTTTTGCCTACAATTTCCTAATATTTATCGCTAAAGAAGTCATAGGGTCATAGTTATTGTATGTGGCTGGTTCAGATGAACATTGTTTACCAGCAGAAAATGAAGTTATGTAAAAGATTATATATCTACATGGGCTCGGATGGATTGCAGTACAAACTATATGTCGGGTCATTCCTCAGTTAGCACTCTGGATAGATAGATAGATAGATAGATAGATAAGAATAGACTGAAATAGATAATATATATATATAATATAATATATTTATATAGAGAGAGAGAGAGAGAGAGGGGGGAGAGAGAGAGGGAGAGAAAGAGGGGGAGAGAGATGAACACAAAGAGATAAGAAGTAGATGTTTACCCAACCCGTTCGCTACGTGTAGGAAGTATGGGGCACTCAGTAACTATCAGTTTTCTCGCCTATGCGTTCCTCAGAGCGCAAGGTGTGGGATATCCAACGTGGATCGAACTCGCTATTCAGTAACAATGAATCTGCGAGACAACCACATTATCCCACTATGGGTCTCCCTATTTTTTACCAACCAGTTCGCCATAGATTAGGGTGTGTCACAAGGTCGTATTTATGAGACATTCAGCGAGGATCGAACCCGCTATTCAGTTATGGGTCTGCGAGACTGGCTTGCTAACCATTACACTACGATGGGATGCACAACTGATAGTTTGAAAGTATGAGATAGATAGATAGATAGATAGAGATATTAACAGATTTGAATATATATATATATATATATATATATATATATATATATATATATATATATTATTATATTATACTGATAGTTTGAAAGTATGAGATAGATAGATAGATAGATAGATAGATATTAACAGATTTGAATATATATATATATATATATATATATATATATATATATATATATATATATATATGCAATAGCATAATCTTTACAGATCACTGCCGTCTCTCACAATCCTATAACCCCACCACCATAATCTTTCCATTCGTGAGCCCTCAAATGACTCATCAAACCCGCTTCAGATCCACAAAGCTTGTTGTAAATTTGACATAGGAAGGACGTCCTTCCTATTGTATCAGATGGATTAGATGATAAAAGTTGATGCTTATGCACCAACATGTCTCTTAAGACCAGAAGCTGACTTATAGACTTTGTTACAAATTGAACAAGAGACATTGTTTGTTCAGATTCGAATAGATAGATATGAAAGGTTATCTGTTTCTGCAATGAGAGAAAGAGAAAGAGAAAGAAAAACAGAGAGAGAGAGTGAGAGAGAGATTGATACACTGTGATATGTAGTATGAATAGATTGATAAATAGATATGAATAGATTGAAATAGATTGATAAATAGATATGGATATATTGAAATAGATTGATAAATAGATATGGATAGATTGAAATAGATTGATAAATAGATATGAATATATTGAAATAGATTGATAAATAGATATGAATAGATTGAAATAGATTTATTGATAGATATGAATACATCGAAATAGATTGATAAATAGATATGAATAGATTAAAATAGATTGATAAATAGATATGAATACATGAAATAGATTGATAAATAGATATGAATATATTGAAATAGATTGATAAATAGATATGAATAGATTGTAATAGATTTATTGATAGATATGAATACATCGAAATAGATTGATAAATAGATATGAATAGATTGAAATAGATTGATAAATAGATATGAATAGATTGAAATAGATTTATTGATAGATACTAACAAACTGTGATAATTGGTTGGTTGTTGGCTATTTTGTCATTTAATACCGATACAAGTCATTTTTTATAAACAAAGGATTTGGGTTGCTTTCAGTATCTGCTGTTGCTGAAATGGTTCCCCAATTAAGTATTGAAAACGCTCATTGCTGCTTAACTTAGAATATATATATATATATATATATATATATATATATATATATATATATATATATATATATAATGTTGTTCTTGTTCCAACGGGAGAAAATTCAATATTTTATAAAAAAAAAAAATGAAGGTCCGCAAAATGTATTTTGTTCTCAGAAAAAAATTTTTTTCATTCTTTTTTTTTTTTACATATGCAACACGTGTTTCAGGTCTTCTGGTATCTTCTTCAGGCTTTGATTGATAATGTGAAAAAAAAATAAAATTCATTTTTCTTTTCATATTATCAATCAAAGCCTGAAGAAGATACCAGAAGATCTGAAACACGTGTTGCATATGTAAAACAAAAATAATTTTTTTTTAAATTTTTCTGAGAACAAAATACATTTTGCGGACCTTCTTTTTTTATAAAATACATATATATATATTTAATTTATATATACTCTTTGTCCATTAGGTTGTGTTCTGAGGATTCAGGCCCCGAATTGGGAAGTCGTTGTTCTGGAGGTGACCTTGCCCTCTGTAATCCTGCGATGGGATACACGGCAATACATGTTAGGTGGCTGCGCAGTTTGAATTAATGTTACCATTGACTAGATGATTTGGCATTCTCCGTTTGTGGCATGGGCTGGTGGCCCAGTGTGTTGAGTCCCCGCTCTTCACGCTGTGGTCCGCTGGTTCAATCTCTAGTGGCGGAGATTGTGGTATGCACTGCTGATGAGACCAAAGGAGGTTGAAACAGCTGTCCAGTGCTCCGGATGTCGCAAATGGTGTTTGCCGAGTTGTCTGGTCGTGGTAATATGATTCAGTTATCAATTATATATAATTCCTCTATCAAAAATTTAATATATAGATAGATAGATAGATAGATAGATAGAAGTAGAATAAACTTGTAGAAAAAACTGATGAACATGTATAGATAGATAGATATGAATAGACTTGAATAGGACAGACTGTATAGATTGATATGATTGATACATTTACATGGATATTAAGATTAAAAAAGACAAATAGACATTTGTTTGGTTTCTTTGTTCAATTCCATATCAACGTATATGTTTTATTTGATGCCAAATCCATCCTTGTAGAAGAACAGCGTTAGTACTATTTAACCCATAACTGGGGGGATGAGGTAGATCATACCATTCCCAAAGGTATTAGTCTCAAAGTAAACGTAATAACGCGACTGGAGTTCGAACTCGCTTACTCCGGTGTCTCAGTCCAGTAAGTTAGCCAATACGCCTCGTAAATAGTCATAAACATTTTTTATTATAAAAGATGGAAAAACATGAACAGAGATAGATTGAAATTAACAGACTAGAGATAGTTAAACAGATACAAAAATACAAGATTGATATAAATAGTCTCAAATAGATGAGCAAATACATAAAAAAGAAAGACATATCCAGGAGAAATATAAATTCAATGAGATGGGGGGGGGGTATAAGTAGAATAGGAAATTGTAGAAACATCTGATGAACATATATAGATAGATATATAGATAGATAGTTAGATAGATAGGAATAGACTTGAATAGGACAGACTGTATAGATTGATATGAATAGACATAAATAGATTATATATATATATATATATATATATATATATATATATATATATATATATATATATATAAGAAAATCAAGACTAATATCCAGTAGAGATATAAATAGAGGTGGGGGGGACATAAGTAAACTAAGATATAAAAAACACTGTTTGGACATGTGTAGATTTATATTGATTCGAACCGATAAAAATAGACGGAAAAAATAGAACTGACTGAGGGAAAAAAGAAACTGAAATAGATCAACGTATATGAATAGACTTTGAGATGGATGTATAGATTTGAACAGAATGGGGAGAGGGGAGATAAACAGACAAGTAAGTATGAGAGACCGACAGACCGACAGACAGACCGACAGACCGACCGACAGACAGGCCGGCAGACCGACAGACAGACAGACAGGCCGGCAGACCGACAGACAGACCGACAGACAGACCGGCAGACAGACCGACAGAAAGATTTTCAGGATAAATCAGGACGATTTATCTTATTTTCCGCCGACCCATCTTCTACTTCAGCATCTCTGCCCAAATCTGCCCACACTTCCTCCCACCAGTTTAAGACGCTAACATTTGTCTCACAAAACAGAATGAGAAACTCACGTGCTACGTAAAGTTCCTTTCGTTTTCTTTTTCTTTTTCTTTTTTGTTGGTTTTTTTGTTTTATTTTTTTATTTTTTTATTTTTGGGTCTGTGTTTTTCCTTGCCACCCACGCGCGCACTTTGCTTCTCATCTGTATTTGTTATCGATCGTCTGCTGTTAATTTTATACCCAACCGTATCCAGTGTGTCACGGAAAAGTACTCCACTGGATAGGCGTACACAAAGATGAAATGTAGTACACTATTTTCCATTGTTCACAGAAACATATCTCACATAATAAACACACATGATTTACATCCTTACGGACTGTCATGTAATGTATGAGGGGGGATCAATAATTCCGTAGCCAGAAAACATAGTTATAAGTTGAATTAAAATT
>CM042140.1:125466678-125484178 GCA_023376005.1 Doryteuthis pealeii
TTTCTTTCTTTCTTTCTTTCTTTCTTTCTTTCTTCTTTCTTTAATTATTTCTTTATTTCTCTTCCCTTTAATAATTCCTTGCAAAATTTTCTTTTCACTTATATACATTTTTTTTCTTTTTCTTTATCTTTCCTTCCTCGATTTTCTTTCTTCTCACCTGCATTTTCTCACCTCTTTCTATTCATTTTTTCTGGCATTTTCGTCAAATATTCTTTCAGTCTCTATTTCTTTTTTTTTATCAAGTCTCTTTTTTTCTCCCTCACTTTGAATAGATTACTCTTTCTTTTTCCTCTTTATTTCTTTCCTGTAATACTATTTCTTCTTTTTTTTTCCATTTCAATGAAAGACCGACACAGCGTCATTCAATAAACCGGAAGTTCATTCATAGTCACGTGTACAGCTTCGTGTTAATGAGCGAACTCGCAAAAACCGAACAAAAACAAAACAAATATACCAAACCCACGGTGTATTAAAATTTACAGAGAAAGAGAGAGTGTAGCCCTTGGAACAGGCATGAAGAAGACGGGGTCAAAAAAGATTTTAAAGTAATGTATTGAGTAGGAGTAGACGGAGGAGGAGGAAAATAAACAGAAAAAAATTAACAGGCGTGAAAAGAGCAGGTTATTTAGAAATGCTGGAATGAAGATGGGTAACTGAATGAAATGAACTGATGAAACGAAATAAAACATCTTAAAAGTGAAAAGGAATAGCCTGAATATCAACAGCAAAATTTAGACAGACAGACAGATGATAGATTAGTAGATAGATAGATAGATAGATAGATAGATATGAACAGACTAGGAGATACATAGAAAATGTAAAAATTAGATAAATATTATACACAAAGAACTTCAAAGTACTCATAAGATTAAGTAAAAAGAGTAACAGACTATTTAAGGAAGTTACGTATTCAAGAGTTCAAATAGGTAGGTGGTACATAAAAATCGCATAATCAGTTCTAAGTGTGTGTGTGTGTGTGTGTGTGTGTGTGTGTGTGTGTGTGTGTGTGTGTGTGTTTCGTTATTTCTTCTTTAAAAAAAAAGAAATTATAACGTGGGTAAGCATTGGCCCCGGGGCTTGTTGCAAAAGTTAAAGCTGTGTATGTAACCTTCTCGTAATTCTGACCCAGTTTTGAATCTTTGACAAAGAAGACAATTAGCGTCTTCTTCCAACTACCCCCTCCCAAACCCCCAAACCCCAACCTCAGCCTCATCAAGAAAGAAAAACGAGACAGAGCAACAACTAAAAAGACAAAGATAATGTCTGGGCTAAACATGAAAGAAAATCTTAAAAACAAAATATTTCATCCGCGCTCCGAACGTAAGAAATAAATTTTATCATCAAATGTCCAATATTTTAATCAGCCCTGTCGGTTGGGTCTTTAGAATATACCGACTGCACCTCTGCAGAGGGATAATACCACCCCACAAATGGGGCTACCTCTTGGCCGTGGGAGGTGACCAGTGATGATTAGGACGGAATCCTGCAAGATGAACAGTCCATGAGATGCTACACTCCACTTAGGCCTTTCTTAGGCTTGACGGGCGGTCGGAGGGGGCCTTTCCGAACAATTGGCTGGTCATGTCAAGCCTTGTGCACCTATACGATTGACCCAACCTTATTGCCCTTATGGCAAGCCCCAACCTTTTTTTATTATATATGTGTTAGAAGGCGGTGGCTGAGGGTCTCCATATCCTGAGAATGACGTTAAACTCTATCTGATGGTGAGGTTCCAGTTCTGGAGATCTGGGGAATGTGGAGCACCCCTTCATCACCATTGTTCCCAGGTCCACTCTGACCCGGAGTGGTAGTACCAGTTAGGGTCCCATCTATGGGTTAGATAGAAAAGCATGAGTTTAGGAAAAAATTGAGTATCCATTAAGAATGTACTTATTTCAAAACAATCGGCATTAAATGACCTACTGAGGTTGATATGCCGTAAAACAAATCAAACCAAACCAAACCAATATTTTGATAACGTTTGTTGAAGAAGGTTCACTGGACTTTGAAAAGTTAAGACTCGTTTCCGGTGTATTATATCACTGCTATTCGTCATACGTCGTGTGGGATTAATTTTGAATAGCAATTCCATATTGTGTCGTCTCAATTTCAGGACCAAGGCGGAAAGTAGAATGTTTATACGTATTCCATCTGGCAGATCAGTTATAAACAACAAAGAAACAACCTTCATACAAAATCTACAAAGACAGTATTACCAATATCAGCTTATTTTTTTTATCTCGCTGACAAGTTAAAACGACAATTCTTCCAAACCGTAGTTGCATCTATGCTACTGTATAGCTGCACTACATGGACCCTAACGAAGCGCCTAGAGAATAAGCGAGGTGGGAGATGCACAAGAATGCTGAGTGCGATCTTAGACAAATCATGGAAATAACACCCCACAAGAAAGCAGCCGCACGGCCACTTGCCCCATATCACAAAAACGATCCGAACGAGTCGAACAAGACATGCTGGACGCTGCTGGAGAAGCAAGGACAAACTCATAAGACGTTCTCCTATGGAAGCCAGCACACGGGCGCGTCAGTGTGGGCCGTTCAGAAAATACCTACATTGACCATTTCTGCGCGGAAACTGGATGCTGCACAGAGGACCGAGAGAAATTAATGATAGGATCAGTTGGTGAGAGATTGTTATTGATATCCGCGTTACTAGTGTGACATGATGATGATGATGATGATGATGATTAAAATATTGTCAGCCATTTTAAAGCAGGGGACAACGGCGACTCAAGTTCAAATCCTGAACGAGGTTGTTTGCGTCGTTGGGAGAGGCAGGAATCCATTTATTTTCCCTCCAGCTTTGGGTAAATAGTAGGTCAAATAGGCATCTTGTGGTCTGCTGGCAGGTTTTCAATTTAACACGATTTAATTGTAGGGATTACATCCCCTACTTGCCACGGGCCCCATATTTGACACAATTGTCAAGATGTCGTAGCAGTATAAAAGAGGGGGCTCTAAAGTCAAGGGCCCCTTTTTACCCTCTACTCCTCAAGAGAATAACACGCACCAGTTGCACCTCCAGTCCACAGGACAGGCGGTGGAGGCTTTAAGCCCCCAGCATTCCGTGTCACGTGGCGCATGAGAGCACACTCAAATGTAAGTCGTGATATTTTCCTTTTTTACTAGCAGACTTAAGCAAGACTTTTATCTGCCAAAATACTATTTTCCTATTAGGACATTTCTCTTATACAATTATGTACAAGCTCTTTTTTGGATCTTCTATCATGTCTATAATTTCTTCTATTTAGTTTGCTCAGGCAATAAAGTATCCTTTTATCACTTCATCGTTAATTGTTCTTATATTTATAGGAAACGATAGATTCAACCAACTATCATTCATCTTTTTTCACAACTACCAAATCCAACAGAATTGCATAAATAGGAGACTGCCTATGATTCACTTTAATATAATATCCTTGAGAAATGCATGAATCCATCTCTTCTCACTCTATATATGTGAAATAGTAGGGCAAACTGGTTTCTTTAGCTTTAATTAGGTAACCAGCTTGGGTCGAACTCCCTATTCAGTAGTAATGGATATACCAGACTAGCGTGCTAAACATTACACCATAATTGGACGCCCTTTTTTAACTGGTTCGTCATGAGTAAGATATGACACAAGGTCGCAAGTATGGGCATCCAGCGGATCGGCGAGATAAGCTTTCTAACCATTACACCGTTTTATATAATATCAAGTATACCTATATAATACTGATACTATTCAAACAGATATATTTGACCTATAGATGAGACCCTAATAGGTACAACCATTCCGTTGTGGACCTGGGAGTAATGGCAATGAAGGTGTATACTACACTCTCCAGATTATTCCCTTTATTCCCCTCCAGCTATGGGTAAATAGTAGGGCAGACTGAGCTCTTTAATCTTGGTTAAGCAACCAGTCTAGGAGAAGGAAAACTCTGAATTCAAACCTGTTAAACTCCGCTAAAGAAATTGACCATGTGTCACATTTTACTCGTGCAGAGGGTTTGGTAAATCTATATACTCCACAGATCTCCAGAACAGGAGCCTCACCACTTAATGCAATATAATGTCATACCCAGAACGCCTCTTTTGGGGGGAAGGGGATCTAACCCCGCTGTTGGGGATAGAGTCAGCGTGTTCTAAGCCCCCGGCGTACTTTTAGCCAAGAGTGATTAAATCGAAATATTTTATTTAGTGGGTCTTGTTTTTGAGTTTGGTGAAAATAAAAAAAAGTAAAGTCGTCGAGGTGGCCTAAAGTCGGTATCAGTTAGACAGCGAGGGGGCCTATCCCCTTTTGACAAGCGCTAGACCAAGGAGATTGTTTTGGTATCTGAGGAGGAGCGCCATACCTACCATTAGCTTTTCACTTTACCGCACAAATCCCTATGCTACACATGCGCTGAATTGGCGAGCCGCCGGTACCGAACACAGAACCTTGTGGTTCCAAGTCGGACGCTCTATCGATTGAGCCAAACCGGCCATTTGGTGGAAATAAGAATTCCTAATTCTTGTTTTTCGCTAAGCCGATTTTGTTTTTAATCAAAATTCCGCAGGAAGCTGCTTTTGAGTATATTTCATAACTTACGCACAGTTAATTCATCTCACAGAATCTACTTCCGTGTTGTGCTAATTTTGGGTCATTTTTACTGAACGCACAGTTCGAAGGTACCGTGTAAATATTTGATTACCCAGAACAGGCATAAATGTCAAACTCTTTCTAGGGAATAATTAATGATATAGGATTGGTTCTTAACATCTACACACACATACATTATGACACAATTAAACTATATATATATATATATATATATATATATATATATATATAAAAGAAAAGGTGACTTACCGGTGAATTTGGTCACGATGGTGAGTAAGTGTGGAATTCAGGGGGATAAGTCAACGATATAACAGATACAAAGTGCTCAATACTAAGTAGAGTAAAGTTATTATAAAATGTACAAGAGATAACCTACTCGAGTTAATTCATTGGATTTAACCCTGAAGATCCTTATGGTGGAACTCGAGTAGGTTATCTCTTGTACCCATTTTATAATATACATACATATATATATATATAATATATATATATATAAAGTTTTCCCTTATTTATATTATATATATATATATATATATATATATATATATATATATATATATATATATTAGTAAAGAAAAAGGCTTAAAAATCGGTCATTTTGTGGTTATACTTCTATTTTTACATGTGGGTAGAAATATATCTATAACCGCAAAATGAACGATTTTTATATTGCTCTGTTCAATAATATTGAACATCGTGCTTTCAACCTCGACCTGAACAACTCTAACATTCTTGGAAGAAAGGTCCAACTTAAAATCATCCTAATACCTACTTACCTTGTAACCCATTTACGGATATATATATATATATATATATATATATATATATATATATATATTGTAGTTTTTATACAATTTAGTTCTTTTGGGGGGTTCCGTTTAGTATTTGCATATTGCTGAAGGGATTTCATTGTATTCGTCTGTGTTCTCTTTCTTTTTCTTTTTTTTCTTTTTTTTTTATGAATTCCAGGACCTTGGACTCTGAATTTGCTTCGGAAATGTTCTTTTCGCAGAATTTTTAAGTGACTTCATTATATATACTAGCAACAAAAAACGCCCTCCGGGTGGTGTAAAAATTCATTTTTGAAAGATATTGCCTGAGGAAGGGCGGTAAAATTCAATGTCAGAGGTTTTGTATGATAAGTATCAAAATCACTAAATTTATTAAAGGAATAAAAAAAAATAAACCAATTTGAAATGGAAACTTAGTTCTGTCCCTCTCAAATAAAATGTTGCATGCATCTATCAATTATTAATTAAATGTTTATTTTCAATATTTTGCGCATAAATTCTTTACAAAATCGTAGGTATTTATTTATTTGAAAACTTTTTAATTAACTTCTTATTACGGAAAAAAGGGCGAGCGTAAAAAACAATTTTTTTAATTGATTACTTAAATTTTGAGTATATATAACACAGTGTTAGATTTTATTACTATGTATTAACGATTTTTACTACAAATTAAATACTCATTAATAGACTTAGGCAATGATTGAGATTATTGTGACGTAAGTTCTTGTTAGAGACAGAAATACACTTCATTATTAATAGATAATTGATAAGGGAAATGTATGAATCCAATTATTCTCTCTCCAGCAACTGGTAGGGCAGACTGGGATCTTTAACTTTGGTATGACAACTTGTTTAGGAGAAACTCTAAATTCAAATATATTAACTAAGAAATCGATCGACGGCGACAAAAACATCCGGATTGTACCTAATGTTATCAAAATATTGGAAAACTTTTTACTCACCATCGTACTTGATCCGCATCGCTGGATTTTCATTACGTCTGTTTGTTTTTTATTCTATTTTATTTAATATCTTCTTCTAACGATCACATGATCGTTCTTAAGGGATCATGTGACTGTTTGTAAAGCATCCTGAATTCTAATCCCGGTTTTTACTAAAGACCTCCACTATTTCTCCATCTCCGTTTTTATTGTATTTTACTCACATTTGAAACAGTTGTTCCTATACCTGCCATCTCATATTCGATTACCTATTTATCTTAACACATTTAGCATTACTAGCAAAAGTGTGTGCCACCTGGGCGCAAGTATTTAAATTTTAATGTGATAAAATATTATATTAAATTAGAGAAACTATCGAAACTAAATAAGAACGAATATAAAAATATTACACTTATTTCAATGTTATCTTCATTGATTTTTATATAAAATTATATATAGGATTGCTTTTAATACGTTTGAGAATAACATGATAGTATTAGAAATAAGTTTTGTTAAAATCATTATGCTAATTTTCACACCATATCCTATGTAAATCTTTATTTCTTAGAGATATATAACACATATTTCAAGATTTTAAATGCATTAATAATATAGGGAGTTTGGCGGCAAATCTAACTCAGCTCGACTTTAATAGAGACGTCGTTGATAGATAAGATGCTAATTAAGATTAAATAATGACTATTTCATATTCGTTGAGAATATAAGTTAAGAAACTGAGGAAGTCGTGACGTCAGGGATGACGTAGTTTCGGTTACAGACAGACAGTTACATAATCTCTATTATTATAAGATATTTGATTTAACAGCTTAAATAGAATAATACATCTGGACACTGAAATCATTATAATACTTCTTTTTTTTCTTTTTTTTCTCTCTCTCTCTCTCTTTGTCAATGTAACATAGCGCTAATAGTCTAGAGAAAGGTACGAATCCAACTATTCTCCTCCAGCTATGGGTAAATAGTTGAGCAGACTGGGCTGTTTAACCTTGCTATGACAACCGATCTAGGAGAAGGAAAACTCTGAATTCAAACTAAAGGGTTTCTCTTCTCGTTAGTCAAAACTACTTTGGGAGCTCTCCATCCTCATCCTCCTCCCCATCCCCATCCTCCTCCTATATTTAAATGTTTTTTATGTTTATTTTCTCTTTGTGTTTTTTTGTTTTTTTTGTGGTAAGAGTCATCCATTGTTTCTCAATCTCTCTGATTGTGCCCTTTTTTTATATTCCTTTTCTTGACTTAATTTTGAAACAGTTGTTCCTATTCTTACAATCTACCCTCCGATTACCTATTTATATTAACACATTTAGGATTATATTTGATCTAACAGTTTAAATGGAACAATATGTCTGCACACTGAAATCATTATAATACTCCTTTCTTTCTTTCTTTCTTTCTTTTTATCCAATGTAGCAGCTGTTGTTTGTGTTGCTTGTAGTGTTTGTTGGCTTTTACGAAAGAAAAGAAACAGAGAGAAAATAAACAGACGGAAAAGAAATAGTCAAATATAAAGAAAAAATATTTACAAGAGCAATGATAACGCATGAAACATTAGAGTAAAAAGAATATTAACAAAAATATCAGAATAAACCAATAAATTCTAATTAATTATATTATATACACTGAATGTAGCGAAATGTCTTGGGTTTTTATTATTGCTATATTGTTTTCTAAAGTAATATGTAAACGAGACATAAACATAAAAAAAACATTATTGCAACTCTATTTGATTCAGTCTTAAATTCAAAATAAAATGTCGGCAAAATGATTGAAGACAAGGGAGATAATCAATGATTTTAACTTGAGCCAAATAAATTAAGCTCTTTTTGTAATTTTTTTGTTTGTTCATTCTTCGCTTCGACTAATATCTCCCGTAGAGTGAAATGAAATTAAATTCGTTTGTTGAACGAGTTGTCTTTATTTAACGAAGAAGGATTTGGTTAAAGTGGATTTAATAACGTTTTTAAATAAGAGACAAAAAGTAGAAAGAAACGGGAACAAAATAATTCCTAAGGGTGAATGAACATGTAAAAGATAGAAAAATAATACTTTGAAAAATAACTACCAAAAATAATTAGGATTTAAAGAAAGAAAGAAAGAAAGAAGAAATAAATCTATTTTAAGGGATATGGAAAGAAAGAAAGAAAGAAAGAAAGAAAGAAAAAGAAAGAAAGAATATACGTATTTTGAAGGACATGAAAAATGATTTAGGATTTGAATTAAGATAGACAGATAGAGATAGATAGATAGATAGATAGATAGATAGATAGATTACCAGGAAAAGAAAGAAAGGGAGAAATAAAAGAAAGAGTACGAAGGGAAAGAGAAAAAGAAAGATTGATAGAAAGATTTTACGGGTAAAAAGAAAAAAAGAATCTAGGCATTTTGAGGGCTATGAAAAAGGATTTAGGATTTGAATTAAGATAGATAGATAGATAGATAGATAGATTACACGGGGAAAAAGAAAGAAATAATCTGAGAATTTTGAGGGATATGGGAAATGATTTAGGGTTTGAACGAAAGAAAGAAAGAAAGAAAGAAAGAAAGAAAGAAAGAAAGAAAGAAAGAAAGAAAGGAATTTATTTTGAAAGATATAAAAATCACTGGGGATTTGAATGAAGAAAGAGAGAAAAATGAAGAGTTATTCACAAAATAAAGCGAACACAAAATGCAAATCCTATGATGTTAAAGACTTCTGATCATACGCCTAGAATCAGCAACAAAATATTCTTTTTGATATGCAGTGAGAAAAGGCATTCACCCCTGAATTCTGTTCATGTTGATTAACCTTGTAATTAGAAGAAGAAAAAAACATTCTCGCAAACCAGATCAAAATATTATTAAAAAGAATTTAGGAATGTAATTCTCCTCAATTTCGTTCATGTAACTCAAATGGGAAATAAAATGACAGCATTTTGAATAATGCGCATTTCATTTTACACAAGATGAAATTTACAGGTAATATAACTCGACTAGTAGGGCCTGTGGATATAACACAGTATGATAATCTAATTATTACAACATGTTTACTTAAGAGCTATTGCTAAATAGTTCAATATGTAAAAAGTATGATAATCTTGATTTAACTCTCCCTCACTCTTTTTTCTGTTCTTTCTTTCTTTTCGTATTTTCTTTATGTTCAATTGAAACATATTAGCGCTATCGACTCCGTGCGCTCACCCCCTCTCTATCTTTCCCTAATCTCTATCTTTCTTTCTTATTATATTTTTTCTTTGTAGCATGTCCTATTTCTTTCCTTTCCTTCTTTATAATAAAAACGGAATGGTCCATTATTTAACTGGGGTGACGACACTCATAAGAAATAAGAATTCGGTAGATAAGCAACACCAGATAATCAGAATTTACATTTTTGCATTTCATCTTGGGTGATTTGGACGGTCTCATTTTTAACTAGAAGGCGTAGCAAGATAATAACGGTCGTATTTTGTTGGAACACCAGTATTATTATATAGATACGTCCGTAGCTTTTAGAAATAAAACGTGTATCGATTGTATAGGTGTAGTGGTTAGTAAGACAGGCGAGCGTCTCATTGTAAATGAATTTGAAGTAAATTCAATTTTTGCTGGCTGTGCTATATTCCTGGCTTTGTACTAACTTAATCTAAGTTTAGTAAATGGCAACAGTAATCAAATCCTATGCAAAAACTGCACCCAGGTCAGAGTGTTGTAATTTCACTTTCTATAAATATATTTACACGTGACTCTAATAGTTAACAACTGACGAGAGAGTGATTTAAGTACTATGTTTGGCCTTGAAACTACAAACTCTTTCAGAAAAAGTTATATCATTTCGGAATCTAATAACTGTTAGCTGTGGCTATAGAATACGCTGACAACACCTTTTCAGATGGGGTAAAATCCCAGCCCCAACAGGACTGCATGTTGGCCGTACGTAGCAACCTCTGATGCCCAAGGACGGGTTCCTGGTGGCTGAGCAATTCATTACATGCAACACTCTACTTTAACCCTTACTTGGTCGGTCGGAGAGCCCCCTTCGATCAAACGACTGGTCACGTCAAGCCCGAACACCTATATGATTATCCCGTGGTAATTGCATTTCACTTTGCGCTAATACCCTTGGGAAAGGTATGAATGTTACTCTCCCTCCAGCTATGGGTAAATTGTAAGGCAGACTGGGCTCTTTAACCTTGGTTAGGCAACCGGTCTAGGAGAAGGAAAATTCTGAATTCAAACCTGTTAAACTCCGCTTAAGAAATTGACGTTGTGTCACATCCTGTTCGTGCGGAGGAGTTGGTAAATATATATATATATATATATATATGATTTTTCCCGACTCTATTACCCTTATAGCAACCCCACAACCTTTTTAACATTTTTTTACTTTTTTTTATATGTGCTAAAAAGCGATGGCTAAGGGTCTTAGTGTCCTCGGTATGACATTAAACTGCGTCTAGTGAAGTTTCAATTCTGAAACTCTGGGGAGTGTGTAATACCCTTTCATTGCCATTACTCACAGGTGCACTATGACCCAAAGTAGTAGTACCTGTTAGACTCCCATATATAGGCTAAATAATTTTTTAAATGAGTTTTAAAACGTGTCTTTTAAAAAAATGAATCCCCAACAAAATGAATAAAACAAAACGTCTTGGTATAACATAACCCAAGGGTTACATGCTGTCAAATCCAACCAACCAGCCAACCAACGAACGTTCAAATTATCTCAAATTTTTACAGCATGTGTAAAAACAATTGAGAATTATATTTTTTTCAGGTATAGGAAATACTATTCACTGGGAAAGAAGAGGTGCTTAAACATTAAACATAGAATTTTGAATTGTTTCCACACATGCTGTTAAAATTTGAGATCATTTGAACAAGAATTAGTCATGTTATTAGATTACGAAATTAAATCAATTTTTCTGAAACATTTTCTGTACATTATCAGAGGTTGGTTGGGTAATTTTATGGCATGTTAATCCTTGTTGTGTTGTTTAATGCTGAAGTCAGTCTTTTTAAAACAATTATATGGTTTCAAGTAACTATTTGTATAATAATAATAATAATAATAATAATAATAATAATAATAATAATAATAATGGACCTTGCCAGAAAATTGAGAAAACTGTGGAACATGAAGGTGAAAGTCGTACCGATTGTAATTGGTGCCCTTGGAACGGTCCCCAAAGCTCTGGAAAAGAACTTGGGTGAATTGGAAATCAGGGAAGAATCGAGACCATCCAAACTACAATCAGGCGATATATTTTTAAACTGAGGATGGGATTAAAGCTCCATGTGAGCCAGACCATAGTTTTAGAGATGATCTCTTGCCTTTGTTTATGAAGGCCTTTAAATCCTGTCTAAGGATCGCATTAGCACACAGATAAATTAAGTATTTTGTAAGTTTCCGTACCCACCGTAATATTCGCTTTACATTTTCCTACGGTTTTCAGCAATAAGTCAGAAGCTATTTGTAGATCTAATGTCTAAACCAAGGAACTGGGCTATATTGGTGTTGATAAAACTATGACTACTTCCCGAATCTACTAGCAGGGTAAGTTTTTTTGTTTTGTTTTTTGTTGTTTTTCTTTGTTTGTTTGATTTTTTGTTGTTTTGTTTTTTATTGTTTTGTTTTGTTCTGTTTTGTTTTTTGTTTTGTTGTTTTGTTTTGTCTTTTTGTGAGAGGTTTGTTTCGAAATTCCTATTAGCCCTGTAATTATTGTGGTTATGCAGCTGAAAATTTATTAGTTTTCAAGCAACATACTTTAGTAAAACGACATTTCTTTGCAATTGTAACCACTCATTTCTCAAGCCGGACAATTATTTCTAGAGTGCCCAGGGCCTCCGCTGAAAAAGCACTGATCTTCCCCTGAGTCTAGGCTGAACGGGGTGATCTGCCCTTGACCATATACAATATGAATACAGCTATGGTGGTAACCATTTGTAATACTACTCTTCACGTTTAAACAACACCGCCACGTCTTTCGTACTTTATACTTTACAGTGGAATTTGCTTTTTGTCCAAGAGTCCTCCTCCTTTTGATTTCCCTCTTACTGAGGAGTTAAAATGTTAGTCTGGGGGTTCCGATACCGACGATGTTTTTGTTTATTTGTTAATAGCATATCAATCTTCATGGGTTATTTAATGCCACTGTTCCCCCTTGTAGAAGAACAGTAATTGTACTATTTAACCCATATCTGAGGGGATGGGGGAAGATGCTGCTTGATAACTTGGTTGGGTATCAGCAAAATAGGCATCAGAATTTAGGATAGCCCTTTGCACACTTCGCGCTTGATTTCCAGCTTCTGTGAAGGTGTCCATTTTGTTTTCAAGAAGTATGTCGAATAAGAAACGTGGATAAACCAGAAATAAGGACATCTATAATAGCTTCCTCTTTGCAAACTTGAGCGGTAAGATCTTTGAATTTACAGCCCTTCACCAGAGCGTTCAATGCTTAAAGATATTGATCCAAGGTTTCCCCAGCTTGTTGAGTTCTGATGCAAATACATGCTCCGTATATATTTCACTTTTTTCTTGAGCGAATGCTCTCCTTAGAATGTTAATAGCTTCTTCAAAGTCTTTACAATAGTTCGTATACGTCAAACGGCTCATAAGAATATCAAACACTTATCCTTCAATATACTTGAGGAAGTTTTAAAATGTTCGGTACTAATAATTTCATATTTTCTCTTACTATCTAGATCCAGAATTTTAGATTTTAGAACATTTTCTCTTTTGATATATCCGAATCAAAAAATAGTAGTGAATAGAAGGTTGTAAAGTATGATTAATTAAACTAGCTAGTATATGCATCCTCCGGGTGCAAGTATTTAAGTTTTAATGTAATAAAATATTATATTAAATTAGAAAGGCTAATAAAACTAAATAAGAATGCAGATAAAAAGAGTTGAAACGGTGGGTGGTAAAATCGAAAAATAGAACAACAGATATTTACTCTTCCCGTCTTTCATTGCAAAACTTTCCTAATTTAACTATTATGTTAAGATAGGAAATAAAGAATAAAATTACAGTTATTTCTTCTTCTTAATGAATTTCTTTTAAGAATTATCTCTGAGATTTTTGCTCATATTCATTATGATAAAACCAAACAATTAGCATATATTTATTAAAATCAATTTTTTAATATCAATATGCGAATTAGCCTTCCTGTTCATACTGTAAACCACTATTCTGTTGTATATATAAATACAATTGCATGTTATTAGTATGTAGATATGGTCAACAGTATCAATAATGTAAAACAATGTTATTAATAATTGAGATTTAAATAAAAACAAAATCATTGAGAATTTGACGTAAATAACTAAGGGAATTGTGACTTGAGTAAACTTAGTAGTAACATAGTTTCGGTTACAGACAGACAAACATACAATCTCCATTTTAATAAGATGTATTCACTGCTATTTCTCCTAGAGTTTCGTTATTTAATTTGAACTTTACCAACTACCATTTATAAAAGATTAGCATATGAATACAACAGCTGATATATTTGGCTTGGAAGAAAAATAATGTTTTCCTTTTTAGAAATTGTTATGGATCTACATTTTATGAGCGATATTATATATACATACATAAACAAACACAAGCATAGAGAAACAGACACACCTGTTACATAATTATTGGATCCCTAATACTTTTTAAGGTAGTGTAGAAACATAATGGCGATTAGTGCAGCCCATGGCCTTGAAGGATGAGTGACAACGCTTGACCTCACTCTCAACTTGCCTTCCGGGGATAAATCGTGAGAACCGGAAGGCATAGAAGACCCTGTTCCGGTTTTAAGGATACTAAGTAACTCAGTCAGTTAAAAGGTAGCAGCGAGCTCGAAGGGGTAAGTCGTGTTATACACGCGGTCCCTCATCTGCTCAGATTGTCTGGTTGGGAATTTACAAATAAAGTAACATTAAAAGAAAATCGAAGTCTTGTGTTTACTAAAAACTAACAATGACACAGGGCTTCTGATAAGGGTAAAAATCCCCAATAGAAGACCAGACCGGAATCCCCAAGTCAACACCAGACGCTAGACCAGACCAAGATGATAGACGATCAGAATAGCAAAGCCGGCTAGAAGAAAGTCCATACTTTAGAAGAGACCAGACCAAGATGTTAGACGATCAGAATAGCAAAGCCGGCCAGAAGAAAAGACGACTAGAAGTAAGAAGTAAGAAAAGGGTATACAACACACCGACAGAGAGAGGTAGAGACGGATAGATTTCTTCATATCTTTTCAAAAATTATTAAATATTTCACAAAATCTTTATTTTCAATCCTATTTTCTTCCAAGAAATGAGTCTTTCACGGGTGCGTTTTCTTGATGATAAGTGATTAACACGCTGCTTTGAAACCAATGGTAACTGCACCTTGAATCTATTGTACTCTAAAACACTCAGACACACACACAGACACACAGACATATATATATATACACACACACATACATATATATATATATATATATATATATATATATATATATATATATATATATATATATATATATGACTGTTACCTCGGATTATTGTGACCCTCGCTAGTACCTGTTCCTGAAAATAGTGAGAAAAGACGTTTTACTGAGTCAGTCCAACTAACATTAAACAATATGTATTCAAAACTAGTTATCAGCTAGCTACTGCTGGGAACTCTTAAGTTGGCCTTGGGCCCAACATGGGAACTTCATACATTGAGTACATATTAGATTTCATTAAAATTGAACAATGTTTTTCAAATAATTAAAAGTTTTCATTAAAACAATGATAAAATTTGTCTATCCGGAATTTATCGCTGGATTTCGCCAATCAATTTCGTTTATTTCAAAATATATTTCCATGTAATAAAAATTCGTTGCCAAAAATCACCGAAAACAACCGTAGTAATTAAAACTTGGGAATCCAAAATTTCATGATTCCGGATTCGGCCAGGAATATTTTGCTCACGGAGTCGATCTGATTCCAAAATGGTATGATATATTGGACTACGGTCTATAGGAGTGAAGTTGAAAAATGTGACACACTGACATTTACATTTAGTGAAGAAGAATCAGCCTACATTATTGGATGTCACTGAAGCTGTTTCCGGTTTTACAAAAGAATGTCCTTCTCCGAATGCTATAACAAAAACTAGGAATCTATCAACGACAATTTTATGTCAAAGTGTCTTGCTATCAAAAATCTTGCTATCCATTCAGCATGGGTGCGCTAGATTTCAGGTGACCCTAAGATTGTTCACCACCTTACAGGACAGGTCCTATTATTCATTAAGGTGGATCTCTTAACCACACTCCTCTTTAGCTAAGCCTAGTCTTTTGACTATGCAACGGGTAGTACTGGCTTACATAATACCATTAGCACTCTTTGGGCCACTTGATAGATAGATAGATAGAAAGAAAGATAGATAAGTTGGTGATTTTGTTTAATGGCATATCAGTCCTTATGGACTACCCAATGCAAAGTTCTGTCTTATATATATATATAATATATATATATATATATATATATATATATATATATATATATATATATATATATTTGTAAGTGAACAGTTTGTGGCTATATGTGTTTTTTGTTTTTATAGGCTATTAAAAATTATTTTCATTAACTTCATGTGTATCAATAAATTAGTAGTAATAATATCATGTGTATTAAACTTATGGTTGGCCCTCAGCCACCACCTTCTAGCACCAATGTGATGGGGTTTGATGTTTGTCACAAGAGAAGATAGACAGATAATTGGCCATGGCAATTCCCCAATCAATTTTAATTATTTCCAACTAAATGCATTTTAATTGTACAGTCAAGGGACTGTATATATATATATATATATATACATACACACGCGCGCGCACACACACACACACACACACACACATATATATATAATATATATATATATATATATATTATATATATATATATATTATAAATAATAAAATTCGAAGGCAATACAATGCGTAAAAAAAAGACAAAAAGATGTTTTATATGTCTAATCGATTTCAAAGCAAAGCCTTATCTTCAGAGTTTTTTTCAATGACGTGCTTATGTTTTTTTATTTGTGTGGTCATAATTTCTCTTCATATTTCCTTTTCATCTCCTTTTTTTCCTCTCTTTCTTCTTCTCCTCCTTTATGAATGGGCGAATAACTATAATTTCTTATTTCTCTCTTCCTTTTTTTTTTTTCAAAGTTGTTGAGACAAGGCTGACATCTGGTAAGATGTTGCAATATGTTGCGACCGTGCGGACATGTCAAAGTTTTTTTTGAAAACAAAAAGGAACAAACAAATAAAACCGTTAATAGAAAATTTTTTTACATACTTAGCTTTTTTTTCGCTTTCACCTTTCCTTTCTTATTCTTTCTCCCTCTCGTTCTTTTTTTTTGTGTTATTTCTCTTCTTTTTCTTTTTTTTTTCTTTTTTATCCCCTTTGTTCTCTAATTTAAATTATTTTTTTTATAGTAAATAAGTAATAAAAGATTATCTTAAATTATGTATTAGTATTGATAGAAAAAAAAAATTCTTTTTTATTATTTTTTTTTTAAGAAAATATCTTTTATGAGTACTTTTTTCTCTTTTTCTTTTAAACTTAAATAGATTAAATATTATATTAATTATATATTAAAATATCATATAATAATTACATATTAGGATGGATGCAAAATTCAAAACAATAAAACAAACCATTCTCCTTTAAATTTCAAATAGATTAAATATCATAAATCAAATATTTGAATTACAAAAGGCATAATGTTTGCTTCAATTATATATTTTATTAACTTTTTTTTCATTCTTTTGCTGTTATTATTTATTCTTATTTTTTTTCCTTAAATATTATTAATAGTTCTTAACAATGCTTCAAGCAATTACCAATTACTTTTATATATATATATATATAGTGAGAGAGGTACTTCATTCGTAACTCAATTTCCTCGTATAACAAAATAATTTTCCAATTTAAATAAACTGAAATCCCATTAATCCATCCCAGTGCCCTAAAAATACCCCAAATTTTTGTTACATTTTTTAATTGAAAAATAGCACTGTATTGTATAAAAACATAACAAAATAGAATTTAATGAATTATGTCCAGTTATATGTCCTAATGCTTATCTTTTATAAATAATATTTTTCTTGTTTTTCTATGTTTTTAGTGAAC
>CM042140.1:125489178-125511678 GCA_023376005.1 Doryteuthis pealeii
GTTTCCGGTGAACCTTGCCGAATCACACAACATCGGACCAGTTTTCAAAGGTGGTCGCACGCTACGCAAATACTTTAACAAAGTCAAATATTTTTAATCCAAACTACGTATTTCCTGTAGCTGTAAGCAGGAAAAGCGAGACTAGCCCTAAAAATAAGACTTGATCAATATCAGTAAGTGTAATCCGTCTTAAGCCATCCTGGCGCAACACCATGAAGCCAAGAGGCCTAAAAGATAGCGGCGGCAACAAAGCACCGGCACATCAACATCTTCAGGGACAGCATTCACATGCGTCATCTGTGGTCGGGAATGTTTTTCGAACATTGGACTTCACAGTCTCAGGAGGCGCTGTAACTTCAGAGGCACAAGAACTATATAGTCTTCCGAGACTGCAGTGCCAAATGAATCCGTACCGACTATTGAAAATCAGATATAGCTTATTGCATATTAAAGGAGAAAGAGAACACCACTCCTTATGTTTTTATTTATTTCATTTAACGACATATCAAACCATTATGGGTTATTTAATACCTAAATTCGATTCATTTGTAAAAAAATTATATATTGATACGCTTGTTTTTTTTTTAAATCTTCCGACCATTGTCATCTTGCAATACCTTCTGGTTAAAAATAGGACCGTCCAAGATGAAATGCAAAAATGTAAATTCTGATTATCTGTTGTTGCTTATCTGCCAAATTCTTATTTCTCATGAGTGTCGTCACTTCAGCTAAATAATGGACCATTCCGTTTTTATCATAAAGAACGAAAGGGGAGAAAAAGATGGACTACACAGAAAAAATATAGGAAAGAAAGAAAAAAAGAAAGAAAGAGTAGGGGAATAAAGAGAGGAGGTGAGCGTTAATCTGTTTCAATTGACATAATGAAACTATGAAAAGAAGGAAAGAAAGAAAAAGAGTGAGAGAGAGTTAAATGAAGATTATTATCCTTTTTATATATTTAACAATATTTTTGCAATAGCTATAAAGTAAATATATTAAACGTAGTAATAATTAAATTGTCATATTGTAGTATATCCACAGGTCCTGCTAGTTTGATTATAATCGTATCTATTTTCAAAGTTCCATCGCAGTCAAAATCCTTAAGTTGGGCATTCAATTCTAAAGTTTTTATTTATTTATAAGACTGATCAAATATAATTGCCTACGTGGTGGCTAAAAATAGTTGTGTATTTTCAAAAGGCATAAAATGTCGGTGTTTGAATCCAGGGAAAAGCAAGAATAAGAGGAAGAACAAAAAGAGGAAATCAAGAAGAAGAAGAAGAAGAAGAAGAAGAAGAAGAAGAAGAAGAAGAAACGAGTTGAAAGAAGAAGAAGAAGAAGAAGAAGAAGAAGAAGAAGCGAGTTGAAGGAAGAAGAAGAAGAAGAAGCGAGTTTAAGGAAGAAGAAGAAGAAGAAGAAGAAGAAGAAGAAGAAGAAGAAGAAGAAGAAGAAGAAGAAGAAGAAGAAGAAGCGAGTTTAAGGAAGAAGAAGAAGAAGAAGAAGAAGAAGAAGAAGAAGAAGAAGAAGAAGAAGAAGAAGTGTTTCATATTGAAAATGCCAACTGAGCAACAAGAAAAAAAGAGCGAAAAAATTATTCCCTTTTATATGAAAAAGAGAATGGGTAGGAGAAACGCATCCTTTTTATATGGAAATTTTAGGGGAGCAAGAAGGACGGGAAGGGTAGAAAAACAAAAGGAGACGGAGAGACCAAGGAGAGGAAACCAATCCTCTTTTAGAAAAAAGAAGGAGGAATGCAACACTTATATTATTATTCTGAAAAACAGAGGAGAGCAAGAAAAATGAAAAGGGGAGAAAGAAAGAGAAAAGTGACAAATTAGGAACAAATGAGAAGCTTTAGCCCTGTTAGCATATGGAATGTCCGAATTACACCATACTGACGTCAGTAAGTGACGTCAGTAAGCAGACAATCGGTTATGAGCAGTGTAAATTAATTCTCGGACATTTAAGCAATTAATTCAAAATTCAACAAATTTTCGTCATAGTGAGGAAACTGGTAAGGATGCAATGCCTAGGGCATAGTATCCAAACGTTTGTTTCTGCATCAAACGTTGAAAAGAATTTAATGGTTTGTTTTTTATAATAATCGTTGTGTGCGTGATCTTGTAGAGATCAAAGTCAGGCACAAGGCCGATTTCGTAAAGGGAAATAAGAAGTATTGTTTGTCTTAATTTTTTATATTAGGCTTGATATGTATTTTTTAATTTTTCGAACTGTTATCCTCATCTTTATCGGGATATATAAATATATATATATATATATATATATATATATATGTGTGTGTGTGTGTGTGTGTGTGTGTGTGTGTGTGTGTTTCCCAACTGTTAGAGCTCTCTGAAAGGGAATTTAGCAAACGGTCATCGCCTACGCTTAAAGCAAGGTTCTCCTATAAACGGGTATGAGCTCTCTGGGGACCTAGACATTATACCTATGTATGTATTTATCAGTTAAATTCTCATTCGCTTAGGGGTTAAAGACTGACTGATGATAAATTGGTCGGGTTTCGATTCCGGTTGAAGGTAGCCAGCGAAGTCTAGTCACACTTAGGAGACGTGATACGTTGAAACACGGTGTCTATGGATGAGTATATATATATATATATATATATATATATATATGAAATTTAACATTATGAAAAAACATATGATGTTTGTTATATAATTGCTGACAGTACTGTTTCGACCAAATTCAGCAATTACATAACAAACATCATATGTTTTTTCATAATGTTAAATTCCATACTGTCGGATTAATTTCCATCTATTTTTCATATATATATATATATATATATATATATATATATATATATATATATAGGGGCGGAGGAAACTCTTTGCTCAAAGACCATCTACTGCATTATTTCTAAGGTCCAACTCATCCTTATCACAGCATGGCGGTGTAAATGTGGTAGTGTCAGAGGCATATTGTCGGGAACTTAAATTCCTGTTAGAGCCAGGCAAAGCTGACAGGTCCGGCACTCTGTGGTATTAGGGCCACAACCCGACCAAAAAGACTCTGGTGAAAATCCCAAGAGGCGTCAGCACCGGAAACCGGTGGTTACTTTTGGTCCTCTCGTCCCTGCGTCTACTAAATAATCTACGGCAAATAAGAATGTCTCGAGTGTATCGAACCTGGAACCTTGTTGTTCAAAGGCAGATGCTATTGGTAGTACCTGTTAGGTATTGTTTTTATTGGCGATTATTTGAAGCTATAGATTGTTAACAAAGGATAATTATCATTGTTTTCTTTTATTGTTTTGTTTTATGGCATATCAACCTTAGTGGGTCATTTATTGCTGACACAGTTTTGAAACAAATTCATTCTTAATATATACTCATTTTTTTATAAACTCATGTTTTTCTATTTAACCTCATTAAATGGGACCCTAACAGGTACTACCACTACATGTCATAGTAGACATGGGAGCAATGGTGATGAAGGGTTGCTCCACATTCCACAAACCTCCAGAACTGCAACCTCACCATCAGATAGAGTTTAACGTCATTCCCTAGACATAAAGACCCTCAGCCACCGCCCTCTAGCATCCATATAATAAAAGGGTTGGGGCTTGCCATAAGGGCAATAGGGCTGGGGCAATCATATAGGTGATAGGGTTTGACATGACCAGCCGATTGATCGAAGGGGCCTCTCCGACCGACCGAACGTCAAGCACAAGTAAGGGCTAAAGTGGAGTGTTGCAGGTCATGGACTGCTCAGCTACCTGGGTTCCACCCTTAAGCACCCACCCACGGCCGACAGGTGGCTTCATTGGAGGAGTCTTACCCCTCTGCAGAGGTGCAGTCGGTGTATTCTAATGCCCCAGCCAACAGAGCAGGGATAATTATCAATTACTTGAAACCATATAACTGTATGCAAGTAGGTGACTATTATTAAATGGAAATAGTTACATGACATCATATAATCATCATTATTACGTTGGAATACCTTGTGGAAATTAGTTGTATTAGGAATACTTGATATCATATAACTATATGTAAATTATTTGTATCAAGAATAGTTATATGAAACTATAATTGTTTACTAATGATTATTATCAGTTACTTCAAACTATATAAATGTGTGCAAACAAATGATTATTATTAAATAAATAAAGATCACCTGAAAGCATATAACTATGCAAAAATTACAAGTATTAGATAGGAATACTTGAAACCATAAAACGGTGTGTAAATCATTTGTATTAGATAAGAATACTATATACTTTGCAATTATTTTTGTCACACTTTTTTATTTGATTATTATAATCATTTGTTTTCACCCAGTTATATGTTATTAAGCATTCCTATCTAATACTAATATGTTATTAAGCATTCCTATCTAATACTAATATGTTATTAAGCATTCCTATCTAATAATAAACAGTTATATGGTTTCAAGTATTCCTATCTGATACAAATAATCTGCGGACAATTTTTTGCTTTGTGCTCAGAGATAAAATGTGTGATATAAACGAACTTCACATTCGCTTATGTTAATAAGTTCACTAAAAACAATTAAGCTTAACGTAATTTCAAGCATTCCTTACCAATAATATTCATTTTCAAATAGATCTAATACTAATCATTTTCAAGCAGATACATTTGAGCCATAGATGGGAAACTAGCAGGTACTACCACTCCTGGTCATACTGTTACTAGGAGCAATGGCAATAAATGAGTCACGTAAAACTACTCAGATATCCAGAATTGGAACGTCACCATCGGATGCTGTTTGGTTTCATGCCCAGGACATTGCTTTTTGAGCCCCGTCGACAGAGCTATTTGACAAACTTTTCTTTCTCACGCGACTTTTCATTCCACCTTTTCTTACTCATATATATATATATATATATATATATATATATATATATATATATATATATAGGGGGTGCTCTGTTGCCCTAGCTTTCTTCTAGACATCTTGGTTTAATGGTGTTGCGCAAGGGTGACTTCATACATAAATAGCCTGCTTCAACACCTGTGGTCGGGGCTGTACATTGCACATTGGCCTTCACAGTCACAGAAGGCGCTGTAACTTCAGGGGCAAGAGAAATATATAGTCTTCCGAGACTCCAATGCCGATTATATATATATATATATATATATATAGAGAGAGAGAGAGAGAGAGAGAGAGAGAGACAGACAGACAGACAGACAGACAGACAGATCAAGCTGAGATACATATAGATAGCTATTTGGCAAACTTTTTGAGCTTACGCGACTGTAAAATTAGATAGATACTTCCAAGAAAACTAATAGATAGATAGATAGATAGATAGATAGATAGATAGATAGGTTAAGTTATTGTTCTATCATTTTACATAGAAATCTTGATGCCAACTTAAACTTACCCCTCTGCAGGGTATAAAGTTACCATATTCTGAGCCCCGCCGACAGCTATTTGACAAACTTTTCAAACTCACTCGACTGTATAACATTAGATAGATACACCTAATGAGACTAAGAGATAGATAGATAGATAGATAGATAGATAGATAGATAGATAGATAGATAGATATAACTGAGACAGACAGATAGATAGATAGATAGATAGATAGATAGATAGATAGATAGATTATTGTTAAGTTATTGTCCCCTTATCATTTTACAATTTAGGAATTCTGATGGCACATTAAACTGACAATAATTCCATAAACGTTGATAATCTGGCTTTTACAGCGTCATTTTGTAATCCACATTCAGTGGTTGTGTAATCGATACATCACACTTATTTCCGATTATATGATCCGAATGCTTCCATATTGACTTGATGCAAAAATCAATCCGATAAAGATTGTAGCGACGGCGGACACAATAAAAACGATCGGTATACATGTACATCAGTGAAGTAAGGAAGATTTACTTAGCGGGCAGATCAGATGATCAGAAGCACAGAGGCGTGGGAATTGGCCAATATCCAAGTTAATATATTCGTAGAGCCATTATCTGTGGTTACTTTTGTCCTGAGGCGTAACATTGGTCGAGGTGTAAAAGGTGTCTCTTAAATAACAAAGGACATTTAAATACAGTGAAATATTCCAATTTGTTAATACTTATGTATACGTAATTATCTAACCCAGCGGTGTCAATCACGGGATCTGCAAACTACTTTTCCATGGCACACGACAGAAAATTTTTTGTGACTAATATCTTACTAATATTACTCTGAATGTTTGAGATGAGGTTTGAGGATTAGTATTATCTGCGTTATTCGGACTGTTGTCCTCATCTTCATTGTAATATGTACAACGTTTCGGTCGATATGCCCTCCGGCCTTCTTCAGACATTTCTTGTCGGACTCGGGAACCTTCTCGGACTCGGGAACCTTCTTTTAGGACTCGGGAATCTTCTTTTTGGAAATTTCTTGTCTTAATCAGGAACCTTCTTGTCGTAATCGGGAGCCATCACGGAACTTTGAACCTAAACCTTTATTCAATCCACGGGGGTATCCTGTTCTCATTCCGCTAACCACGGGGATAGGGGCGTTAAGCTGTGTTAATTATAATTCTATGTTACTGCTGCCCTTGATCAGGATTGAACCTGCAATCTTGAGATAACTGTCAGAACTGTCTTAACCTAACTACCTTATCCACTAGGCCATGTGTCCAATCTTCCTAATACTTGGTAATTTGTGCCTCGCCCTTGTTCCTGTTTATCCACAGAGAAGGGTATAATGTACCTTAATGTTTGAGGCGATCTCATCTTTCGATCTTACTGAATCTTCTCATCAGTGAAGGTTGACAGGCCTTCTGCTACCTCTTCGTATGTCACGCTTGTCTGGTCATTTTTAAACTTCTCTATCCACTCATACACAAATCTACGCAGTGGTGCACTGTCCGCGTATTGTGCTAAAAACCTCCAATGAATTTCAGCCCCTGGCACTCCTTCCTGCATGGGAAATCGGGTCTCTTCCTTGGTACATACTACTAGCGGTGAAGCAAGGTTTACACTGTAAAGACAACAAGCAAAATGACGCGATTAGGTTCGAACTTCCATCACGTAATCTCAACAGTGCTAACTAAAAGCACGTATCCACAGAACGCGGTGTGACAATAATAAAGATATGTTACGGCGAAAGGGCAGATAATTTTTGACTCGCCCTCGTATATTTAAAAAAAATCTTAATAAGAATGTTTGTGAAATTTATATCAGCGTGTTTCACAAACCTATTGAAGTGGGGGAGTAACTGAGATTATAAAAATTAATTTGCAGAATAGAACATGTTGAATTTTTTTTGTTTCATAACATGGGAATGGGTAGATTTTAGAAGTCATATTGGCGTGCAGGGTGCACTTGTGATGATGGACAATTAACATGCACAACAGAACTTGATGTTGGTTGGTTGGTTGGTTGGTTGGTTGAGATTTACGGCATATCAACCCATTCGGTAATTTTATACCGAAGACATTTGTTTTATTCATTCTCGATGGGTATTCAATTTTTTTAACTAATTTTTTTAAACATTTTTGTAAAAACTCATTTTGTTCTATTTAATTCACAGATCGGACCCTAACAGGTACTACCACTATGGGTCAGAGTGGATCTGTGAATACTTGTGATGATAAAGTCAAACCCAGGACAATAAAACTCTCAGTAGACGCCTTCCAGCACATATATGATTAAAAGGGTTAGAGCTTGCCTTAAGGGCAATAGGTTGGAACATATAAGTGCTAGGGCTTGGCGTGACCGGTCGATTGATTGGAAGAGATCCTCTCCGATTGCTCTTCCAGTCTAGGTAATGGCCAAAAGGGAGTGCTGCATGTCATAGACTGCTCAGCCACTGAGATTCCATCATTAAGCATCACGGGTCGCCACCCACGGCCAACAGGTGGCTCCATTGTTTGTCTCATACGTTTCATAACGTAAGAAGAAATAAAATTTGTCAACTTATATTGGCATGGTGAAGGTGTGTCTGAGATGGCAGAAAAAACGCAGAAGCAGAAAATCATTGAAAATTGTGTTAGAGCGAATTGTTAAATAATCAGAAATTATATTTTTATTTCTTTAAACGAGATAAAACTTTTTTTTAAATTTTGCTTCTGTTTTCTCTGTTTTAATAATAATTATAGTGTAATTTATTACAATTTACCCATAAAATACAATAAACTGTGGAAAATGGAATTCATCAAAACGGAAAAGGGGGAAATTACCAAAAGTAAAAATGGAATTAAGGGAAACTTGAAACGGAAAATTTGTCTCACATTATTCTCACTTATTCACATATCCAACTTACTATCATATGCGTATTCATTTTGATTAAAAATAAATAAATAGCAGCCTATCAATTGTATTGTAGATTAGCCTCATAATTGGGAGAAATCATTCCACCACCTCATCTATAACTGTATGTATTTATTCAACCCATCCACCACGGGCAGGATGTGACACGAGGTCAATTTTAAAACGACGTATATAAACACAAACGAAAGCAACTCCTATTAATCTGAGACACATTTTGTATCCTGGCGCTCTAACAACCAGATCCCTTTGCCTTCTTGAATAAAGCTTCAGATTTCTTGTTGAACAATAGCGATTGTTTTGTTGTTTAATTTTGCTGATTGGTTTGGTTTGGTTTGGTTTGATTTCTTTGTTTAATGACATATCAACCTTCGTGGGTTACCTAAAGCCGAAGCCACCCTTGTAGAAGAACAGTATTGGTGCTATTTAACTTATAGCTGGGTGTGAGAGAGTTGATACATTTCCCAAGAGTATAAGTCCGTAATTGAGCGTAATAGCACGAATGGAGTGCGAAATCGTTTGCTACGATGTCACAGTTCAGCACGTTAACTACTACGCCATGGGGAGACTGCTTTATCTATCTTTACTGACGCGAAGCAAAGTTTGTCTGAATCAACAGTTTTTCTTCTCCTAGATTATAGCACCTAGACCATTCGCCTTAACAAGGTTAAAAAATCCAGTCTGCCATACTATTTAGCCATATCTGGCGGGTTAGCAGAGAAGAATTCATGGCTTTCGCAAGAGCATTAGCACGAAGTGAAAGACAAACAGTCTCATCCAGAATTTGAACTCGTTTTGCCGATTTCATTTCCTCCGATTAGTACCACGTTAATCGTGGTACTAATGCAAATTAACTCATGGGGATAATATCATTAGATTGCGTATTAAAAGCATTGCATTTCATTACATTTTACGGAAACACCCGAAACCTTTGGTTTTGGTTAGGGTAAGGGTTAGGAGTATTTGTCTCATACCCCACTTGTATGGACTGGGCACAAGGCCTCGTTTTAACGTGGGCCCACCCACAAGCCGAAGCTCATGGGTGGGAAAGAACAAAAATTGCATCGATCCCCTCGGCATTCCCCCTCAAGAGGGGCGCCTCAGGCGCTGGGCAATAAACCCAGCCCTGCCAATAAAGGGAAGGTAATGCTTGGAGGGATAGCCCTCTGGGATCGACGCTAATAATTGTACTTTAACCCGGTCCAGTGGCCGAAGCACACTGGACCCCCCGAGGGGAATAGATAAGCATCAAAGTATAGTAACTGGAACAGATACACTTCGATCCCCGACTAGTCCAGGTAAGGGTAAGGGTTAGGGTTAGTGTTACGGTTAGGTTAGTGTTGGGGTTATGGTTAGGCTACTTCGGGAGATTCCGGCATCTAATGCTATTTATGTGCAAAGTATCTCTTTCATGCTATTGTGCATTAGTGCCATAACCGTTACACTAAGCATATCCCCTTAATGTATCACTGTATTTTTCTTGAAAAACCTGTTTGATTATAGAACTGGAAATATTTCTGTATTGTGAGTATCATGGATTTTAGCAGTAAGAATAATAGTTGTATACTTATCTCATTTTCTGTGGTATATGCACAGGCTCGAAACCTGTTGGCTGGGCTGATGTTGAGTTGACAATTCTTGGATGTTTGGAGCCTGGAAACCAACTTAGGATGCTGGGGGACAAAATGTCCCCCAGCATTTGTTCTCATGAGATTTTTATTTTTCAAAACTGCCTTGAACAAGAGCCCAAGTGTCACTCAATAAACGCATAGTTCAATTCTCACCTCTCACTCTTCCTCTCTCCCACTTCGCCACGTGACAGTTCTCGACAAATAGAAATGTGCCATGTGGCATTATGCTGATTCATTCTTTCAAATTTTCCATGCTGACCTACTCTCTCTCTCTCTCTCTCTCTCTCTCTCTCTCTCTCTCTCTCTCTCTCTCTCTCTCTCTCATGTTACACAGTTAGGGAAGTAGACATAATTTTTTGTTAGTTTTATCTAAATAGAAGGATGTGTCCTGCTTTAAAAAAATCTGATCACGGGTGCCAAAGGCAAACCTACAATTATCTCAATCATCTCTGCTGACCCGGTCACGTGAAGACCGTTAATTTTTATTTATGCATATATAACTGTAACGATAATGTCGGTTCATCCGCCCAAAACATCACGAAGATCCGAGAGTTTACGATACTTAATTTGATGTTACACGATATGATGAATTCACAAATAGAATTACATTACACAGAAAAATAAACACATAAAAAAAAAAAAACATGAATGTTAATCTAAAAATCTATCTACGCACATCGTCCGCCATTGACTCTAAGCAGATGTACGCAATGCACAGATATATCAAAGAAGTGCGTAGAAAAAGCGCATTATTCTTAAGTAAATAATTGATGGTAAAATGAATAGCGGGCAGATCTGTCTCTCAGCTGAAGCCTTTTTAACGTAAAGAGAACAAAGTGTTAGGGATATACGAGTCGACACTTACGTTATTTTATATATTGTCAAGAAAATCCACCTTATTCATACGTTCATTTATCACGGCAATTAAACCAGAAAACCTAACAGTTACACTGCATGGGCCGATTTTACCTCAGAGATGGGTCTTAATATATCTATTTACCAACCCCTCCGCACGAGCAGGATACGACACAAGGTCAATTTCTTAAACGGAGTTCAACAGGTTTGAATTCAGAGTTTTCCTTCTCCTAGACTGGTTACCTAGCCATTATTAAAGAACCCAGTCTGCCCTGCTATTTGCCCATAGCTGGAGGGAGAGTAGGATTCATACCTTTCCTAAGGGTATTAGCGCTAAGTGAAATGCAATTACCACGTCCAGGATTTGAACTCGGGGCGACGACTCCATTTCCCATGATTTTAACCATTACACCACGCGATGGGTCTTAATATAAGTCGTTCTTAATTACAATCGAAGTTCAGATACGGGAATGTATAAGAATAGAAGAAAATTACATGTTATCAAGCGAAACCCTTAGTAATGCAACGATTTAATCAATATATACAAATATTGTACACTATTTACTCATATATATATATATATATATATGAAGACATACCTAATTTTTGAAAAATTAATTGATAATTAATGAATTAGGCGGGAATACCCGTTCAAATGTAAGGCTAAACAAATCGAGAAAAAGTCAATCTTGTATGTACATTTCAGCCCATTAGGCCTCATCAGCAGAGATATAGACAGGAAGACTATTTTGTGTGTGATTCGAACCCTGACTGTCAAGCTGACAGGCGGGAGTTCATTCTTCTTTTTTGTTTTTTGATGAAACGAGCAAAATTTAACGACATGCCCGCCATTATCTGCCTGCGTTGGCTTGTTCACGTCAGTAGGATGGACAAAGGTCGCATCCCCAAATACCTACTGAATGGTGAATTAGTAGAGGGCACCTGACCAGTAGGGAGACCACGCCAGCGCTTTAAAGATGTCTTCAAGAGGGACATGAAGACATGCCACATCAACACCAACACACGGGAGGTTTGTGCAGAAGACTGTGCGACCTGGCGCCTCCTCGTCAAACAAGGAACAAGAAGGAGTGAAAAAGAGAGGAAAGTAGCCGCCACAGAAAGAGAGCCAAAAGGAAGGAGAGACCCCAGCAGCTTTGTTTGCAGTCACTGCACCAGAGATTACCATTCAAAAATTGGTCTATTCAGTCACTCACGCAGTTGCAGATAAAAAAAATAAAAACACTACCCCATCGTCTTTAGTAGACGGACGGATGCCAACACACACACACACACACACACACACACATATATATATATATATATATATATATATATATATTTATATATTATATATATATATATATATATTATTCTGATGAGACTAGACTCATATTGAGTCTCTGGTTGAAATAAATTTATCATTGTCAAATAACGGTTTGTTAAGTGTTTCTTTCTTTGAAAGTGAAAGTGAAAGTAGTGATAGTGGATCCAGCAACAAAACATCATCTCAGCTATCACCCTGGAATTTAAATTATAATGTTGAATTTAATAAACAACACAACTACAATCCTACGATTAACGACATAGCTTTATCTGCAAATGCGGAAGAAAACTGATTCTAATGATATTACCTCTTGTGCGCTTTCTGGATTTGTACCAGTTGTATTCGATATAGAACACAAAGTTCTCATGAATGGTAATCATCAGATAGACAACAAACGAGAATAAATAAGGAAGTAATTATTTACTTTGTCAGATCCATACAAATGCAACTTCTGATTGATCAAAGAGCCTCTTGATCCACTTCTTTTTTTTCTGCTGACCAAGTGAATTTACTACGAAGATCGAATTGGCAACAAAATCTCGGCAGCATCTGACTTTGGTACAAATGCAGAATAACGCGCAAGAGATAATATTAGAATCACATTTTACGTATAAATAGCATTAGATTTTGGAAACGCCCGAAGTAGCCTAGCACTAACCTTAACACTAACCCAAACCTTTACCCTAACCCAAATCCTAGCGTCTCAAAGATTTCGGATATTTCCGTGAAATTTAATGTAATATAATGCTTTTTATATGTAATCTACTGATATTATCTCTTGTGCGCTATTCTGCATTAGTACCCCAACTTCAATAGGAAATATGATTGGTTGTCCAACGTTTTTATAAACATAATTTTCGCAGATCTCCGTTCTTTACCAAATTGCTTTGATGTTCCCAATAAATATCTTCCTGAAAATGAATCGTTAATTCAATTACGTAATTTCTTTTAATTAACTGACCAAATTCCAAGATCCGGACACAGCACTTTTAACGTTATGTCATCTTAAATGGCGAGATCTATCTTCGTCATTATTTTCATTTTTGCGTAATTTACATGATAATTCACCATCTCTCTCTCTCTCTCTCTCTCTCTCTCTCTTCTCTCTCTCTCTCTCTCTCTCTCTCTCTCTCTCTCTCTCTCTCTCTTGTAAACGAGACTCTATTGTCGATATATATATATATATATATATATATATATATATATATATATATATATATTCAAGGAAACTGTACATTTCGTAGAAGAAAGTAGGCATTGTCAAAGTTATTTTTACAATGACTGCATTAGAGCATCGTTGCAGACTTGGAATGAAGATCTAGACCGACTTTTAACTGATATCCAAAAATAGATTTAAAAGCAAGTTTAAACGATTTTAAAATACATTTTAAAAACATTTCTCTTTTGGATTTGATTAGTTTTTTAACTACATGTCAACTTGTCTTTTCTTTATAGTTTTTCTTGTTTTTGTTTTTTTTGTTTGTTTTTTGGGTTTTTTTGGGGTGGGGTGTTTTTTGCACATGATCCTATCGAATTATCTTTTAAACAGATCTATTTAACACATAATTTGGACCCTAATAAGTACTACTACCGAGACATAAGAGTAATAACAATGAAGAGGTACTCTATGCACCCCAGATCTCTAGAACTGGAGCCTCACTCTCAGATGCCTCTTAGGACACCCTTTTAGAAGGGGGTCTTACCCCTCTGCATGAGATACAGCAGTCAACGTATCCTAAGCTCCGCTGACTTGGTGACTGTTGTATAAACGTCCAGATTCGTCTGGACAAGTTAGTGCCAATTTAAATTTTAAAATACATGTGAAGGCAGTCTCGATATTCCCTGAACAACAGTTTTTATGCGAAACACAGTATTGTGCAAGTGCAATATTCAACACACCAAAACTAAAATCTGAGTGACCTTTTCTTAAGGGTAAGTTTTGTAAGTGAACACCTTTTTTCCTACAAGAAAGTTGAACTCGTCCAATGGATTCCAATGTTTTTATTTGATAACTCAGTCACAACAATAAGATATAAAAACGAGGGTTATTAAAAGATATACAACAACACACGGCACACGTCGGACCATAACAATAAGAGGGGTTTCAGGGGTGCTTCGAATAATGCACAACTCGCTGGAGTGAGTGTACGGAATTTCACAGGGACTATTTTGAAGAAATATAACGTCTAATTTATTGTTCATTTCTCTTTTGATAAATGCAAGTACAGTCTTGTTACTTTCTAAACATGTCTCGTATGTGGCGAAAACCACAAGTGCCAAGACAAAAAGAAAAAATATAAAAAACTTTGTTACATGATATTCTACATTAAAGTCCAGCATCTGTAGAAAAAGCACATAAAAACGCGCGCGACGTGCTGTTTATATACGTTATTTCAGTTCGCAGGCAGGAAGGCACTGCTCAAGGCAGATACAGCGGCCATTTTGCACCTGAGCAAGTTCACGTGCTGCTACATCCGGGTCCCTGAACAAAGAGTAGATTCAGCTGAAATTAAAAAACAGGAAGCGAAGCGTACAATCCCATATATTCATTATAGCAGCACAATGGTTGCTTTGATTTGTTGGCAGATGGAAAAGTGCATACCAGTCGAAATAATTATGTAATTGGTCGTTATTATTTAGAAAGTATTAGATGAATTCTGTGAAATACAAGATTATTATTATCGTTATTAACGGATGAAAAACAACTCCTATGAGATTTCCTTTTAAAGAAAAGAAACTAAGCAGCATAGTATACATATACAGTGATACCTTGGCTTACAAGTTTTATACGTTCCACTAGTAATTCAATTTGCTCGTATATTAAATCAATTTTCCACATTGAAATAAATTGAGATTCTTATTCAATACAGATTATTTTAATAGTTCTATTTGACCCATTGATCAGACTCTAACATGCACTAACACTCCCGGTCAGCGTGGACCTGGGAGTAATGGCAATGAAAGGGTAATCCTCACTCCACAATTCTCCAGAACTGGAGCCTCACTATCAGATGCAGTTTAATCCGTTCCAGACTCAGCAAAAACACCCTAATTTTTTGTTACGTTGTTTTAATAAGAAAAAATAGCACTGTATTATATAATAACATTATAAAATAGAATGTAATGAATTATGCACTGTAATAAGTTTTAAAGTTGTTGTTTTTTTTTTTAATGATATTTTTCTTTGACGTAATAAATTTGTAAATTGAAATGTTTTTAGTGAACTCATTAATATAAGCAAAACTGAAGGTCGCTCGTACTTCAAATTTTAGCTCTCAACACAAAGCAAGAAATGACCGAGTGATAGTTCGTAACTCGGAAATATCGTCAGTTGTGACACTCGTAAGTCAAAGTACCACTGTATTTACATATATTTAATGTGGGGTTTCTTTGACTTTTTTTCATTTTTTGACGCTTCTTCCAATTTGGGTTGAATTTACGCTGAAAACGCTGTGTACCGCTAGATCACTGAAGTTAAGCAACAATGTGCTTATCTAGTATTTAGATGGGTGACCACTTGATAAAAGTAATTACTGCTTGCAAAATTAGGTCTAAATGCCAGTCAAAGTAAAGTTTAACGATTTCTCAAACTTCTATGTTAATCTTAAGACAAAATTCTTTGTTATTTAATTCCCCATGTCGGCGGGGCTTAGAATACGTTGACTCTATCCCCAAGGGGTAAGATCACCTCCAAAAATAGCGTCCTGGATATGACACCAAACTGCATCTGATGATGAGGTCCCAGTTCTGTAGATTTGGGGGAGTGTGGAGTACCCCTTCATTGATATTACTCTCTGGTCCACTCTGACCGGGAGTGTTAATACCTGTTAGGGTCTTATATGTGGGTTAAATAGAACTATTAAAAAATCAGCCGTATTGAATAAGAATATGTGAAACCATACAACTCTGTGCAAGCGTTAATTAGAGTTCAAGTAGTGCTGCCATACAGTAGCACTAACAAAGTTACAGCTTGGAAGAATACTTGCTTTATCTTATCAGAGATCAGAATTCTATATAATCGATAATCTGTCTATTGTAATTCATGTATATCCTATGCGTATATTGATATCGCTTTCTGAGTTGGAGGTGCTCGTGAATAACGGTTATCGTCGTAGGAAATAGACACGGTGACCCGAATTCAAACCCTGAACATGGTTGTTTGCATTTCACATAGCTTTAATACCCTTCGAAGAGGTAAGAATCCAACTATTCTCCCTACCGCTACGGGTTAATTGTCGGCTCTTTAAACTTAATGTGATAATCGGTCTAGGAGAAGGAAAACTGAATTCAAACCTGTTAAACTCTGCTTAAAAAACGACCTTGTATCGCCTCCCTCTTGTGGTGGTGGTGGTGGTGGTGGTGGTGGTGGTGGCAGCAGGTGGGGGTAAAAAACATATTACCACCTCGGGTCAGAGTGGTTCTGGAATAATTGTAATTAAATTGTACTTAACACTCCTATGATATTCAGAAGTGGAGCCTCACAACCATATTCAGGTTAGTAGCATACCCAGGATACCTTCTTTTTTGGTGGGGCCTTACCTCTCTGCAGGCTACTGTTTCTGAATAGCTCCGTATTGGCACTATACAAACAAAGAAGAGTACAAAGGCCACACAGTACTGCAGACAGAGGAATCGAAGAAAGAAAGTCCACTGGCAAACTGTCAAGTATGTCCTACTGTCGAGATAATTACTATCATCTTTAACTTTATCCTTTTATTGCAATTTTTATCAGCTTGCTACCGGGGGTATTCAATATCTATCAGTGGAAACCAACTTAGAGCAAGTATTCTCAAATCTCTCGCACTTTCCTGGATATTCTAGTGGATCTTAGTAGTGCTGTGGTCTATAGTGTTCAACCCTTTACATTTCCAGTCAATTCAATTTGCATTTGGCTAGGCTTATTTGTTTAACGACATATCAACTCCTTGTGGGTTATTTATGTTGTATACTGGATCATACAATATTCAGTATACTAGTACATCCAAATACAGTTTGCGCCAAACAGAGTAACTCGCAACAGAATGCTAAAACATCGAGATATACGGTGCGCGTAATGGCTCCGTAATCTTCGCAGTCTCAGGGTATTTGCCTCTCATCCCACTTATGAGGGCGTGACACAACGACATTTTATGTGGGCCCAACCAAAAGACGAAGCTCATTGGTGGTAGGCACAAAAAGTGCGTTGATCCCCCTCAAGGGGGCACCTCAAGCACTGGGCAGTAAACCCAACTCTGCCTCTTTAAATGAAGGGGGTAGGTATTGCCTGGTGGATAGCCACCTGGGATTAACGCTGTTAATTTTACTTAGCCACTCCAGAGGCCGAAGCACACTGGAACAGGCCCCGAGGGGCCTTTGCCGTATGAACAATCACCCAGTTCTAAAACAGCAGTGTACAAATATTCTTGGACCAGCTCATTTACTCCCTGGGTAAAAAGTAGGGCAGTCTGGGCACTTTAACCTTGGCATGGCAACCGGTCTAAAAAAAAGAAAACTCTGAAATCTTTTAAACTGCAGTTAGAAATTGACATTGTGTCACATCCTGCTCGTACGGAGGTATTGGATAGATGAATACATTTTATTTTATTTTAATTTCAATTTTTTATTTGTCTATAATTTGTTTGCAAATAGCTATATGAGATCAATCTTTTCTAATACGAATAAGGAGGTTCCCGTGGCGTAATGGCTGATGTACTGGACATTGTAGTAAGAATTCGAACTCCAGTCGTGCTATTATGTTGACTTTCGGACTAATACCCTTAAGAAATGTATGAATCCCCTCAACCCCCAGCTATAGGCTAAATAGTACAATTTATTTTCTTCTACATGGATGGTTTAGGAATTAGATAACCCACGAAAGTTGACCATAGTCATAGATCTATTTAAAAATTATTTGTATTCGGTAGGACCGTGTATTTAAAAAATTCTTAAGAAACAACTACACAAGATATGTAACTGGAAACGTACAATGAACGCGATTCCCTAACCTCTTGGTTTGAAATAACCCTCGACAGATTAACATGCCGTTAAAATCAACCAATCAATTGAAATATCAACCAAGTAATTGACCAAGGCATCGTCAACGGATTTATAACTCAACATTGGTTACTAAAATCAAATATCGGAGAGGACATGCTCGAATATGAGAAACGTCGCAGACATCTTTCTGTGACTGACGGCAACCCATTGAATGCCAAATAAGATGGGCAAGACATGTTGGGCACTACTGGAAAAGTAAAGTCGAACTTACAACAGACTATGGACTCCTATACATGGACATACCAGTGTTGGCTCAATAGCTAAAACATTAACCAGCTCTGTATGGAGACCGGATGCCGTTTAGATGACTTACCGAGAGCGATGACTGATAGGACGGATAGCAAGAAAGAGAGAGAGATTCAAGGGAATGCATGTGTTAATGAATGATGATGATGAATGATGATGATGATGAAAACAACTCAAAGTATTACAGAATTATATACTGGCCATTCAACAGTTGTCCGATAATTTCCCCATATTAGAAAATCAGAAATGCTTGGTGGTTTAGTTTTGTTTCTTTTTCAAGTTTAGTTTCCTTTGTGGGTTATCTAATGCCAAAGTCAACCTTGTCGAAGAACAGCAACGTTACCATTTAACATATAGCTGGGAGGATGTCGGGGTTCATACCTTTCCCAAGGCTATTAGTCCGAAAATGGACGTAAGAGCATGACTGAAGATCTTTTGATTTCTTTGTTTAATAGTATATCAAACTTCGTGGGTTATTTAATGCCAAAGCCATCTTTGTAGAAGAAAGGTAGTGGTACCATTTAACCCATAGCTGGTAGTGTGATGAAATTAAAACATTTCCCAATGGTATTAGTCCGAAAATGAATGTAATATCGTTACTGGAAATCGTTTGGTTTCTTTGTTTAACGGCATATCAACCTTCACGGGTTATTTAATACCAAAACCATATTTGTAAAAGAGCAGTATTAGTACCATTTTAACTTATAGCTGGGAGTATGAGGGGTTCATACCTTTACCAACGGTATTATTTCCAAAGTGAACGGAATATCGTGACTGGGGTTCGAACCCGCTTACAACAATCGCAGCTGATAAGTTAGATGATGCTGATGGCTAAAAACCCGCGTTTATTTTTGCACCTATTTAACATAATCTGATAACTGAGAAATACATACATCGTGTACGTTTTAGCTGAGACGTGTGCGCATGCGTATACATGCGTACTTGACCTTTAGAATTGATCTTGCCGACCTTATGTTCATTTATGGAGAGATGTTCAAAACACGGGAAGTTAAAGAAGAAAAAGAAAAGAATAGAACCAAACCGTAAAACAAAAACAACAACCATTTTCTTCTCAGCTGACCCATTCATAAAACGGATAGATAAATAAATATGTGAATGGTGTTGATTGCTTCTGCCAATTATTATTAGGAGAAAACTGGTTCACGTGTGTTTGTTTGCTTTTACACACGTACATAGCCGTTTCAATTGTGCTGTTCAGAGATTAAAGTTTTAGCAAAAGGTGTTCAGTCTAAGAAAAAGCTAGAAGTTGAGGGAGATTAAAGAAATGGAAGTTTTTAAAAGAAAGACGTAAAAAAAGAAATGTTTGAAGGAAAGTGAAACATAGTAGGTAAAAAGAAAGACGAAAAAAGGAAGAATTTATTTCTGTGTGTTTGTAAATTGATAGGTGATTAAAAGAACGATTAAAAGGGAGAAAGGAATAAATCTCTTTAGATGAATATAAAACTGACAGGGAATTTGAGAAGAAAGAAAGAAGAAAGAAAGAAAGAATCTATTATGAGGAATATAAAAACTGACAGGGAATTTTGAAGAAGAAGGAAAGAAAGAAAGAAAGAAAGAAAGAAAGAAAGAAAGAAGAAAGAATTTTTATGAGGAATATAAAAACTGACAGGGAATTTGAAGAAAGAAAGAAAGAAAGAAAGAAGAAGAAAGAAAGAATCTATTATGAGGAATATAAAAACTGAAAAGAAAAGAAGAAAGAAAGAAAGAAAGAAAGAAAGAAAGAAAGAATCATTATGAGGAATAAAAAAACTGAGGGAATTTGAAGAAAGGAAAGAAAGAAAGAAAGAAACTATTATGAAGGAATATAAAAACTGGCAACTTTGAAAAGAAAGAAAGAAAGAAAGAAAGAAAGAGAGAAAGAAAGATTGAATCTATTATGAGGAATATAAAAACTAACAGGGAATTTGAAGAAAGAAAGAAAGAAAGAAAGAAAGAAAGAAAAGAAAGAAAGAAAGAATCTATTATGAGGAATATAAAAACTGCAGGGAATTTGAAGAAGAAAGAAATTATGAGGAATAAAAACTGACAGGGAGAAGAAAGAAAGAAAGAAAGAAAGAAAGAAGAGAAAGAAGAAAGAAAGAATCTATTATGAGGAATATAAAAACTGACAGAAAGAAGAAAGAAAGAAAGAAAGAATCTATTATGAGGAATATAAAAAACTGGCAGGGACTTTGAAGAAAGAAAGAAAGAAAGAAAAGAAAGAAAGAGAAGAGAAGAAGAAAGAAGAAAGAAAGAGAGAAAGAAAGATTGAATCTATTATGAGGAATATAAAAACTAACAGGGAATTTGAAGAAAGAAAGAAAGAAAGAAAGAAAGAAGAAAAGAAAGAAAGAAATCTATTAGAAAGAAAAAAGAAAGAAAGAAGGGAGGAATCTATTATGAGGAATATAAAAACTGACAGGGAATTTGAAGAAAGAAAGAAAGAAAAAGAAAGAAAGAAAGAAAGAATCTATTATGAGGAATATAAAAACTGACAGGGAATTTAAAGAAAGAAAAAGAAGAATTTATTATGAGAATATAAAAACTGACAGGGAATTTGAAAAAAGAAAGAAAGAAAGAAAGAAAGAAAGAAAGAAAGAATCTATTATGAGGAATATAAAAAATGACTGGGTATTTGAAGAAAGAAAGAAAGAAAAAAGAAAGAAAGAAAGAAAGAAAGAAAGAAAGAAATCTAATTTGATGAAGAATGACTGTTTGAAGGAAAGAGAAACATGGCGGGTAAATAGAAAGAAAGAAACAAACAAAGAAGTCATTTCAGTGGGTATCTAAATTGAAGCGTGATTAAAAGAAAGAAAGAAAGAAAGAAAGAAAGAAAGAAAGAAAGAATCAATAATCTATTTTATGAGAACGAACTTAAGATCTGAAGATTTGAAAAAACTAAAAAAAGAGAGAAGACTTATTTTGACGCATATGAAAAATAACTGAGGATTTTAAAGAAACAAAAAGAATTTATTTTGAGGGATATTAAAAAGGACCAAGGATTTTGAAGAAAGAAAGAAAGAAAGAAAGAAAGAAAGAAAGAAAGAAAGAAAGAAATGAGAATCTCTTTTGAGGAGGAATATGAAAAATGACTGAACATTTCAATGAAAAAAAGAAAGAAAGAAAGAATGAAACAATCAAACAAACAAACAAAAAGGAATCTGTTTTGAGGAATATGAAAAATGACTGAGAATTCGATTGAAGAAAGAAATAAACTAACAAATAAACAAAGGAAATAATGGAGAAAGAATCAATTTATTAAAAATTAATAAACAATAACTAAATATCCTTCTTCAAAAAAAACGAATGATTGAATTCTAACAGATACAATCGATCAAGCAAACAAGGAGGAACCACTCGAGTCGGCAAACACAAAGAGGTGAGGAAATATGAGAAAAATATTTAGTAAAAAAAAGTAATAAAAAATAGGTAAAATAAAAAAAAGAATTAACAATGAAATGAGAATGGAAAAGACAGAGGGGAAGAAAGAAAAAAAGGGGGAAGAACGAATCGGAAACAATAGAAACGAATTGAGGAACGAACACATGACAGAGGTTTCAAAATGCCCGCCGATTGGGTACATTTTCATGACGTCAGCAAACGGCTACTAAATCAAGTCTTTCCAAGAAAGGACCAAGTGACTATTTTTAGAAAAAATCCTCTAAACTGCGTGACTGCGTGAAGGATCGATAGAGAGTCGGATAATGCTGCCCCTCCCCCGTATTGATGTCGAACCCCTCCTCCCCATCAGTCACGAGTTGCGCGGCAGCAGCGGCACTAGCAGCAGTAAAAATGGCGGAGGTGTGCTTTGTCGGACGGGCTTTAGCGCCATATGTCTTTGTTTTACGGGCTTTCGGGAATTTGCAGAGAGACTTTTGAAGGGATGATTGAACTCTGGACGCTGTGTTTTGAGGGGATACGAAATTTTGTCCCTCTAAAAAAAGGTGGCAGTACCTAAATCAAGGGGTTGTTGAAGTTCATCACGTGACTGTTGTTTACATACACGCACATGACACAGACATACACACACTATTTTAACTTTAGATTGAATGACACGCACGCACACGTGCGCGCGCGCACACATACATTTAGTATGGCATATTTAACTATACACACAAACATACATGAATATTTATATACACAAAACTATCAG
>CM042140.1:125524178-125565742 GCA_023376005.1 Doryteuthis pealeii
AGTTATTTGGTTTTAATATTAGAAAATTGGTTTAAAAATGGTTGAGAAAATAATACACATGAAGTTAAGAAACTCATATATAAAAAAAATAAACAAGATTTGGTATTAAATTACCAACATGCGATAATATCCTGTTAAACATAAACCAACCAACTAATTGTTTTACTAACTGGAACAGTAGCAAATCCTTAGTTCCTTTTCTGTCTTCAATGACCTATTTCCAAAGCTCTGTTCATCATCATCGAAAAATCAGGTGTTGAAAAATCAGCCAGTAATTATCATTCTTAACATCATTATCTCTAAAAGACTGTTTACCTGATAAGAAACTCTTTCCTGATATCGAGGAAAAGAAGACGAGCGTGGATTTAATAGTAATTCTTATCATATTTAATGTCTGAGGAGCATTGCGTAACGGTTATCGTCTTAGGAAATGAACTCCTCGAGCCAAATTCAAATCCTGGACATAGCTGTCTGTGTTTCACTTTCACGCTAACGCCATTGAGAAAGGTGGTATTTACCCAACCCGTTCGCCACATGATCACACCCCCAGATTGAAAATGTTTACTTAGATTCTTTACTTACCAACCCCTCCGAGCGAGCAGGATGTGACACATAGTCAATTTTTAAGCAGGGCTTAACGGGTTGAATTCAGTTTTCCTTCTTTAAGACCGGTTGCCATAGCAAGATTAAAAATCCCAATCTGTTGTACTATTTACTCATAGCTAGAGGAAGAATAGGTGGATTCGTACCTTACTCAAAGGTATTAGCGCTATCTAAAATGCCAACTGCCTCGTCCAGGATTTGAACTCGTCTCACCGTATCCGAAGATAATCATTACAGTATGAGCACTTCCTTAAGTTCGTTTAGATTGCTTATTTTCTCACTGCACGACGGTGTAAAATCCTGTAGCTAAATGTCTGCATTTCCTAAAATTCATCAATTCATCCGGGCACCCATACTATCACAGACGCACGATCCCCTCGGTTAACCTAGAAATGTTTGGGGCATTCTAGAGAAAGAGATCGCAATAGAAGATTCAGAAAAACATCATATGTGCTATTTGTGGAACCCCTCCGCACTAGTAAGATGTAAAACAATATCAGTTTATCAAGAAGGGGGTGAACAGGTTTGAATTCAGTTTTCCTTCTCCTAGATTAGTTGCGTAACCAATGATAAAGAGCCCAGTCTGTCCTACTATTCCCCTATAGCATGAGGGAGAATAAGTAAAAGTAAGTAAAGTCGTCGGGGTGGCCTAATGTAGGCATCAGCCAGAAAGTGAGGGAGTCTGGAGTGGAGCGCCACATCTACCATCAGCTTCTCACTTCACCGCACTGATCCCTGTACTACTCATACGCTGAGTTGGCGAGGCCTTTTATCGAACCAGGAACCTTGCAATTCCGAGTGAGTTAAACCGGCCCTATGAGGGAGAATAGTTGGACGTATACATTTAACAATGGTATTAGCACTATGTGAAATGCAAACAACTCGTCCAGGATTTGAACGCGTTTCGCCGATTCCATTTCGTATCACTATAATCATTACACTATGCGCCTTCGTGGGGGTTTTTAAGACACGATTAGCACAAGTGCAAAGAGGAAAATCCTGCGATATCCATATGCTCGGTGATTTTTATGGATAATGACGTGGCATCATTTGTACCCAAAGAGAACGTTGATCTCCTTTGATAAGGATGTTACAATTAATGAGTAGTCATGAATTGTGAACAGACCTGTAAGTATGAATATTAGTCCCCATAGAAAATTACCGGTGACTGTTAATAACCCTTGACCCCTTAGAGGCCCGCGATTTGGGCGCCATGACAGACATGCGATAGATAGTTTAGATTTTGAAAGAGAGATACACGATTATCGGCTCTCTCGGGGTGTTGTATAGCCGACTACTTTACTTCAATAAAACCACAGACACGTATATATAAATATGACCCGTCTTTATTTTCTTCGGTGTGTGGGTGGTGAGGGACGACGAGTGTTCACAATGAAAATGCCCGAGCGGTTGGTAAGGACGGCGACGAGTGTTCACAATGGAAATGCCCGAGGGTGGTTCAATCGGCGGGAGGCAACGAGGTTACCTTCTCGGCTGCTCACTGGGGACTGACCTCACCCTTCATCCGCTGGCCTTTTTATACAATAAATATGCCCACGCATTTTTATTATTTGATCTGATAACGGACACATATATTTCTCTATCTTTCTCTTCACCGGAAGACTCCGCTTCCGTTTTCCTTTTTTCTTTTATCTATTTCTTCATCTTCTCCCTGCTTCTTGACCGGAATACCTCTCTTCCGTTCTCCCTTTTTTTAAATATATATTTCTATCTTTCTCTTTGTCTTTTTGCCGGAAGCTTCCTTTTCCGTTGCATGATAATGCAACAGGGGTGCATCTCATCCCCACGGTGGAATGAATCAAATATGGGCTAATAAAACTTGATCAAGTAAAACCAAGCTTTAATCAATAAAATGAGTATTAAGACAATTACCAACTCAGCTCAGTCCAGCAGATAATTAGCAAGAAATAAAGGCAACCCTCAGCAGATAGAAGTATGCTAGACAAGATAGAAGAAGAAACAAGTAACCAGCAGAGTACCAAGTAAGACCACCATCTCTATCTCTAATATATCACTCTGTCTCTCTATCACCCAGATGAGCTCTATTTATTATATATCTGAAACATTATAGAGGTACATATGGCTATACAACACCAAGAGGAGTTCGAGTATGGAAGAAGCACATCAGCGGCTTCGGAAAGATCCACAGAATTGCTCAGATAATGACCATTACAATGTTCCTTAAAAGATGGACGTTGTCGATGCGATGCCGATGCTGATGCTGATGCTGAGAGATGTGTTGCACTTATTCAACGTGACATTACCAAATTTGTAAAGACCGGAAGTAGTGCGTCCAATATGTTCTCGTAGCCGAACAGCGAAAATAAATTGTTTGCACAATCCAAGGCTACAATAGCAAAAAGAAAAACGAGTATTGATTTTATAGATGTTTTTTATTATGTTCCTCTATTATATATATATATATATATATATATATATATATATATATAGAAAAGAAGATTATTTTAGAGACAAATTGTATTTTTTAAACTTTTTACTCATTTAGAGTATATATATATATATATATATATATATATATATATATATAATATATATATATAATTTTCTTATTATTAACTCCAACTAACCAAAATATAAAATCTATATATATCGATTTTCTAGAAAATTGTGAAATTATTTGTCATTTTCTTTTTTCCATTGGTTTTGGTTTTATTTTTATTTATTCCAATAGCAAAACAAACAAAAAATTCTGAAATGGAGCAATTTTTGAATGTTAAACAAAGGATATGAAACTTAGCCAACAGATTCTCTACATAAAAGAATATGGGTGAAAATATGGAAATAAATCCGACGGGAAAGTATTCCAAAAAGATAAATTTATTTTAGATGGTGAAGTCGACGTTAAAACGTTTCGGTTTTTAAACTTTCATCAGGCCACTAAAATGAAAAAAGTATTGTTTAAACAGTGATGAAACGATCAAAATGATACGAGAAATGAGAAAGTATTTGAAAAAAAATATGTTTATATATATATATATATATATATATATATATATATATATATATATATAGTTAGAAGGTTAGAATGAAACTAAAGGTTATTATACATTGAGCTCTCTTCAGTGATTTAAAGATTCGCTGTATCTATACATACTGGATCATCAATATTAGTACAGTGGATCTTAGAAATCACAAATAGAATCATCCCTTACTACCAAGTTTTGGATAAATCTTATATATATATATATATATATATATATATATATATATATATATATATATATATATATATATATATATATATGTATTTACAATTTGACTTTTAGTCGTCTCCGGCTGTAAAAACCTTGATGAGCAACCGGACGAAAGGGCCCTTGTTTTTATCAAATAAAACAATTTTTTTTTCACTCTTTTCCTTCGTATCCACCTATATAGGTGATCATAATGATTACTCTTAAAGTATTATTTAAATTTGCTTGTACCAGAAATTTATTTATACATTTTAGGGGAAGGTACAGCCCCACTATTATTGATGTCCTCAATAAAATTATATTATTGAAGGACAAAATCATCAAGCGCCGCTTTAAATTGAGTTTTCTCCATTCCTGCTGGATAACAATGTGGTACCCGGCTACATATTTAGACGGCTTACTAAGATTAAATGTCGTAACTCACGTAATGTTGAACGTGCTTTTCTCAAGGATGAGATCTCTTTCTTTAGTGACTCTATTCCCCCAATTACTGCCCAAATACATTCTCTATGGAGGCAAGTTTGGACAACGCTCACTTTCTTTGACAAATTGCGCTTTGCTAAATACTTGATTATTAAATCCCAAATAATTAATAGTAGAATCCTTGTCAAGAATAACAAATTTTTGAACCTCCTCATTCGTAAAAGATTTGGTTGTACAGTCACCTCGGACAAACACATCTTTAATTTCTCTTCCTATATATTGTCTGAGAGTGAGAAACTGGTGCTATCCAGAGGTTTGAATTTTTGTATTCCCCCCTCACGTAACCCCGATAAGGTTACGTTGTTTACGGAACTTGAGATGTTATTCTCTCAAATATGTAAATTGTCCCTGTTTCTCTACCGCATGTCAGTTATCTGAAGGCTCGCCTTGCAGATCTGGCATATAAATTTTTAGAACACCCTACTGATTGTAAGGGGTTCATTTGGCAGAGAAACCATTTCATTACGGCTAATAGTCTAAAGCGAAATACCGATATCTGCCTTAGTAGACCTGATAAAGGGGCTGGGGTGGTTATCCTTAATCGCTCTGACTATATAGCCAAGATGCTTGTTATTCTTGACGACAAAGATAAATTCGAGAAATTGGGTGATCTGTCTTTTGACGATACCCATAAACTTGAAATTAGGGTTCAGAAGCGGTTCCTTGAACTGTCAAAGTGCAAATTTCTGTCAAAGGAAGTTTATGAGTTAATCCGTCCTGTGGGATCTCAACGACCTAGGATGTACGGGCTGCCCAAAATTCATAAGCCCGGCGTCCCACTTAGACCCATTTTGTCTATGTGCCATTCAGTCCAACATAATTTGGCTAAATGGTTGGTAATCTTACTGAATCCTGTACTTCAGTTTTATTCAGGATTCTGTATTCTTGATTCCTTTTCCTTTGCCTCTACTATCCGTCAGTTGCCTGTGAGTGGTGACACGCAATATCTTGTCTCCTTTGATATTGCGGCTTTGTTCACCAATGTCCCACTAGATGAGACCATTTCCATTTGCGCGGATTTTTTGTACCGTCGCCCTGGGGTTAAGTCTCCCCGTTTCCGGAGAATACCTTTGTGGAACTGATGGAATTGGCTACGAAATCCGTGTCCTTTAGTTTTGACGACATAATGTATCGTCAGATAGACGGTGTTAGTATGGGTAGTCCTTTAGGCCCTCTTATGGCCAATGTATTCGTGGGGTTTCTTGAGAGGCAGTTGTTCAACAAAGTCCCAAACCGCATATATATTTACGGTATGTTGACGACACATTTGCGTGTTTCAGTAACCGGGATGAAGCTCTAAAATTGTTCCAGAGCTTAAACAATCTGCACCCTCCTTAAGGTTTACTATGGAGGAGGAAAATAATGTTGCCCTGGCCTTTCTTGATGTTCTTGTAGAAAGGTGTTCTTCTTCTTTTGAGACCAGCGTGTTTCGAAAGTCGACGTTCACTGGACTGTACTTGAGCTGGGATTCATTTGCCCCAAAAGCCAGAAAGATTAATTTGATTAAGTGCCTAACCTTTCGAGCACTTAAAATTTGTTCAGGTAACAAAATCAATGGAGAACTCAAGAACATCACGGAAATTTTTTTAAATAATGGGTATCCCGAGGATGTCATCACAGACATAATTAGAATTACTGTGGCAAAATTCTATCGTGATGGACCTTTTGGTCCATCCAAATGCCCAGTGTATATTCGTCTACCTTGGGTTGGACCGGCTAGTCAGACTTTAGCCGACAAAATTACTTTCTCGGTGGGCCGTTGCTATCCCGCAGCCAAAGTTAGAACAATATTTTCTACCAGGGCCGCTTTTCGCTCTGCTAGTAAGGACGTATTGCCAATACTCAATCAAAGCTTACTTGTTTATAAATATACGTGTGCGTGTGAAGCCACTTATATTGGCCGTACGATCCAAAGATTGGCTGTCAGAATTAACCAGCACATACCCGAGTAATACGCGAACACAAACCCATAACATCCGGGTTATCGCAGAGCAGCGAGTCTTTGATTTGCGAACATCTAATCAACATGAGCGCTTGCCGGTCTAGTTATAATGATCACCAATTCTCTATTTTGCACAGGGCTAGGACGAAACACCATTTACAGGTCCTTGAGGCCGTAATTATTAATTTTTTTCGTCCTACCTTGTGCAGACAGATCAGACCTAGGCACTCGCTTATTTTATTGGGCGAGTGTCTGGGGCCTGGTGTCACTTAATGGGGACTTAAAAGAAGAAAGTAAAATTTTTTTTTTTTTCTTTTCTTCTTTTCCCTAAAAAACTCCCCTCATATATATACCCATATGTATTTACAATTTGACTTTTAGTCGTCTCCGGCTGTAAAAACCTTGATGAGTAACCGGACGAAAGGGCCCTTGTTTTTATCAAATAAAACATTTTTTTTCACTCTTTTCCTTCGTATCCACCTATATAGGTGATCATAATGATTACCCTTAAAGTATTATTTAATTTGCTTGTACCAGAAATTTATATATATATATATATATATATATATATATATATATATATATATATATATATATATATATATGTCTCTCTGTCTGTGTTCTGGAAAGAAAACAGCTGTGTAGCCAACTTCAGATGAGTTCTTGTTTTTTTTTTTTTTTTTTTCTTATCCAAAGAATCCTTATCACTAACCAGTCTTTGTTGCTGACTTTTCTGTCACACTGTGGAAATTCCAGATAAAAATTCAAACATCCTCGTCCAGGATTTGAACTCGGATTGCCGATTTGATTTCCTATGAAGATAACCATTACTCCACGCTCCTTCTACCTATACATATATAAAGGGCAGTTGTTGTGTATGTATATATGTATGTATGTATGTATTTGTGTATGTATGTATGTATGTAAATGTGTATATCCGGAGGAAACTACGAAAATTAAATAATTAACGACAAAGTGAATATATATACACATTATCAGTTCAAGAAAACCTCGTTTGAACTTGAACTATATAAAACATTTCCCCTGACTTTCCATTAGATTCTGATATCAGTTAATTCAAATTGAACATAATCGAATAAGCACATTATCGATCTTTTATGTTTTGATTTCGCATGTAAATGTCATTTCCAATACCACGTTCAGTGTATTGTCGTTGTCATCTCTTAAGTTAACCAGAATTTGACTTGGTATCAGTGAGGGAGTCTATCCCCTTTTCACTAGCACTAGACCAATGATATTGTTTTTGCGTGCGAGGTAGAGCCACATGCTTACCATCTGCTCCTTACTTTACCGCACAGATCCCATTGCTACTCATATGCTGAGTTGGCGAGGGCCGGTATCGAACTAGCAACCTTGTGGTTTACTAGACGAACGCTCTACCGACTGAGCTAAAACTTACAGGTACAAATATTTTAGCTACAAAAATTTCAAGTTAATACTGTTGAACTATTTTAGATATAAGGCATGGGGCAAATGGTCACTCCTAGATATAGACTCGTTGACTACCACGTGACCACCGAAGGCATTTCTATTGTCCAATCACTGGCACTGCTGCTGCTGCTTATGCTGTATTAATAGAGACACTATTCTGAGCTTATGTCATTGATACTTGGATTATCTTGGACGACGGACTTACAAAGAATACCCTAACACCGGATTCTTATTGGCTTGCTTACTTACTTATTACATCTGGAACTAAGGATGCCGACCAGATACTTAACAAATACGTCATAGAATTTTACAAATCTTAAAATACGAAAAAAGGAAATGAAATGGTTACATCTAAGATACACGTTCACAGCCCTGATATCACTAGATAGATACAAATTAACATCAACACGTGAAATAGAACTTACTTCCTGTTGAAGAGAATGCGACAAGCCAGAGGAAGGCAATAAGATTCTCGAAATATAGTAGGAAAAACAATTTCATCATGCTTCATTACAAATGGTCTTTAATTGTAAGTACATTAATAATTGGCCGGGTTAGCTCAGTCGGTAGATCGTTTGGCTAGAAATCACAAGGTTCCTAGTTCGATACCGGTCCTCGCCAACTCAGCGTATGAGTAGCACAGGGATCTGTGCGGTAAAGTAAGGAGCTGATGGTAGGTGTGGCGCTCCACCTCAGATGCTAAAACAATCTCCTTGGTCTAGCGCTATTGAAAAGGGGATAGACTCCCTGGAACCTGGCTGATACCGACTTTAGGCCGCCCCGACGACTTTACTTACATTAATATTGTTCAACATTTTCTTTTAGTTATTTGCACGGGTCAAATATATAGGTTATACTATTTCAATCTAATATATATATATATATATGTGTGTGTGTGTGTGTGCGTGTGTGTGTGTGTGCGTGTGTGTGTGCTTCTGTTGAACTCCGATTTATAGCTTTAACTCATTGCATCCATGGTTGTAACGATATCTTTTTACCATCCTGTTACATACATACATATATATATTATATATATATATATATATATATTAATATATATATGAAAGTAAGTAAACAAACAATGTGTTTATTTTTATATGGCCTTTTGGCCGACAATTTTTGGAGGATATGTGCTTAATTGAAATCATACCTAATTTTGAAAATGAATTAGTTAATAATTAATGAATTTAGGCGGGCATATATGTTCAAATGTAAGGGTAAACGAATCGAGAAAACGTCAAACCCTGTATGTACATTTTGACCTATTAGGTCTATAACCTTGCTGATGAGACCTAATAGGTCAAAATGTACATACAGGGATTGACATTTTCTCGATTTGTTTTGCCTTACATTTGAACATATAGGCCCGCCTAAATTCATTAATTATTAACTAATTAATTTTCAAAATTAGGTATGACTTCAATTCAATATCCTTCACCCCCCCAAAAAAAAATTATATATGTGTGTGTGTGTGTTTGTTTGTTGTTTGTTTGTATCCGTCCGTCTGTCAGTCTGTATATGTCTATGTGTGTGTGACAGAATATCTCATCCAATTCACATTATTGAACGGAAATAAGCAAAGTTCTGGAAGAAGTTCCCTCCTTTTAAGTATATTTTAATTTTCTACATTCTTGTTTCGCTGCCAAACTTTTAATTGATCAAAAAGAACCACCTGTTGTTTTGCCAGAAGTTCCATGGCTGCCAAACCTCTACAGAAATCGACCAGCCCAGCGGCAAAATCAAACTCGTCACAATATGACCTTGTACTTTAAAGTTAACCAATCAAGAAGTTCCCACAATGTTTCCTGCAATTTGATTGGTCAGTAACTGTTTTGGCTCCTGCGGGTAGACTTCTCCGATAAAACTCATACGTCTAAACAGTTGTTAACTTCTTATCCATTGAAATTTATACTTCTTATTAAAACAATTAATCTTAAACATTAATTCTCGTTTCGTTAATTTTATATGCCGTATATGCTCGTGTGTGAGTCGATCACGCATAGTGATCGTGTTGCATAGACTTCTTATTGAATTCTAAAGTCTGTTGCTATTGGGTTCTATGTTCTTTGTATCGGTTTGTATTTCTTCGTGTCTTATTGGACATCTTCTTCATCAGGAATGTCTGATTATCTTCTTTCCATCTTTGTTAGTTTTTTTTAATAAACAGACTACACAGAGATATTTTCTGATGTACACACTTTTATTAATCCGATTCCTGAACATTATTTACCGCGTGCGTTGGGAAGCAGCACAGATGAAATTACAAGTCTGACCCTGATGGGTGCTAGCCTCAACCCCGACAAACTAAATTCAACTTTCCCAAGAGTCACCGGATCCCGCGACTCTCTATGCCATTTTAGACGAACTTGAGGTTAAGACAGGTCAATTAAAATCCACTGTAGTTTTTCACAGTTACCGTTAATTTCAAAATCTAAACTACACTTTCTTGCAAAAATGATCAGATGGAGGTCTTCCGAGCGACTGGTTACGACACAGAAGGCTATGGAAATATCCATGTTGGAAATATCGATAAGTAAGCACACCCGAAACGAGTTAATTCGGAAGCGGAGCAGAGTGAAGGACGTGATTTGTGGCCTACCGAAAGCAGAAGTTCCACTATGACACGTCACAAGATACACGGACAACAGGTGGACCCGTGCAGTTGTTCGAAAGACTGGAAATGACCACTCGGAAGACCTCTACGACTATAAGAAGCGATTGTCAAACGATTCGGTCCAATGTACAGGCTGATTGTAAAGAAACTCCCTATTTGAAAAATCTTATAGTTTATTTCTTAATCATTATTTTTACAAAGAATGAATAAGAGAAGAACACGCATAACATGGATTTTTAATTAGAATTCTATATGGGCACCAGTATTCGTCTCCAGCTTCACAAGCTGCTTGGGAATTACATCAATTGATCTTCCCACGAACTCTTGTGGAATGGCAGAAATAAATTCTCGTATTCGTCCTTCAAGTTCTTTCTAAGTCGTTGGATCCGTAGTATATACTTGCTACTTCAATCAACCCTAAAGAAAATAGTCACCGGGTGTTAAATCAGGGCTTCTGATGGGTCACTCATGCGGACTACGTCTACCCATCCATTGAGAAAATTGTGATTCAGCCATTCACAAACAACCATAGCAAAATGTGGAAGAGCAGCATCTTAAATAAAGATCAAGTCTTCAATATTAAAGAATTGAGAAAAATGTAACTGCATATAAAGAATTATAGATAGCGAGTTAATTTTCAATTACCCTGTAAATAAGGGTGAAGAAGGGACATGATCAAGAACTCATTGTGGCCAGAGATGTGGAAAACATCAGGTTTGGCCAACAAGGGAATATATAGTATTTCATGCATAAGGTATGGTAATGGCTTTTATAGATTTTTTGCTTACTGACATCACGCATATTCCATTACTTTCTCGTTCAACTTAAATATCCCATTCCATGACAATGGCTGTCAGTTATCACTTTCCAATATTCTTGTTCATCTTCGTCATTGTGGAAACCTCTGCGTATACCAATGACTTTGAAAAGTATACATATGTTGTGGACTAGCCTATCGTATCTTGCGTAGAGAGGGAATGCGCTGGTCCAGGACTATTTATACACGACTGTCTAAGAAACATGGAACGATCACTGAGACTGCAAGGATTAAGGAATCATTACGCGAACCGCCTACTCTTTTAGCACTTAAGGTTTTAGCACTCTGTTGTGAGTTACTATGTCTGGCGCACATGTAGTTAAATGTACTAGTATACTGAATACTGTATGATCCAGTATACAACAACATAATTATTGTAAGTTGTTGGTCATGGTATTTTTGGTATGTGTCCAAAGTTTTTATTTTACTTTCCGTCATAATTGTCAACATATCGCTTACCTATATATATATATATATATATATATATATATATATATATATATATATATTGGTTTGGAGGTTGATTTTGATGGCTATCACAATGCAGGTGTAAAGAAAAAATAATAAGGTAACAAGGGTGTTGTTTGTTAACCTGTGATTTATTCTTGGTATTTCGAAATAAAATCTCATTTTCAGAAGAACACTGAAACTGAAGTAGTTGTTGTCTTGTTAAGGCATTTTTAGTTAAATGAATTTTTTTTTTGAAAATGTTACCGAAGGTATTCTTTTTTATAACTGTATTCTCGTGTTGCATGTTTACGTGAATACAGTTTTTTTCTTGGGTAAGTATTGATTGATTTATTACTTAATTGATTGATTAATTTTTACGGCATATCAAACTCTATAGGGTTATTTTAGGCATCAAGTTTAGAGAACCCAGTTGATTGTACGTTAATATTTACATTTTTTGTGTGGTTATTTCTTAAGTGAGTTTTTTTTATTTGCCTACGGTCCTATCGAATACGAATAATTTTAAAACATATCTATTTCGCCCATAGACTGGACTCTAACATGTACTACCACTCCTGGACAGAGTGGTGTTACGATTCGGGTGGCCATTTCTAAACTGCAGGTGAGAGTACTTTACAGTAGAGATCAGTTGTGACATTAAGTTTGATCCGTGTTAAGTAGAATCCTATAATGCTTGTCTGGTGGTCCTATAATCCTTGTGTTTGTCAGTGTTAAGCAGAATCCTTATCCTTTGGTCCGTTTGTCCGTGTTAAACACGAGCAACTGAACAACAGTTCACCAAGGCCTTTAAATAATTAACCAACCACGTATTCGAGCGTGATGATTGACCTATTCAATTCACGCAGCCTCAAAGAGTTTATAATTTAAGTTATGATCCACAGCACACCTCATATAGCAAAATATTGCAATAAATGGAGTAATGACAATAAACAGGTACATTCAGACTCACCAAGTTTCTAGAACTGGAGCCACAACATCAAATGCAGTTTAGTGTCATACCCAGGAGATCCCTGGAGGCTTCCGTCGTGTTATGGTTATCATCGTAGGAAACGGACACGGTGACACGAGATCAAATCCCTGAAAGGCTGTTTGCATTTCACATAGAGCTAATACACTTGGGAAAGGCACGAATCCAATTATTCATCCTTCAGCTATGAGTAAATAGTAGATCAGATTGTGTTCTTTGATCTTGGTATGACAACCGGTCAAGAAGGAGGAAAACTCTGTTTAGCTCAGTCGGTAGAGCGTCCGACTAGGAACCATAAGGCTCCGGGTTCGATACCGTCCCTCGCCAACTCAGCGTATGGGTAGCACAGGGATCTGTGCGGTAAAGTGAAGAGCTGATGGTAGGTATGGCGCTCCACCTCAGATGCCCAAACAATCCCCTTGGTCTAGCGCTGGTGAAGATGAGATAGAATCCCTCGCTGTCTGGCTGATACCGACTTTAGGCCACCCCGACGACTTTACCTTACTTTAAACTCCGCTTAAAGACTGACATTGTGTCACATCCTGCTCGTACGGAGGGATTGGTAAATATATACCCAGGATATTCCCTTTGGAGCGGGGAGTCATCGCTCTGAAGAGGTTAGTCAGCGTATTCTAAGACACACCGACAAGACGAATTGCATTTTGCGTGTTTTAAACTCGTAACTGATGTATGTTATATGGGAACGCCTACAACTTTACTACGTTGGTAGGTTTGTTTATTCGCTTGTTTGTTTGTTTGTTTGTTTGTTTGTTTGTTTGTTTGTTTGACTTTTGTGATTGTTGCTGAGTAGGGTGGGGTTGTTATTTTTGCTGGTTTTGTTATCATTTTAATATATAGATTAATGAATTAGTGAATCAGATTTTTCTAGCAGATGTTGTTTTATGTGAATCAGCATGCAAGTTATTCTAATTAATCTAATCCAATTAGAGATTCGTTAGACGTTTAACAGCCTCTGCGACTTAAGCAACAAAAATACACAACAAATGTCAGGGAGCAACACTTTGATTCTAGACAAGGTGAACAGACACACCACTCTCATCCTAGTAGAAATTACTGATGAATGAAGAAAGAAACAAATAATCACCAAAGAAATCACAATGTCCATTAGGATAGATAGATAGATATGAACACAGACCGAGAAAGAAAGAAAGAAAGAAAGAAAGAAAGAAAGAAAAGTGAGTGAGTGAGAGATGAAATGAGCTAGTCAGAAAAATAAATGAAGAAAAGAAGAGATATAGCGTGACCAACCTTCCGATCAAAATTATTGTACATACACACAGACCGGTAAATATACATACATAGAGATGAACGGAAGGTCTGTTAGATAGATAGATAGATAGATAGATAGATAGATAGATAGATAGATTTGAACAGACCGATACACACACTCATACACACACACATATATATGTATATATATATATATATATATATATAGAGAGAGAGAGAGAGAAGAGAGAGAGAGAGAGAGAGAGAAAGAAAAAGACAGAGAGACAGACAGTGACAGAGATAGATGAACTGACATGGACATGAACAAACTGAGATAGATGTATAATGTATATATGGAGAGGGAGAGAGAGAGAGAGAGAGAGAGAGAGAGAGAGAGAGATCCTGCTTGGTTGAGAAAGAGGTAGGCGCAAATTTACTGAAATAGATAGATAGATGAATAGATATATTTGAACAGGGGGAGATAGATAGATAGATAGATAGATAGATAGATAGATAGATAGATCTGTTTTTTTCTGGACATTTTATGCTGATTTTGTAAAAAAAAAAAGAAAAGGATCCCAACCAATTTGAAGGTTAAATCTGTGGCTCGTTGAAGTAAATATATTAAATTTTCGTTTTCAAGACAATTTAGCTCGCTGTAATCTTCAAAAAAGGAGACAACAAGCAACGAACATGGCAATTAACGTCCATCCAATGAATGCTTATGGATTGATTATGATAACGAACTTTAATTAACTCTTTTGCTGACAAAGGACATTCCTGTTTGTGGGCAACTTGAGAGTAGGTGTGTGTGAGTTGACTTCGTGTAGATGTTTTGATGTTAATCTATGCGTAGGACAAATTGTGTGGGAATTGTGGGTCAGCAAATGTCAGGCGTTCTAAACAGATCACAACAGATCAGTGGGAGTCCATACTTTCTGTTGGTTTAGTGGGGATAAATCATTTCACTCTTTGGAAAAAAAACGATTTGCACACACACACACACACACACACACACACACACACACACACATACATATATATATATATATATATATATATACAAGGTGTGTCATAAAAGTATCGAGATTAAGCTGTATTTACCAAGATAGAAATGAATAATGAATTGAACATTCATTTTTTTCAGAATATAAGGTGTGTCATAAAAGTGACGGGTTTGAAGCTGTATTTACCAAGGTAGAAATGACCGATGAATGAAGCTTTTTTTTTTCAGAATAAAAGGTGGGTCAAGTACAAAAGTACAAAAATCTCGATACTTTTTGACACACCTTATATATATATATATATATATATATATATATATATATATATATATTATATATACCAACCTCTCCGCCCGAGCAGGGTGTGACACAAGGTTAATTTCTTAAGTGGAATTCGAATTCAGAGTTTTACTTCTCCTAAACTGGTTGCCTAACCAAGAATAAAGAGCTCAGTCTGCTCTACTATTTTCCCATAGCTGGGAGAAGAATAGTTGGATGTATACCTTTCCCAAGGGAATTAATGCTATGTGAAAAGCAAACTGCCTCGTCCAGATTTCGAAATTGTCTCGTCGTGTCCATTTCCTACAGCGGTAACGATTACACCACGCACCCCACAATATATATTGTAGATAGCTCACAAATGTCTAGCCACACTGAAGAGACTTGATAAGTCGACACACGTGTCTGTGGATGACTATATATGCTCCCCATCACCTGGGGTTGAGCACTTTGGTGGGGATTTTGCTGACGACCGCCAACTAAAGCGTAAACGCAACACTCTCCTATAAAGGGGATGGAGCACTCTATGGCAGCCTTTAGTTACATACAGATGTGTATTAAAAGAGTTGAAATCCATTTCACATTCTGTGGGTGACGATAGCCGAGTGGTTAGCTCTCTGACTGCTGCTGAATGATCCGGTTTCTATCTCGGCTGTAGGTAACTCACAAATGTCTAGCCACACTGAAGAGACTTAATAAGTCGAAACACGTGTCTGTGGATGACTATATATATATATATATTCAGAACAAAATAAAGTGTAATTGACTAACACAGGGATCACCAAACTTTTTTTCACGCTTGGCCGGGTAATTGAAAAAATAACGAGCGCAGGCCACATTATTATTATGTTCAATACTTATTACCCAGAAAGAAAGCTCCGAGATAAAGAATTAAAACAAAATTCATCTTTCCATGTTTTTTTTTAAATCAAAATTGATTTATAAAATAAATAATTTTGTGAAAAATAAGTATGCAGTGTTTTCTTTCAAAGCAGATCGCTGCAAGTCTAACATTCTGATCAATTGTAATTTCATAAAAATCTTATATATCTTGAAAGTATAGAGTTTGCCCTTTCCAAAAATGTTTGTCTCATAACTTTTTACCAATTCGTTGCTTGACAGTAGCTCTTTGAAAATTACCTGTGTTTTTAAGCTTCTTATTAAAGTTATAAAGTAAGAACTATCACAAGTGAAAATTCGGGATCGCGTAAGTAACAAGTAAAATGCTCACACGCACGAACTTTTGTAACCTACCTACAGTAGTCAAGTCCGTGAAGATTTAGTAACCTTAACATGCTATTTAAATTTAAAGGGTATCAGAACTTCTCACGTTCCGTACGTTTTAACAAACAAATTCAAGTACCGTTGGCGGGCCTGATAAAATGCCTTCGCGGTCCGTAGTTTGGTAACCCCTGAACTAACAGGTCATGTTTTATTTTATTTTGTTTTAGGTTTTGTTCATTTTTGTCGAAATTCATGCGACAATAATTTACGAACATGACAGAAATTCCAGTTCTTCAAAGATTTTGTTTTGTAGAATCGGTGTCATGTGAACATTTTCAGCTTGTCTACTGTTCCTAAAGAATTAGATATAAATGTCTAATATGATATAAGCATTAGATATGAATATATTTCTCATCATACAGTCAAACAATTAAATTACTGACGGGCATTGCATTCAAAGGAAATGATTTATTTGATTCTATGGAAGCGAGCCTTAACATCTGAAAGATTTCCATAGACAATAAGTTATCAAAGGTGGAATACATACTGGAAAATGACAAGAAGAAGAAGAAGAAGAAGAAGAAGAAGAAGAAGAAGAAGAAGAAGAAGAAGAAGAGAAGAATCATTTACAAAGATGACAGAAAGAAGAATAAAGAGGTCAGTTATGAAACTTATAAAATAGCCAGAAATAGTGCTCGCAAAGATGTGAAGAGTATATATATATAAACAGGTACTGCTTCTGTGGAAGCCAGAGAGCCCGGATATGAGCAAATTCTGCCTGACCGGAGACGGATGATCAGAAATATGGTGAACTCTACCTCCGAGTGGAAACTGCTTTAGGTTTTTCTCGAACAAAAGCAAATGTATATATGAATGATGAATTCTGGGTAGACATGAATGGTCTGTGAAAACTACAGGAGGCCATCAATGATGCTAGAACAAGACTGCCACCGGCAACTGTCGATGATTGTATGGAACATTACATCAATCCAAATGAAACGTTCATGCAATGTGAAGTCACACTTTTGTTACCATTACTCCGGTTTCCACTCTCACTGAGTATGGTAGTAATATTACATACTTTATGAGCAGTCATAATTTATGAACGTGCCTGTAGTAAGAATTTGAGAAAGGGCCGGTAACTGAAAATAACGGGTCTTCATGGAAAATTACCCGATTACAGTTAATGCCCTTTGATCCCTTAAAAACGCACCATTACAGAGGCGTAAGAATAAGGTAGTTTGCTTTAACAGATTCGACCCGACTTTCAGGGAGAGCAGACGCAATTGTCAGCTCCCGAGGTCCATCTCACCCGCGGCGGAATCAACATGGGCTAAAAAAATAAAAGCTTGATCAAGCAAAAAACAAGTGCTGTTGTTAATTAAATGTTAAGATGGTGACCAACTCAGCAAGTACAAGCGAAGTTATAAAGTAAGAACTATCATCTCCTATCATCCCTGTCTCTCTAACTATCTGTCTCTCCTCCATTATATATCCAAATCATGTTAGGGGTATATAACAGTAACTGTTAGGATTTCATCTATGGGTCAAATTCGATCCGTTGGAAAATTATTAGTATATACAGAGACCAGAAAAGCTTGAAGCCATATAACTGTGTGTAAATTATTTGTATTAAGAATGGTTACTTAAAATATAATTGTTTAGGAAGGGTCACTTATTATTACTTACTTGAAACCATATAACTGTGCCTCGTGATTAATGATATATTTATTTCGTCTTTCCGTTTACAATGTTGCTTTGATAAAGACCTCTTCATATGGTCGAAACAAATTTCTGTCAGCAAAACTTTTAATATCTTGTTTTTTCTACAAACTTTCTATACATGTTATTAGTATGTAGATATGGTCAACAGTAATAATAATGTAAAATAATTTTATTAATAATTGAGGTTTAAATAAAAATAGATTCATGGAGAATGTGACGTAAATAACTAAGCCAATTGTGACTTGAGTAGTAATGTAGTTTCGGTTACAGACAGAAAAAAACAAATACTCTCCATTATAATGAAATATAGAAATGCTTGATACCAAATGACTATTATCAATAATCAGTGTGTGATTTGAAAGCCGTACAGATCAAAGTAAAACGTATTTTAATTCGGGAACATATGCTTTACGAGTTTAAACGCCGCGGTAGCAACCAAAAACACTTGTTTTGCGAAAGGGGGAAAGGGACAGTTGCTTACAATACAATAACTACGTGGTTCAAGAAATTTTCCTCTGGCTGCAAGAACCTTGATGATCATGTAAAAGGAGGTAAAACTAAAAACGTAGATTCCGCGGCCATGCTATGAGCTGTAGATACAAACCGGCGATTAACACTCGTAGGGTATCAGACGAGCTAAGCATCTCAAGATTGTGCCTCACGTTACCAAAATATTGCGATTTTTTAATTCACCATAGTACAATAGCAAATGATTATTATAATACACTCTCCTACTCAAATCTACTTTGATAGCACTAAAATCATGGTATCCTGAATTGAACATTATATGCAGCTAAACATGATATTTGGAGATGCTCACCGGGAGTCCAGTGAGCTTCGGCCTCTGGACCAGTAAAGTCATTAACGGTGTGATTCCAGGGGTCATCCTCCCAGGCAATACCTTGATTTAAACGGACAAGGCTGGGTTTATTGCCCAGTGCCTGAGGCGCCCTCTTGAAGGGGAATGCTGACGAGATCAACGCATTTTTGCATCTTTCATGCCATGAGTCTCAGCTCATGTGTGGTCCCACATTAAAAATACCTCATGTCGCATATGTAGGATGCGCGGTAAATACCTACCAATGGTTATCGTCGTGACCCAACAAGAGTGATGGAAGAGTAAACTTCAGTTGTTCTATTTTTCGATTATACCCCTCTTCTATTTGTTGCAATATGACTTGTGTGAGCTAGAACTGCTAATGGAAGGAGGAGGAATAAATAACAAAGGCTTAAAAAATAGTGATGACCCAAAAGAGGAGAGCGATGGTTTTGACCGTAGCGTGACCCCGAACGAAGAATTGAGGGGGCAAGCGGAAGTCGGGTGTTGACCGGAAGTCGGGTTGTTGACCGGAAGTCACGTGGTGACGTGGGGGAAGGAAGAAAGGCTTCGTCCTCTTTTTGCCTGCGGATGTCGTAGGGTACGGACCTGACATTGGGTCCCCCATGAGAGCCCAGTAATCTAGTAGTGTTCTCTCTCTCGTTCTCTCTGCCTCCCTTCCTCCCTGGTAGAAGCCACTAGACGAGCACGTTAATAAAGGCTGGGAGTTGTGACGACATGTTTCTCGGGTTATGATTTTTTATCGGAGTTTTAGTACCGTGAGTATTGCAACGTAACACTATTTCAAACGTTTTTATTTGCATTCTTATTTAGTTTCATTTGTCTTTCTAATTTAATATAATATTTTTATCACATTAAAACTTGAATACTTGCACCCGGCGTAGGGTGTATATATTTGCTAGTATTTATAAAAAAATGTTATTTTTAAGAGTTTCTTAAATAAGCTATGCGATAAAAAAAAAGAAGCGATGAAATGAAATTAAAATAAACTCGTTTGATATTTATTTAATTATATGTTTATTTTTATTTCATTGAAGTGCTGTCGTAAATATTGCATTACTTATGAATATTAAATTGATTTCTCGCGGTTTTTTTCCTCTGTCGATTATATAATAAGCTGCAACTTTCTACTCATTCTTTGAATGTATTGGCTTACATTTTCTTATTTTTATATTGCATTATGTTATTCTTTTTGCCGTGGCTTTTTGAATTTTAAATTTCAGTGTCGTTTAGACACACAGCGCGTATGCATAAAAAGGCGAGAAAGCTGTTTCTTCTAATATTAAATGTCTTCCTTGAATATCTTATTATATTTTTTCTTTCTGTTTTTTTTTTTTTTTTTTTTTGCATCGAATATTTAATGTCTGTTCTTTGTTGTTGTTTTTTGTTTCTATTTTTATTATCGTTGTTTTTAACAAAGTGGTTATTAAGTGCTACAATGGCGCCATGTTGAATGAGGATTGGTCAGGTTTATTAGATTACTAAATATCATCATTTTTTTAAAAAAACACCCTGTACATCTCAAAGGAAACAATGAGAAATTTAAAACATTGTGTAATATGCTAAGCTTATAATGATAAACATTACTACTTTTTTTCTTTTTCTTTTTCTTCTTTATTCTCTTTCTTGCGAACTATTTTTCTCCTTTTCTTATTGCTTATTTTTCTTCTTCTTACTCTTCTTCATATTTTTCTGCTTAATCATCCTTGTCTTGTTCTTGTTCTTGTTCTTGTTCTTCTTGTTCTTGTTCTTGTTCTTCTTCATCATCATCATCATCATCATTGTCTTCTTCTTCACGCCCTTCTTCTTCACGCCCTTCTTCTTCTTCTTCATCATCATTATCCTTGTCTTCTTCTTCTTCATCATCCTTGTCTTCTTCTTCTTCTTCTTCTTCTTCTTCTTCTTCTTCTTCTTCTTCTTCATCATCATCATCATCATCATCATCCTTGTCTTCTTCTTCTTTTTCTTCTTCTTCTTCTTCTTCTTCATCATCATCATTGTCTTCATCATCCTTGTCTTCTTCTTCTTCTTCTTCTTCATCATCATCATCATCATCATCATCATCGTCATCCTTGTCTTCTTCTTCTTCATCATCCTTGTCTTCATCATCCTTGTCTTCTTCTTCTTCTTCTTCATCATCATCGTCATCATCCTTGTCTTCTTCTTCTTCATCATCATCCTGATCTTCATCATCCTTGTCTTCTTCTTCTTCTTCTTCTTCTTCTTCTTCTTCTTCTTTGTTTTTTAACTGCATCCTTTTCTTTTATCTTTTTCATTCTGTTTTGTTTTGTTTTGTCTTTTCAGATGATCTTGCACTTCATGCAAATACAACTACTCAAACTGTAATCTCCTTGACGTATGGGCTAACATGCTGGACTACGACATTGTAGTGAGTTCGAACTCCGTTCGCGCTATTACGATCCTTTTCGGGGATGTATTCTCTCATTCCACAGCTATGGTTTAAATCATTAATTCTCAACGTGGTCCAACTGGACCATCTGTGGTCCACAGAACATTTCTAGTGGTCCACAGAGAGTTCGAAGCCACAAAAATGTTTTAGCCATTTCACAAAAATTTAAACTAATTTAGCGCTTCTTATAATGACCCTCCCCAGTTGAAAAATCTCTATTTAAGCGCACGTTGATGATCGGCGGAAAATGAATTGTCTTGTCTTACTTTAACACGTGTGACATTAAATAACCTACGAAGGTTGATATGTCATGTGACAAAGAAGGCAAATCAAATTTATGCTGCATAGCCCGGAGAAAGCGATAAAAGGCATCTCTTTCTACGTGAACTCAAATAAAACGGGGTACATGAGTTTTGATCTAGGTAATACCATGTACATCCTCATAATAATTATCTGCTTTTTTACATCATTTTCTATGTTTTTCTTACCCAAGAACAGAAATTACATTGTTAAAATCTATAAATTACTTGACTTTATTTTTATTATTTGTCTTTATATATATATATATATATATATATATATATATATATATATATATATATAATATACATATATATATATATATATATATATATATATTATAATATATATATATATATATAAACTATAGCCTGGATAGTCACCGCTTCAGTTTTCACTGGAATGTGCGCCAAATTGCAGTAGTATTAGGAGAGTGCTCGATATAAAGAATAGAGCTATTATATGATATAATAAAATAAATATATAAATGTATTACATATCTATTCATTTGATGGCAATAGAATAGTCACAACCTTAGGTTTCATACATGCAAAATCACATGCATTCATCAGCTGACGTTGATGCGAATATTATAGGTATTCGCATCAATGTCACCTGAATAATGCATGTGATTTTGCATGTATGAAACCTAAGGTTGTGACTGTTCTATTGCCATCAAATGAATAGATATGTAATACCTTTATATATTTATTTTATCATATATATATATATATATATATATATATATATATATATATATATATATAGACAAATTTCATTAAACAAAACAGAATTTTTTTTATTTTATTTCAAGCTTCCTAATAATTATTTTGAGCTTACAATCTTGAAAGGCATTAATGATTTCTCCAAATGGGCCATTTTTGGCTGGCCAAGTACTTGTTATTGTTCAAACCATTATCAAAGAGGAGTATGTGTGTCTTTTATCATTAAAACTGTTTGATGTTTAACTAAACTAATTGTTTTGTCTTTATCAACAAGGCGACGCTAAGCAACAGTGGCATTTTATTTTTTTAATATTTCTATTAAGTTAGGTAATCGTATTTAGAATAAAAATTGTTGTATCTATTTATTCCAAGCATTTTGGAATATAAATTGCTTTATCTCTTTATTTTAAACATTTTTAAATATTATCAGTAGTTTCAAAGTTAATTCTTTTAATAGTGTGTTATCTAAATATATATATATATATATATATATATATATATATATATATATATGTGTGTGTGTGTGTGTGTGTGTGTGTGTGTGTGTGTGTGTGTGTGTGTATTATATATATATATATATATATATAATATATATATATATGGTGCTCTCAGAATCCGAACACCCTATTGTTCAAACAAATTGGAATCTAAACATTTTTTTCGAGAAAATGTTGCTCTTAAAGCCGAACACATTTTCAATGTAGCTTTCATGTTTGCTCGTGTCTTCCCTCACCTTTTCAACTCGCATCTTCTAGCATTGTTCGTTTAGTTCGTCACTGGAAGTACTCGTGAAATCATTTCTCGTGTGTCAATTTCTAGATTACCTTTTGTTTTCATCTTGATTGACACTGTTTTGTTCTTTTTAAATTATCATTCTTGTGCCTTCACCATAGAACCAAAGAAGACCACTGAAGCAAATGAGAACAAGAGGAAGTCCGTGAGAACGACAGTTAAATAAAATAAAACTTCTTGCTAAGCATGAGAACGGCATGTATTTTACTGATTACGCTGCCATGTTCGAGATGCCGAAATCAACCGTATGCACGATTCTTGGGCTCAAGGAAAGGATGATTTCTCTTTCCATCTTCTCTTATAGGGAAAATAGGTTTGTAATACAACCTTTTTAGAATCCTATTTCTCTGATTTTTTTTTAGATGAGGCTTGATCATTAGTATTGTGGATTATCCGTATTGTTCTCATCTTTATTTTTATCTGTACGTTTCGGCCGATGTGCCCCGGCCTTCTTTGGGTTCCCGAGTTCGAGAAGGCTACCGAGTCCGACAAGAAATACCTGAAGAAGGCCGGATGGCATATCAGCCGAAATATTGTACGGATAAAAATAAAGATGAAGACAATAGTCCGAATAATCCCAATAATGCTAATTTTTGCAATCTGATCAGCATGATGGAACGAATCAAATTCGGATTCTGGGGGAATCACTGTATATGTTTTCTTTTAGAATTGTGTCAGACTAAGCTAAGCTTAGCAAATAACCAATAGTTTCACTGTGGACTAATATCTAAGAATTTTGTCTCGCGAGTATTACTTCTATAATGAGTTTAGCCCTCACCGGGTGACCATACTTGGGGCCTTGTGCCAGACTAAGCTAAGCTTATAAAATAGCCAGGAATCGCACTGTGATCAAGTCGCTAGGAATCTAAACTCAGCAAGATGAAAGTCTAGTCTTGTGAGTCGTGACTATGGTAATGGATTTGATCTTCACTGGATGCTCCATGCGTGCTTAGTCAAGCTTTGTAAATAACTACTTTTATATATTATCTTGCCTCTTAGATCTATTTGATCTCATGGAAATCTGATCTCTCTGATATGATAAAGCGAAAAATCTTTTAGGCCGTATCAGTGCTACTATACGGCTGCAATACTTGGACACTAACAAAGATCCTACCAAAAGAAAACTAGATGGGAGCTACACAAGGATGCGGCGTGTTGTCTCGAACAAATCTTGGAAACAGCATCTCATAAGAAAGCCGCTGTACGACCACTTATCTCCTATCTCACATCAGAGTAAGATAAACAAGATACTGCTGGAGAAGCAAAGACGAATTCATAAGTGACGGAATTCGGTGGAGAGCTTCACATAGACACACCAGTGTTGGCCGACCATCAAAAATCTACATCAATCTTCAGTGCATATTCTGGATGCTGTGCAGGGGATCTCCCATGAGTGATGACCGATAGGAGAGAGAGAGAGAGAGAGAGAGAGAGAGAGAGAGAGAGAGAGAGAGCATAGTAATCCGTGCTATCAGCATGACCTGATGATGATGTTGATAATATATATTATATATATATATATATATATATATATATAATATATTTAGTTAGGGTAGTGCGGACATTAAGTAAATGGCGCTATGTTACTGATATATTCTCAGCTATCAAGAAAGTCTCAGTAACCAGTTGACTCTGTGTCTACGCTACCCTAACTTAGATATAAATGTCATCCCCTATACTGAACACTATTTACTTATAAATATAGCAACCTATAGTATCAATATATATATATATATATATATATATATATATATATACTGAATAAATGAAGGAAAAACTTTTAACTAAACTTCAATTAATAATTTATTAAAATCATCAGACAGGGCAAAAACATGGTTGTTATTGAATTTTTCAAGGGATTCCGGGGTTTAAATATTTAAATAGAGGGTAGCGTGTCTTTAGCTTGAGACGGTAGGAAAGGGGCTTGGTATTTAGCATTTATTAAGGGCCGGGTTAGCTCAGTCGGTAGAGCGTTCGACTAGAAACCACGAGGTTCCTAGTTCGATACCGGCCCTCGCCAACTTAGTGTATGAGTAGCACAGGGATCTGTGCGGTAAAGGAACGGGTGGTAGGTGTGGCGTTCCACCTTAGATGCTAAGATAATCTCCTTGGTCTAGTGCTAGTGAAAAGGGGATAGACTCCCTCGCTGATTGGCTGATACCGACATTAGGCCGACCCAAAGAGTTTACTTTTACTTACATACTGGTACTTGGCACATCGAACACTCACTACGGTTAACATGAAACATAAAAGTTGATCCCCTCATGGAATGATTCTCATCGTTAGTGTCGTACAACATTCTAAGCTCACCCAGATACATAACTGATCGGGCCACTGTTCAGATTCTAGATGCTACGCGGAGGGCCTCGCAGGTGTGATGACCGATAGGGACGGATGGTGAGTGTGAGAGAGAGACAGAGAGACAGAGACAGAGAGACATGGATATCTATGCCCCTCAGCACGGTCTGATGAGCATGATGCAGCGCGGAGGACCTCCCATGTGTGATGACCGATGGAGACGGATGGAGAGGGTGTATGTGTGTGATGTGTGTGTGAGAGAGAGAGAGAGAGAAGGGAGGGAGAGAGATAGAATGCCCCTCAGCACGACACGATGATGATGATGATGATGATGATGATGATGATGTCTATTCAATTTTACACTTCTCTTTCCTCTTGAATTCTATTACTTTCTTCGTCTCATTGATTTATTTTCTCAATCATTTATCACCATTTTCTTTATTTCAACCGTTCGTTTCCTTTTTTTTCTTTTTCTTTTATCTTGTTTTTTGCCTCCTGCTTTAATTATTTTCTTCGTTTCTTTCTATTTCCTTCCGTTCGTTCTTTCTTACTTCCTTTTCTCTTCGCTTTCATTGCATCTCCTCCATTTTGTTTTTGTTTGTTTTTGTTTTTTGTTGGGTTTTTTTCTTCTTTCCTTCTCAATCAATCAATTTCCTTTCGGCTTTAACTCTCTTTCACCTTCCGGTTTCTCTTGGCTCATCTCACCGTTGTACGCATGTGCAATCCACTTCCTTCCTTCTTCTTATCCTCCAGCTTCTTATTTGTATTCTGGTCCTCCATTATATTTTTCACGTTTTATTTTCAATCTCTGCTTCTACGCCATCTTATCGACTATTGAATTTATTTTATTCAATGCGAATAATATTTATAGTATAACAATAAAAATGTATAAAGAAACAATTTGTCAACATACTTTATGGCATTAATATCGTTCCAAAGTAAGTTTTCTGCGCATTAGAGATACCTGATCGCAATTAGAAATTAATATCCTTCATTAAAAAGAAAATGGTGGACAACGCAATAGAATAGACGTCATGGAGCGAGGAAACCACTACGGGGTCTATTCAGAGTAAATGTTGAATCGATAAAAAAAAAATGAAAATATGATACAATCAAGATATCGTTTTATGATAAATAAATCAATCATTATAACATTTCAAAGGAGTAATTTGGAGACGTCTCAGTTGAAATAGCAAACGACATCAAGTTTCCTTTTATCATTTAATCCTGAACATTTTTTTTTCTTTATCAATTTTCTTTATTCTGGTGCATTTCAGTCTAACTTATATTATACATTACTACTATTTTCTATTTAACGTCATTTTTTCTTACCTCTTTTTCTTGCTTATCGGAAGAGTTCTCTTTTGCATACAATATCTTCATCTTCACTTTCCCCCACTCCAGCGTCTCTTACTTTCTTTCTTTTTTCTTTTTTTTTCAATACTATACTTATTATTTATTAATTTCAATTGTCTTCTTTCCTTCTTTCTTTTCTTCCTTCCTTCCCTCAATCCTACGCTTTTTTTTCTTTTATTCTTTCTTTCTCAGATATGAATGTACTCAACCCATCCGCTCGAACGGGACGCGACACAAGATCCATTTTTGAGCGGCGTTTAACGGGTTTGAATTCAGAGTTTTCCCTTCACCTAGTCAGGTTGCCATACCAGGAGCATAGTCTCACCTGCTATTTATTCACAGCTGGAGGGAGAATAATTGGATGTATACCTTTCTTAATCATTGTTGTGTCCCACTTGCTTGTCGAAAGAGTCCTCATTTTTTCTTCTATATTTTCATCTTCATTTTCCCCCGACTCCAGCGTCTCTTTCTTTTTTTCCAAACTACATTTATTTATTTGTTTATTTATCTATTCACTTCTTTCTTTAATCATTTTTTTCTTCTTTCCTTCCTTTCTTCCTTTGTTTGTTTGTTTCTTTTTTTGTTTTGTTTTTTTTTTACTTAGATATGCATCTATCGCTTGAGCATGATGCAACACAGAATTAATATTTGAGCGGAGGTTTACAGGTTTGAAAGGTATTTCCTTCTCCTAGACCGGTTGCCATATCAATGTTAAAGATCCAAGTCTGACTTACTGTTTACCCATAGTTGAAGAGAGAATAGTTAGATACATACCTTTCCCAGTAATATTAGAAATAAAAAATGTGAAATAAAAAATGTGAAATTCAAACAACATTGAGAATTAAATTGAACTCGTCTTGCCGTGTCCATTTTCTGCGAGTATAACCATTGCACAACAAACACCTCCTCTTCTTTTTTAGATATAACTTTATTTCCTCATTTAATTTCTTTTCAATCTGATTTTTTTATATTTAGTTTATTACTATCACTTTTTTGCTTATTATCTTCTCTTCCTTTTTTCTTTAAAGAAAGTTTTTCTTTCTTCATTTTCTACAACTTTTATTTTCATCAGTCCTGATATGTTTTTACATACAGATAAAATATGGAACACTGTATTAAAATGCAAGACCACGTTGTTGGAAATTAACAAGGTTTTATTTAAACAGGATATAGAATGCTTCTCCCCTAAAAGTGACTAAACTAGCTTACACGCGTTGTGAGCTGCGTCTACTCAGTACTAACTGCAATCCAAAAGTGTCATGGTTGAAACTCCACTTCCGGGTTCCCATCAGCTCCCTACTGATCAAGTGGAGTAACTCTATTTTCGTTAGATCTGAACCTAACAAGTTTTTTTCTTTTTCTTTTTTTTCTTTCCTTCTTTTTTTCGGAATCATATTTTATTATTTGGCCCTATACTAGTCACGGAACCAATTGTAGTCATATGCCGTCATGGTATGAATTATTACCGTGACTACCACATGTGTCTCCGACCAGCTGCTCTTTCGATGCCCTCTGCACCCACGCTATGTTCCTTTACCTGCAGAACTGGGATCGACGCAACTCGGTCGTAGTGTCTTTGTGACGGGTTGAAAAATTACTGCAAATAATATAACACACTGTTAACAACAATAACAATTTTATTCATGTATAATGAATTGGAGTAATATATGAGTATGTTTTGCACAATAGTTTGGATAAAAAGACACTATGAGGAGCTTTGTTTGGCGTTTTGTTTTATGTGAAATTATGGAATTAATCTTAGCAGCAAAGTCTATTTCTCCTGGTGGCAATTTTCTCATTTTAGAAATTCCCATGGCCTATGACAAATTTTGTTTTTTGACGATCCGGCCTGCGACTACCCCGGGTATCTGACTGACTGTTTTCAATTCAGTGCTAGGATTTTATAAAAATGATTGTATCTATATCTGTCATCGTGACTAGGTCAACTAAGTGCTAAAAGCTCCCAGCCCCGAAAACCCAAGGCTACACTTCTGACAGCTAGATAAGCATGTCATCTCAACTTTAGGTCAGTACTGTAACCTTTTCTTCTATGTATAAACACAATGTGCAAAACCAAAATGTGTATGATATTTTGATATTTTTCGTTAAAATTAGTGGACGCCAACAAAAGAACTCATCGTGTCATAATTATTTTTCTGTTTATTCACTCATTTTTTATTCATATGTTGAATTTCCTTTTCTTCTTTTCTTTCCTTATCTTTATTTAACTTCTTTCTTTCTTTCTTTCTTTCTTAGATATGCATTTACCTAACCTCTTTGCTCGAGCAAGATGCGACACAATGTCAATTCTTGAGTGAATTTTAACAGGCCTGAATTCAGAGTTTTTCTTTCATTTTTCTTTCATTCATTCATTTATTCACCTATATCTACACCTGGCCACATTATCCTTCTTTATTTTCTTTATATTTTCTTTCATTCATTCATTCACTCACTTACTCATTAATATTTACACTCTACCTCATTATTCGCCTTTCCTTTCCTTCCTCCTCCTTCCTTCCTTCTTCCTTCCTTCCTTCTTTTCTTCTTTCTTCCTTTCTTTCTTTTTTTCTTTCACTTTTATAATACACCTGTTCTCATTATTATTCTTTTTCTTCTTTCTTTCTTTCTTTCTTTCTTTCTTCTTTTTTCTTTCTTTCAATTGTGCACTCCTTAATTCATACCTACACCCACTCTCATTAACCATCTTTCTTTTCTTCTTTTTCTCTTCTTCTTTTTTCATTCATGCAGTCATATCTATACGCTCCCTTCTTATTCCGATATATTTTCATTTTTTTTCATTCATGTAATTATTCATCCATTTAAAACTATGCCCTTTCTCATTATTCATATTTCTTTTCCTTCTTTTGACTCTCTCTCTCTCTCTCTCTCTCTCTCTCTCTCTCTCTCTCTCTCTCTCTCTCTCTCTCTCTCTCTCTCTCTCATTAGGCATTTTTCATCTTGAATTTTTCTTCCACTCCTTCACTTTTTTCCTCTTTTTTATACTTTACTTCACCTTTTTTAATTCTATCTCAACAAACCAATCAAACATTTCTCTTCTCTCCTAATCTGCACGCTTCTATTTTCCCGCCATTTCTTCCTGTCTTTGTCCACTCCCACTAGTATCCCCCTTCGCCCGCTCAGAATGTCTCCTCTTCCTTTCACTACTTCACCAACATGTTTTCTTATTATTATTATTTTATTTTTTATATTTCATATAAATGCAAAGGTAACAATTCGCACTTGCCTGGCCCGACCCCTCCCCCTGTCACGTCCTCTACCTGAGGATTTTTATTCACTCAACGTCACGTGAAACTCAACGTGACTCTTTCAACTCGCGTTCGTGAACAGCCAGAAAATTCCGCTCCACAAAGTTTTGGTGGCGGCGGCGGCGGCGGTGAAAACTGCTCATCAAAATCGATCTCTATCGATCCCAGGTCGAGATGATGCCGATTTTTCGTTCAGTTCGCTTTTATTATTTATGATAATTTAGTTTCCTGATATGTCGGTCGACGCGGGGAAAAAAACGGAGTGGGGGAGGAGAACACGACTGGTGGGCGGAATCCGATGTGCACGTGCATCGCCTGGCTTCAGACACGTGTGCATCCTTCTCTTTGTATTTCAATCCTTACAACATATGTTTAGTATTCGATTTTTTTCCACTTCAATTTTTCACGTCGTTTTTCATTCTTGTTTTTCCTTCACGTTTTGTCTTCATCCAACCTAAACTCTCCTGACCCCATTGACATTAAAAAATATTCTTCTTTCTTTCTTTCTTTCTTTCTTTCTTTCCTTCCTTCTTTCCTGTCTTCATTCATCTTAAAGATTTCTGATCACGTTCTTTCCTTTATTTTCTATGTATTCATTCAACTGAAAATATTTTAACCTTGTTGATATTGTAACTTTCTCCTTTTTTTTCTGTTTCTAGTCTCGTTAACATTGGAAATTATTCATTTTCCTTTGTTCTTATTGAACTTTAACTCTTTTACTTGACATTGGAACTCAGTCTTCTCTCTTTCTTGTTTTATCTTCATTCAACTGAAACTCTTATAACTTCATTAGCATTGGATTTCTTTCCTTCTTTCTTTCTATGTTTTCATTCATCCTAAACATTTCTAATCAGTTTGCCACGGGATCTTCGTTATTTATTTATTTGTTTTCATTCAACTAAAATTCTTCTAACCAGCTCGACATTAGAATTGTTCTTTCTTTCTTTCTTTCTCATTCTTTTTTAACCTTAAGCATTTCTAATCATGCGGCCACTAAAACTTATTTACTTATTTATTTGTCTTCATTTTTCTTCTTTCTTTCTTTTTTCTTTTTTTTATGCTTTCACCTTAACCATTTCTAAACAAGTGGTCATGAAAACCTCTTTATTTATTTTTTGTCTTCATTATTTCCTTTTTTTTTTTTTTTCCTTTTTCTTTTTTTTTTATCTTAAGCATTTTTAATCACGTGGTCATTGGACCATCTTCTTTCTTTCTTTCTTTCTTTCTTTGTCTTTGTCTTTCTTTCTGTGTTTTTCTTCTCTCACCTTAAGCATTTCTAATCCCGTGGTCGCTGGACCATATTTCATTGTTTCTTACTTTCTTTGTCTTCGTCTTTTTTGTTTCTTTTCCTTCTTCTTTCATCTTAAACATTTCTAATCGCATGGTCACTGGGACATTTTTCTTTCCTTCTTGTTTTGTTTTCGTCTTTTTTTCTTTCCTTCTTTCTTTCTTTCTTGCTTTCTTTTTCTTCTTTCACCTTAAGAATTTCTAATCACCTAGTTACTGGAACTCCTTTCTTTCTTTCTTTTTCTTTTTCTTTTTTCACCTTAAGCGTTTCTAATCGAATGGTCACTGGAACATATTTCTTTCTTTCTTTGTCTTTCTTCGCCTTTCTTTCTTTCTTTCTTTTTCTTCTTTCACCTTTAGCATTTCTAATCGAATGGTCACCGGGACTCTATATTTCTTTCTTTGTCTTCGTTCATCTTAAACTCTTCTAACCTCGTCGAAAATTAGAGTTTTTTCTTCTTTCTTTCTTTCTTTCTTTTTTTCTTTCTTTCTTTCTCTTCATTCATCTTAAAAATGAACTAATCACTTTTTTCTTTATTTTGTTTTTCTTTATTCAATTAAAAATCTTCTAACCTTGTTAACATTGAAACTTTTTGTTCTTTTTTTTTTCTAAGCTTGTTGACATTGGGAATTCTTTTTTCTTTGTTTTTATTCATCTCAGAATCTTTTACTTGACCTTGGAACTTGGTCTTATTTCTTCCTTGCTGTGTCATCATTCAATTAAACCCTTTTAACTCCTTTTGTCATTAAGACTCTCTCTCTCTCTCTCTCTCTCTCTCTCTCTCTCTCTCTCTCTCTCTCTCTCTCTCTCTCTCTCTCTCTCTCTCTCTCTCTTTTCTTTACTTTAATTCAACTTAAACCTTACTAATCTCATTGACATTAAAACTTTTTCATCTTTATTATTGTATCTTTATTCATATGAAATCTTTTTAATCTTTTTAACATTTGAAACTTGAATTTGTTTTTACTTTCACTTTTGCGCTAAACATTTGGATCAGTTTTCCTCTTCATTTTTTAAACGCATATTTCTTTTTTATTCTTTCAATTTTTTTCTTATCAACCATTTTTCCTAAAATTCTGTCGGCTGGGACTGTAGAATACGCCGACTGCACCTCTGCAAGAAATTTTTATTAATAAATTTTACAAAAAGGGAAGAACCATAAAATGTCAGATAATAACGGTCTGGATAAGGATAAGTAAAGAATCTTACCGTGAAGGTACAAATTATAAGATTAACTTGGAGAGATGAAAAATGCGTGTCATTACTGGTTGCGCCCTAGACAAAAGATACAACACCTGAAATCCTGAGCTGGTGACTATTTTAGGGGATTTACTCTAATAAAAAGGGACGGCTAAGAGTGGTAATTTATAGGGAATCTAATACTATTGTAGGTTAAATCGAAACTAACGAACCTAAATTCCACCATCGTATGTCACCCCCCCCCCCCCCAAAAAAAAATACCAAAAATCAGGGAATTAACCGAATTTAATGAAATTTTCAGTTGATATATTAATGAATAAAATATATAATGTACAAGTTATTTTATTTAAAAACTTTTACATTTTTTCAGGTCGGTTAACTTTGTACCACGTATCTTTCAGGCATAACACAGATTTTCAGATAAGATTAATTTTGGCCCTTACTTAGACTAGAGTCAGAGAGACCTCCTTCAATCAATGTCCTGGTGACGTCAAACCCTAGCACCTATATGATTGTCCCAACCATATTACTCCTATAGCAAACCTCCAAACATTTTTGTTACTGTGCTAGAATACGGTGGCTGAGGGTCTTACTGCCCTTGTTACGACGTTAAACTGCATCTAGTGATGATATTTCCATTTTAGAGCTTTATTGGAGTACCTCTTTATTGCCATTACTCCCACATCTACTCTGACCCGGAATGGTAGAACCTGTTATGATCCGATTTATGAGTTGAATTGATCCTAAAATAAGTTTAAAAAATGTGTTTTTCTTAATTGAATACATAACAAGAAGGAATAAAACAAAAAGTATAAAATAACCCAAAGGTCGACATGCCGTAAAACCCACTGATCAACCAACCAACCAACCAAGCATTTTCTCTACTTGTCTCGTGTGTTTTTCTTTCTTCTTTTTCTATAATTCTTATCTGTCTTTTTAATATAATTCTTACTCTCTCTCTCTCTCTCTCTCTCTCTCTCTCTCTCTCTCTCTCTCTCTCTCTCTCTCTCTCTCTCTCTCCTCTCTCTCCTCTCTCAATTATAAAATGTTAAACAACAGAAATATCATTTTAATCTTCTAAATAAATTTATATAATATATATATATATATATATATATATATATATATTATCCTTACCTGTTTCCTTATTTCTTTTTTTCCTTGTGTTTACTCTTAACATTTCTGAGATTCTCATAAGACGGTGAGTTTCTGAGGGAAACCTACTCTTAATGAAACTCAGAGTTATGGAAAAAATCTGAAGGACAAGGATAAATATGAAAAAATATGCATTTGGAATGAAAGATGAAATACACACACACACACACACACACACACTCAAATATATATATTATATATATATATATATATATATATATATATATATATATAATATATGTATCACAAGTATGATAATGTATTATATATTTCATATTGCCCACTTTTTTATGTATCATATCCTACTCGAAGGGCTGAGATTCTTCAGTACGTACTCTTACCTTATCGTCGAGCAAATGTGAAAGTATAAGGAGCAATATGTGGTTTTTATTTCTGAGTTACGCTGCCTATTCATATGAATATATATATATATATGTGTGGTGTGTGTGTGTGTGTGGTGTGTGTGTTGTGGTGAGGAAAGAGAGAGAGAGAAAAAAGAAAGAGAGAGTATGTGTGTGTCTGTGTCGTCTGTGTGTGTTGTGTGTGTGTGTTATTATGTGTGTGCCCACCCTCATAATATACTATTTTATAAAATGTTCATTTTCCTTCGGACCAAAGATACCGGAATTTTATTGTTCTGGAGGCACATTATATAAACTTATGTAAACTCTAAAGCATCGAATCTTTGTAACTAAGAATAATATGCAACAACTTTGTTACTAAAGTTTATATATGTTAAGAATATATATATATAATATATATATATATATATATATATATAGAGAGAGAGAACATAGAGAGAGAGAGAGAGAGAGAGAGAGGTGGATGGTATCAAGTGTTTCCTTGATAGGATTCAACCAAAATTGAGAAATCAAACGTACATATAAAGATTTGCATACATATTCTTACACGCATAAATAAATGAATAGCTTAGTTCAGTATAAATTTATTTCAGTCTGATTTGTAATAATTTAAACATTTCATATCCGGTTTTATTGATATGATTTTCCCGCCAGAACATAAAATACATAAAATACATAAAGTTAGAACATGCATATTCACAAGTAAAGAAATCAAATTTAAAAACTGCAACGTCACAAACAAGATAAACACGCGAAAACCATAAAATCTATTCAAATTGCGACTGTGCGCATGCGCGTAGTCTGATACATATGTTGTTGTTTTTTATTTGACTGCTACATATTCATATTTTTTTCAGTGGTAATAAATAATACCAAATGATATCCGTTTTGGTAGTATGATATTCGACTAGACACATAAAAGTCCCGTTATCTTTAGTTTACAAAAAAATAACTTTTTTTTAATTTTGGTTGATTGTTGGTTGTTTGGGTTTTGCGGCATGTCAACCCATTGGTTCATTTTATCCCGAAGACATTTTTGTTTTATTCATTTTTGATGGGTATTCAAATTTTTTCAAACACATTTGTTTCTATTTAACCCATAGATGGGACCCTAACAGGTACTACCACTCCGGGTCAGAGTGGACCTAAGAGCAATAGTGATGAAGCTGTACTCCACATTGCCTAGAGCTTCAGAACTGGAACTTCACCATCAGATAGAGTTTAATGTAATTCCCTGGACGTGAAGACCCTCAGCCACCGCCTTCTGTTCATATATGATACAAAGGGTTGTGGCTTGCCATAAGGGCAATAGGGTTGGAACAATCATATAGGTGCTAGGGCTTGACGTGACGAACCGATTGATCCGAGAGGCTATCTAGCCTAAGTAAAGGCCAAAGTGGAGTATTGCATGACTGCTCATCCACCAGGATTCCATTCTTAAGCATCACGGGTCACCACCCACGACCAACAAGTGACTCCATTGGGGAATTCTTAACTCTCTGCCCGGCGTGCAGTGGATGTATTCTAAAAACCCCGCCGACATGACTGTATAAACAGAGAGAGAGAATAAGTCGATTTTTTTTATTTAGTCCACCCACTGCCAACAGATTGCCCCATTGGAGGGGTATTACCCCTCTGCAGAGGTGCAGACGGTGTATTCTAAATCCCCAGGAATGTTTTTAATCGTACTTACTTATTGTCTAACTAAATATTCTATCATATCATTTGTATATATGTTTTAACTCAACCCCACTCTGGTGTGGATGTGACACAAGCTCAAGTTTTAAACGGAATAAAGATGATTTAAATTCAGAGTTTTCCTTCTCCTGGTCTGGTTGTCTAACCAAAGCTAAACAACCCAGTCTGCCTTGCTATTTATCCATATCTGGGAATAGAATAGATGGATTAATGACTTTTCCAATGGCATCAGCGTGAAGTGGATACACAAAGAGTCTCGCCCTGGATTTGAACTTGGATCGCCAATTCTATTTCCTACGACAATAACCGTTATCTCAAAACTGAACAAATGGTACTGATCACTTGTTTGTTCTAGTAATCTCTAGACACAGCTAAAGAACTGTAGAATTTCTACGGGTTATCATAAAAGTGATACCACATGCCAGAGCCAGATTTCGAAACCGGTTCTCTGGTTTTATCCTTCCTCTACTGAGGTGTCCCTTTCTAAAGTTCCGGCTTTCATCATTAAGAAGAAAAGTATAGAACTCTCCGCCTAGGGCGAACGGTGGGAGACGCACACGTCTGTGTTGTAGTTTTGGCAATCTGTTCAACTGCCATTTTCGGTGTGGAGGCGTGCCTAGAGAGAGAGGGAGGACATAGGGTGGGTGGGTATTTGTGTGTGAAAGAGAGAGAGGGGGAGATCAATAAAACGATAGCGCTTTTTACGCTGAGATACGAAAGGAAAAAGAAACACTCTCAGTTATGGTACATTTGACCCGAGAAATTGGTCTCAGTACACATAACCGCTTATAGACAATGTGTGAATTCGTTCATAATGCCTGTCTGTCTGTTTGTCTGTCTTGTCTGTCATCTCTCTCTCTCTATAATATATATATATATATATATAATATATATAATTATTCTCTCTCTCTAACTATTTCTTCTCTATCGTCTCTCTCTCTTTCTTTCTTTTCTCATTTCTCTCTCTCTCTCTCTCTCTCTCTCTCTCTCTATATATATATAATATATTAATATATATATATATATTATAATATTTATATTATTCTCTCTCTTTCTTTATCTCTCACTCACTTTATAGACAATGTGTGAATTCGTTCATAATGCCTTGTCTGTCTGTGTCTTTCTCTCTCTCTCTCTCTCTCTCTCTCTCTCTCAATATAATATATAATATATATATTATATATATATATATATTATATATATTTTCTTTCTCTCTCTCAACTTATTCTCTTCTATTCGTCTTTCTTTCTTTCTTTCTTTCTCATTTCTCTCTCTTCTCTCTCTCTCTCTCCTCTCCCTCTATATATATATATATATATATATTATATATTATATAATATGTATTTCTCTCTCTTTTCTTTTTTTTAACTCTCTCTCTCTCTCCTCTCTCTCTCTCTCTCTCTCTCTCCTCTCTCTCTCTCTCCTCTCTCTCTCTCTCTCTCTCTCTTTCTTAAACACATGCACACCTTTATACTTTTTATCTCTGCCCATTTACGAGAGTCAGCTTGCAAAGATCGTAGGCTGGCCAAACTACTCTCATTAGAATGTGACCAAATGAGGTTTATTTATCAACATAGCCCCACTTGCGATCCACACGCTCCTTCCACCGATGTTTCGGTGCTTGGATCTCATTGGTAAAAACGTCAACAACAGCAGAATAAAACATTATCATATGAACTTTTCAGACAATTAACTTCCAAGTCCACCTTAATATATTTTCTTAATTCTCTCTTGTCCCCTACCTCTACCCCAACTATATATATATATATATATATATAATATATATATATATATATATATAAACAGTATCCCTCCCTTCATATCTAGACCCTAACAATTTTCATGAAATGTTTCTTCTTTTATCGAAAAGAAAAGCTATATAATATATGTAGGTATGAAAAAAAAACGGACAAAAGATGGCGCAACATTTTTTTAATCATTAATAAAAATGGAAAATTATCTTTTCCTGTTTTCTTTACGTTTAGTATAAAGGAAACAAGTTTATGAGTTAAAAAAAAAAACAGATTTCCGTTACACATGGCATACATTATTTTATTTAAATTATTTTTTGCTTTTTGATTACATTTCAAAACTTATCTCCTCTCTATGGTGCCATAAGTGTAAGTGTGTTTCTTACACCGAAGAAAACACAATTACTATCAGCCAAGGTGAATCCCCAAATACATCATTTTAATAGCTGGTTTCTGCGAATTTTGATAGGCAGATTCAGATACAATTTATTGATGGATTAATCCATTGGATTATTATGCCATTACAAACGAGTATGGCTCCATAAAAAACGATAATCATTTTACCTTTAAAAATACTATTATAATGGAATCTCATTATTTTAACTATATATGTTTTTAATACAGTTTACTTTTATTTAATTAAAAAAATAGTGAAAGAGAGAATTTATTTTACATCATTAATTTTAAAATAAGAAAAATAAGAAGTAGATAAGGTTCAATTTATAATTTAACATTCCTTTTTAGAAATATGAAATTTCCAAATAAGCAAACGATTAACAAAAAAAAGGATAAATAGTTTTCTAGTTTAGTCAGACCCTTGAGGTTATGTTTAATGATTAGATATTTCTATAGGCATACATTTCTTCATTATGATATATACATAGCTACAAAAAACCCGTCCGCAAAAGCAGGTACGACACAAGGTTAATATCTTAAGCGGAGTTAACAGGTTGAATTAGAGTTTTCCTTCTCCTATACTAATTCTAATCAAGGTTAAAGTCCCGCCTTCCCTACTATTACCCATGGCCTGAAGAATAGTAGTTGGATTAATACTTTTGCCCAATGGTATTAGAGCTATATGATAAATGTAAAACAGTCTCAGATTATACTCGATTTCGTCATTTTCTAAGCGTAACCATTACACACGAGCCCTCCTTTCATTTATAAACATTAAAACTCTAAAATCCTCTATTCTTCTAATGTCAATTGTCTCTCGTATCAGGTTGAATAAATTCATCTCTCTCTCTCTCTCTCTCTCTCTTCTCTCTCTCTCTCTCTCTCCTCTCTCTCTCTCTCTCTCTTCTGGCGTTCCATGTCTCTTAGTTCTTGTTAATTAGGAAAACGGTGACATATTCTGTGTATACCTAAATTTATTTATCGATCCCATAACATGGCGCGCTGCTCGAGACCCAGTGCAGCAGGACGGACAGAAATTTTCGCCCTGTAAACTGCTAAGTCGAATTCTGAGTAGATCTAACTAACTTTCCCAATGAGTTAACCGGCACATATTTTTTTCAAACCAATGAGAGTCCCGTTCCAGGTCAAACTTGGGCCAAAGCTTGTCCATCAAAATCCTTATATTTCCCATGAGTTACTTACAGTTAATTTTAAACATCCTAACTACACTTCCTTACAAAAAATAAGGCTGTGCCTATTCATTATATAACACCTATAAGAGCAAGTATTTTTAAAGTAGGGAATCATACCTGAAACACAGCATTTATCACATCTTCTACAAACATGTTTCCATGCAATTCTGCAAGACGCGTTCCGAGGAAATCCTGATTTAAGTGCAATCCATCAATGTTTTGACTGACCAGAAAATTTAAGAAACCTGTGAGAAAATATAAAAGACAAAAATCCCCATGAAATTCTTTTCAACAACCATTTTTTCTCTTTCATATAACTTTAACCTATTAATCTTGCTGATATATCGGTTCATTTACTAATCATGGCTTAGTTTACAATAAGACCAGAAGTCTTGAGGCACCCAGTTGATGAATCAAAACCCATTAACAATATTAGCTCCCTGCAACTTTTTTTACTCTTTTAGATAGACCTTAACAGGGATTCCAATAAACCAATGAGAATCCCGTCCCAGGTCCAATCTGGGGTCAAAACTTGTCCGTCAAATTCCTGGTGATTTCCTATGAGTAATTACCCTTAATTTAAATCCTAACTACACTTCCTTAGAAAAATGATTAGACTATGGCCATTTCATAGGTAACAACTAAACCTACATTTGTTTTAATTTGCTAAACTCTTGTAAGAAATACATTTCCTAGAAACATATGATAGATTTCTGTAAAAGGCCGTTGACACTAAATAGATCCCTACAAGAAGAAACATTAGATTTGCCACAATCACTCGTTGATGTTTTTGCCCATCCTCATCTTTTTTTCCTCTTTGGTGGTGGTAAGATTATCTTCTTATCTTCTTACTTATCTCAAATATTTTCTTAAAGTTTTAATTTTATATATATATAAATATATATATATATATATATATATAATATATGTGTGTGTGTGTTAGTGTGGCGTATGCGTGTATGCGTGGGTGTGTAGTTGTGTGGTGTGGTGTTTCTGGGAGAGAGAGAAGAGAGAGAGAGAGAAAGAAGAGACAGGCATATATATCCTTATAAATGGAGATTGTTGTTTTTCTGTCTGTAAACCCGAAACTATATTACTAATCGAGTCACAATAACATAGTTATTTACATCAACATTCTCCTGATTTTATTTAATTAAACCTCAATTATTAATTAAAATGCTTCACCTTTTTATTAGTGTTGTCCATATCTACATACGAATGACATGCTATTGTATTTATATATACAAAAAGTAAAGCGTTTGCCCAGTGTGAATGGAAGGCTAATTTGCATATGATATTAAAAATTTGATTTTATTAAAGTGTGCTTAGAGTAATTATTGATTCAATTGTTTGGTTTATCTTTAATGAATATAACCAAAAATCTCTTCCAATGAATCTTAAATGAAATCCATTAACAAGAAAATAACTGCATTTTATTCTTATTTCCTAATTTAACTAAAGTAGTCACATAAGTAAAATTCAGCAATGAATACGATGCATGAAAGTAGTTCATTTCATTTTTCTATTATACTCCCACTCTGGTACAGTCTTTTATCTGCCTCTAAATTAATACATATTCATTAACATTAAAACTTAAATAATTGCACCCGGAAGGGGCATATTGCTAGATATATATATATATATATATATTATATAGTATATATATATAATTAGTAGTTTTATAATTTGCTTGAAAGCATTAGTTGTATAATTGATTTGCGAGTTGATTTTGAAGCATCACAATGCATGTGATAAAGAAAAAAAATAAAGGTAACAATGGTGTTGTTTGTTAAACCTGTAATTTATTCTTGATATTTCGAGCATAAAATCTCTTTTTCGAAGAACACTGGAAACTTGAAGTTGTTGTCTTTTATGGCATTTTCATATGAAAAAGCCATAACAAGACAACAAAGGTATTGACTTCAATTAAGCACATAATCTTCCCAAAAAATTGTCGGCTATCGCCATTCTCAAGCAGATTATCCACTTGGCATATAATATATATATATAATACTTATATAATATAATATATATTCAGCCCAATTATCCAAGTTATGCATATTTATACAATAAATATTTTTATAATTGCATTCATGTGTCAATACACTCAATCCAAACCTGTTTATTCAATTAAGCATAATAAATCGATAATATTATATCAAAATCCATTTGTGCATGACATAAAATGCCGCATGTACATTACTCGGGCGCGCGTGCGATACACACACACACAACACACCACACACACACACACACCCACACTATTGCAGTACCATCCTACCGTTCTCCAATATATCCAATTGCCATCTCTCTCTCCTCTCTCTCTCTCTCTCTCTCTCTCCTCTCCTCTCTCTCTCTCTCACACACACACACACACACACTCACACACACACACACAACACACACACACACACCGCACATACACACGCAACGCGCACGTGCTGAGCACACACACACATCATACTATCGTAGCCCAATCCATACTCTCTCTT
>CM042140.1:125565842-125570842 GCA_023376005.1 Doryteuthis pealeii
CACAGTTTGTTCATATCTCTGTCTCTCTGTCTCTCTCTGTGTCTCTCTCTATTATTTATAATATCTATCTATCCATAATATAACAGTCGTAATCATATTTGTATTTATCTCAGTCTGCTCATGTCTATATATATCAGTCTGTTTCTCTCACTCTCTCTCTCTTTCTTTTCTCTCTCTCTCTCTATTATATATAGTATATATATATATAATATTATATATATATATATTATATATATTGTGTGTTGGTGTGTTGGGTGTGTGGTGGATGTGTGTGAGTATAGCTAGTTATGTGACAGTGATGTGTTTCGGTTCATAAGGTTCGGCGTCTGTTACGTTTCATTCTCGCGTCGATACAGATCCACTGTTTATCCTTTTCTGTCATCGTCAGCGACAGTGCCAGTAAAGTTCCGCCGTTTTGTGCCGTCTCCAGTTCTGTGACGTCTCAGTCAGCCGCCTCTAATGCGGCATTAGAAGCAACAGTATATTGGTTTCCTTTTGATCTTCCGACTGACTGACCTCTCTACTTATCGAAAGCGTTCGTCTGACTTTCTCGTTTCAATACGTACAAACAAACCCACTAACTTAACGATGCAAAAGGTGAGCAGCGTTCAGCAAGGTCAGTAAATAAACTTGAGAGAATTAAAACTACTGTTATGTAAAAATCTATCTAGTCATCTATCTATTTATATTATTTGAACATTTATCTATCTATCATCTATCTTATCTATCGATCTATCTATCTATTTATCTAACATTATCTATCGTATTATCTATATATCTTAGCTTTTCATATCTATCTCAGAAATTTTTATCTGTCTTGTCATCTACTCTTCTTTTCATATCTGTCTTAGTTTTTTAATATCATATTCTACTTCAGTCAGTCCATATCTGTTTCATTTATTTCATATCTGATTCTATCTATCTAAATCTATCTATCTATCTAGATTTAACATATCTGATCAATCTATCCGCAGTATCGTTGTATCAGCCATTTACATCTTCTTTCTTTCATAGTTCACTTTGTCTTTTTTATATACTATAATTCTATTTTAGTTATTTCAGTGATCTATCTAGTCTAGTGCTATGCATCTATCTATATATATAATAATATATATATATTATATATATATATATATATATCTTTGTGCTTTTCATATCTTCTCAGACCTTTCTATGTGTCTTCAATCTATCTTCGTCTTTTCGTCTCTCTCTCTCTCTCCCTCTCTCTCTCTCTCCTCTCTCTCTCTCTCTTCTCTCTCTATATATATATATATAAATAATATAATATATATATATATATATATGGTTAGCATAGTAGGGCAAACTGGGCCTTTAGCCTTGTAGGTAACCAGTCTAGGAGAGGGCATAAGCTCTGAATTCAAAATTCCTGAGTCAGTCGTTGATTGGGTTTATGGCAATCCCTGATGCACCAATTTCTTTCCTATCGGACTGTGACAAAAAGTGTGGATGGTCCAAACACAAGCCTTCACCACTATAAACAAATCACTGTGTGGTGTTCGTTGTGTGTATGGACCCTCATGCCTTCAAAAATCGACGAGAGAGTCCTGCGTCAAGTATGGATGGGCAATGAGCATTTTGTTACACGGAATATTTTGGAACCGGTGCCTCCTATTGTAAGTATTTGATGTTATTTATTCATCTGCGATAATTTCTTGATCTGATGGTAAGCACTCAGCACTGGGAATTGGAAGCTCAGATTTTGGGGATGGTCGAACCTTTACTAGTCTAACACCTGTACCAAAATTTCAGAAAAATTGAAGGGGTGGGTACAATTTAATTTTCTCTAGATGATTTGATATAGATTACCCTCCACTAATCTCTCTGTTAAAATAATGAGTTTTAAACATTCAATTTAAAACATTTTTGACAACCTTTCTATTTAGAATATCTCCATAGAACCACTGCTTAAAGACTGAAATCCCAAAAACCTTTTTGCATTTAAAGACCACAGAGGTTGATATGCCGTTAATACAAAAACTCAACTCAAGCTTTCTATTTAGTAAGCGCAGAACCCGTCTGGAACATGAGCAGATTGGGAAACATCGAAAAGCTCTGCTGTGAGCTCTTCTCTCTCTCTCTCTCTCTCCTCTCTCTCTCTCTAACTCTCTCTCTTCTATATATATAATATAGTATATATATTATATATATATATATCAGGATATAAATATAATAAATGAGCTAGTCTCACCAGACAGCCCTACTACATAATGACTAAGAAAAACAAACTAGAATAGAGAAATGTACAAAATCATGATACTTTCTGACACAAATTATATATATAGTATATATATATATATATATATATAAGTGATGCCTTTCGGAAAATGAATCCCACGTGCCGTCTTCAAATCGTGGCGTGACCCTTGAATCACTATGGATTGCATCCCGGCTGGATTCTTTCTCTTGCGCGCCACAAGACGGATAGGGTTGCAATGAACATAAAAGGTCCTACATGACTGCCGATATTGTCAGATTTCAGAGGTTGCAAAGGAAACTTAGACATCTTACGCTCATTTATACGCCCACAGACCACTGCGGACCCGCTGCGCCTGATTTTGGATAATTATCCATTATAGACAACCTACTTCCGCTTATCAAACTGTGGTTAATGAAATCGACACTGGATACCCCAGTAAATGGTGGATAGATAGATAGATAGATGGTATGAGAGAAACAGTATGTGTATTTGTGAGTTATTCATAATATATATATATAATATATATATTATTATATATAATATATATGTATGGGGGTGTGTGACTGTGTATGTGTGAGAAAGAGAGAGATAGAGATAAAAAAGGGGATTGATATAAATAGAGAAAGTAGGAATATGGCGCTACGATAGTATTGTGTGTGTTGTGTGCATCAGCACGTGCGCGTGCGTGTGTATGTGCGTGTGTGGTGTGTGTTGTGTGTGTGGGTGTGTGGTGTGTGGTGTGTGTGTGAGAGATGAGAGAGAGAGAGAGAGAGAGAGAGAGAGAGAGAGAGAGAGAGAAGAGAGAGAGAGGAATTGATATATGGAGAAAGGTAGAATATGGTACTGCAATAGTGTGTGTGTGTGTGTGTGGTGTGTGTGTGTGTGTGTATGCGCACGCGCGCCCGTGTATGTACATGCGCATTATATGTACATGCAACAAATGGATTTTGATAAAATTATCGATTTATTTGCTTAATGAATAAACAGGTTTGGATTGAGTGTTTGACACTGAATGCAAATATATTAAAAAATATTTATTGTATAAATATGCATAACTTCGGATAATGCTGATAATATATATATATATATATATATATATATATATATATATATATGAAGTGGATAATCTGCTTGAGATGGCGATAGCCGACAATTTTGGAGATTATGTGCTTAATTGAAGTCATACCTTAATTGTTGTCTTGTTATGGCATTTCATATGAAATGCCATAACAAGACAACAACTTCAGTTCCAGTGTTCTTCTGAAAAAGAGATTTATCTCGAAATATCAAGAATAAATTACAGGTTAACAAACATACACATTGTTACCTTATTATTTTTTCTTTAACCTGCATTGTGATAGCCTTCAAAATCAACCTCCAAATCAATATATACACAATGCTTCAAGCAAATTATAAAACTATATATATATATATATATATATATTATATATATATATATATATATACTAGCAAATATATGCACCCCCGGGTGCAAGTATTTAAGTTTTAATTAATGAAATATCGTATTAAATTAGAGGGCAGATAAAAACATGTAACAGAGTGGAGTATAATAGAAAAATAGAAATGAAACTTACTTTTCCATCACTCCCGTCTTTCATTGCTGAATTTTACTTATTTAACTATTTAGTAAATTAGGAAATAAAGAATAAAATGACAGTTATTTTTCTTGTTAATGGATTTCATTTAAGATTCATTGAAGAGAGTTTTTGCTTATATTTCATTAAAATAAAAACCAAACAATTAGAAATCAATAATACTAAGCACATATTTAATAAAATCAAATTTTTAATATCAATATGCAAATTAGCCTTCCCATTCACACTGCAAACCGCTACTTTTTGTATATATATAAATACAATAGCATGTCATTCGTATGTAGATATGGACAACACTAATAAAAAGGTGAAGCAATTTATTAATAATTGAGGTTTAAATATAAATAAAATCACGGAGAATGTGATGTAAATAACTATGTTAATTGTGACTCGATTAGTAATATAGTTTCGGTTACAGACAGAAAAACACACAATCTCCATTATATAAGATATATATGCCTGTTCTCTTTCTCTCTTCTCTTCTCTCTCTCCCCAGAAACACACACACACACACTATCACCACCACCGCCATACACGCATACGCACACACACACACACACACATAATATATATATATATATATATATATATAATATATATAAATATAAAATTTAAGAAAATATTTGATGATAAGATAAGAAGAGAAGAAATAAATCTTACCACAACCAAAGAGGAAAAAAAGATGGGATGGCGAAAAACACCAACGAGTGATGTGGCAAATCTAATGTTCTTCTTGTCAGGGAGTTCTATTTAGTGTCAACAGCTTTACAGAAATCTATCATATGTTTCTAGGAAATGTATTTCTACAAGAGTTTAGCCAAATCTAAAACAAATGGTAGTTTAGTTGTTACATAATGAATGGCCCATAGTCTATCATTTTTCTAAGGAAGTGTTAGTTAGGATTTAAATTTAAGGGTAAGTTACTTCATAGGAAATCACCAGGAATTTGACGGACAAGTTTTGACCCCAGATTGACCTGGGACGGATTCTCATTGGTTTATGGAATCCCTGTTAAGGTCTCATCTAACAAGAGTAAAAAAAGTTGCAGGGAGCTAACTATTGTTAATGAGTTTGATTCTCACTGGGTGCCTCAGACTTCTGGTCTTTTGATAAACTAAGCCATGATTAGTAAATGACAACCGATAATTCAGCAAGATTTAATAGGT
>CM042140.1:125583342-125615842 GCA_023376005.1 Doryteuthis pealeii
CTTTGTGCAACTAATGAAGTCAAAATTAATTCGGGTTGGGGATGGGGCTAATATCTTTTGATGTCCTAAATCGGTTTAAATTGAAAAATTCTTTGAAACCTGATCCTGCAATTTGATTGGCGAAAAATGTTTTTGCGTGTTTTTTTTTTTTCAAGGTCGGTTCAACTCTTTGCCGACCGAATTTCCTCTACGTCTGTACCAAATGTTCTTGGTATTTTTTACCTTTTTGATGAGATATTTTAAAGTTCTCTTATATTTACCTCAGAACTCATTCTATTCAAATAAAGTCATATTATTATTGTAATCTGAGTCCTTCTGCTCAATTATAATGAACTAACCATCAGTTTTTGTACGTTGCATACGGTAGGATCGCAATAGTGTGTGAGCCACCGTGAGCGGCTTAAAGTAGACATCTGTCCTCTGTCAACAGGGAGTGTCTACTTCTTGGAGATTCATTACTACTGAATAGCGTGTTTGATCCTCGTCAGATACCCCATACTTGCGGCCTTGTGTCACATCCTACCAGTAGCAAACAGGTTGGATAAATACCTGCTAAGAATCAATACACAATTATATATAATATCAAGTATTCCTATTTAATGCTAATAATTCATGCACAATTATATGCTTTATAGTAACTATTCCTATTTACAGTTCACGACACCATTGAGGCCGTTTTTAACACAATGCTTTGATGTTATTATGACAAAAATATAGTTTTGACGAGTAGAGGAAGAGAAAAATATATTTTATGAGCAAAAGATTGATTTCAACAAGCTTTTTAACAATATAAAGGGTTTAAACTAACAGTAAAACTTTATTGAGTAAAACACAAAATAGACTTCAATGGTGTCGCGGACTGTTAATAACCATTGTTTTGCACAGTTATATAGTTTCAAGTATTCCTATCAAACACCAGTAATTTGTAATTATATGTTTTAACTAATAGTAATCCTTTGAAAATAATCATAGCTTCAATTAAATAATCTTAATACAAAAGTTTGAACATATTTATAAGGTCTTAAGTATGTATTTACCTACCCCCACACACACACTAGAGGAGCGACACAAGGTCGATTTTTAAGTGAATTTAACAGGTTTGAATTGAGTGTTCCTTCTCTGTCATTAAAGAATATATTCCTCCCCACTATTGACCCATAGCTGGAGGGAGAATAGTCGGATGCATACTATTCCTAAAGGTATTAGCGCTATATGAAATTCAAACAACCTCGTCCAGGATTTGTACTCTGATCACCGTGACCATTTCACGAGCGCCTTTAAATGTTATCGAGCATTCATATCTAATACGAATAAATTTGGACCCTAACACGTACTACAAGTCTGTTTCAGTGTTGACCTGGGTGTGCTGACAATGAAGATTGGTTTGTTGGTTGGTTGGTTGGTTGATTGGTTGGTTAAATTTTACGGCATGTCAACCCTTGTTGGGTTATTTTATGTCGAATTCGTTTGTTTTTTTATTCATTCTTGATAGGTGTTTTTTAACTCAATTTTTAAACTTATTCTTAACTCATTTTTCTATTTAACTCATAGATAAGATCCTAACAGATACTACCACTCCGGGTCAGAGTGGGCCTGGGAGTATTGGTGATAAAGGGATACTACACATTTGCCAGAGCTCCAGAATTGGAACCTCACCATCAGATAGAGTTTACTGTCATACCCAGGACATTAAGACCCTCAGTAACAATGGAGAGGTATTCCATTCTGACTAGAGCACCAGAACTGGAGCCTCGCCACCGGTAGAAGTCTTTTTTATCTATTGTTTCAAAGACATGAATGTATTTCGCTTCTAATGGGCAGGGAAAAATTCTGCTTTGAAAACATCTTGTAGATATACATCTTCGTGCTGTATCATTAAATATTATCAATGGAAGTCTATCAACATGTCCATTTAAAAGAAAATATTCAACGGACACCAACTGCTATTTCCTTGGGATCGATACGTTTGACGTCACATTGATGACGTAAATGCGCAGCATTGAACAATGATAGATGAAAGCAAGAGGTGTGAACATAAAGAAATTGACTGGAGACGATGAACGTCAGGATGTTCCCCCGTGATAAGGTCTTTTGTAACGCGTACGTGGAGTAAGAAAGTAAATATATCTGATACTATATATAATATATATATATATATATATATTCTTTGATGGGGTACCAAGGTTCTTGGTACAAGGTGATTCTGGGCTGGTCCTATTCTCTAACAGTAGTTTGTTGTAGAGTTTCGGTTCCCTATGAAAGCTCAATGTTTAATTTTTATAAATAGAGCAAATTTATTTGTGAATAAAAAGACCTTAAATACCATGGGTATCGTGGTTATGGACCATTTCCACTCGTGTGTATCTGGGGCCCACCGAGCTTCGTCAGACCACGTTTTTATTTTATTAAGACTGGCAAATTGCCAAATTCAGTTTGCATTTATACATTTCTCCCCGCCTCCAGGGGCGATATTTGTGTATTTTTTCTTTCAATCGTCTTTTTGATTGGTGGAATGTTTTTCCAACTTCTTCCTTTAGAGTGGCGGTGTTTATGCCTGTCTGTTAATGTCTAGTGTTAATTCCTTAATCAAAATTCCTTATTTATGACCCAATGAGTTCTACTCTTTAATCCTGACCTAGTTAGACAGTGATGCCCCTCCTCTCTAAGTGGGGTCATTTTTTTATCTTAATTTAGATCTAGTTCGTGTTTACAACTTACTTCCTTCTACCTATCTTACTAGAGGTCCCCTAATTTTCGTCTATTAGTATGTTTTTATTATTTATTTATTTATTATCTGCCACTAAGAATATGTATCCTAGCGTTAGTGATACGTTACCATTCACCCTTTAACCTAGGAAGTATCAAAAATTCCCCTATTACCACTGTTGGAATTTTGTGATATAAGGCGTGTGGTAGATGGTCACTTCTAAATATAGACTCGCTGACTACCATGTGACCAGGGAAGGCAACCTCTTATCCAATCACTGGCAGGGCTGCTGCTGTTGTTGTTGTATTTATACTGGACTGATTCTAATCTTAGCTCACTGACACTATGATCTTCTTTGACGTCAGACCTAAAGGACACTATACCACAGGACTTATTGACTTACTTACTTATTTACTTTAAGTTCTTTTACAACTAGCCAAGGATGGCGGCAAGATACTTAACAACCACCCTTCTAAAAAGAGAGGTAGATAGACGGGATAGAAAGGAAGAAATCAATGAAATGGAATAAAAAACCGCGAGGGTAAGGAGTTTGGGAGCCAAAAATTCTGTCCGATTTCGATCCCGGCTAGAGGTAGCTGTTACAAAATCGAGCCGCACTGATGAGAAGTAAACTTCGAAACACGTGTCTGTGGATGACTGAAATATATATATATATATATATATATATATATATATATATATATATAGTCGTACCTCTATATTCACAATATATTGAGCCCTACTGGATCAACTGCTTACGCTATGTTCACATAATAGTACACATAAATGAATAATATATATATATATTAATATTATATATATATAATATATATTATATATATAAGTTAGGGTATCGTGGACATAGAGACAGCGGCGGCTATTTACTGACCGTTTCTTGCCTATGCGATTTTCAAACCAATGACTTTGAAAAATAGCAATTGAGAAACTCTATTAGATATTATGCGTTAAGTTTCATTTTATTTCATTCAATATTTCGGAGGTATTAGCCTCCTTTATTAAGAATGTCTAGACTGACAGATTTGTAAGGGTATTAGCGCTATATGAAATTCAAACAGCCTCCTCCAGGATTTGAAATCCGATCACCGGCCATTTCATGGTTTTGGGGTGTCGCTCCGCCGACCGGTCATTGAAGTCTGGATTTCTCCACCGATCTCTCCACTGGTGGTGCTGGGACTGGCCGTTGGTATGTGGTATAGGGGCGTCTGGTTGTCTTTATTATCCTCTTCCTTAGCGGGGTTAGGTTGGATATGTGGGTCACTAGTGCTGGGAAGTGAAGAAATATTTGTAGGAGTTTAGAAATATTAATAGGAGTTTATTTTGATTGCTGTCTAATTGTTAATTTGTGATTATTAAATGTCAATTACTCAGCAATCACAATACAGCACAATAGAAAAACAGTTTAATAAACCTCAACATACACTAGAAAATTTGAAGTGCTTACTAATAGACCACAGCTTCCCATCCACACAGACACGCAAACACACAGGAATTAACTGGATAAACCGCCTACGCACGCACACACACGGGTTAAGCACGGATTTAGGCACCCTAAACTCTAAACCGGATGTACCGTAGTCCTTTTTTTTCTTGGTACTAAAACTATAACCGTAAGGCGGCGGCGGCGGTGTATACATGTAGCGGGTCTCGTCCACGTGCCTCCAAATTCACCGTGCTAAAATGGTGTTTATAGAAATTATAACACGAGAAACATGTCGTCACAACTGCCAGCCTTTATTATCGTGCTCGTATAGTGGGCTCGTACCAGAGAGGAGGAAAGACAGAGAGAAAGAGAGAGAGAACACTACTAGATTACTGTGATCCCATGAGGACCCAAGGTCAGGTCCGTACCCTACGACCGCGGCAGGCAAAAAGAGCCGATAGCTTTATTTTTTGTTCCACGTCACCACGTGACTTCCGGTCAACACCCGACTTCCGCTTGCGGTCAACACCCGACTTCCGCTTGCCACTCAATTCTTCGTTCGGGGTCACGCTACGGTCAAACCATCGTTCATCCTGTTTTGGGTCATCACTATTTTCCTTAAACCTTCACTATTTCTTCCTCCTCCTTCCATTAGTAGTCCTAGCTCACAAAAGTCAGGAATATACCCATCTTGCAACACCGGAGTGGTAGTACCTGTTACTCTTCGGAAAGGTGTGCGTCCAATTATTCTCTCTCCAGCTACGGGTAAATAGTAGGGTAAATGGGCTCTTTAACCATGGTTTGGCAACCAGTCTAGAAGAAGGAAGGAACACGGCTATGGAACTCGTTTCAAAAGGGAAAGATTTCCATCACTGTTTAGACAACAACTTTTCTATTCTAACGTCCTGATCAAGGTTTGATAAAACCCGAAACGTTCTAATGGCGACTTCAACATCTATAATAAATCTATCTTTCTGGAAATACTTTTTTTCTACACACACACACACACACATATATATATATATATATATATATATATATATGTGTGTGTGTGTGTGTGTGTGTGTGTGTGTGTGTGTGCTGTACTGGCGTGCAAGAACCATTCAGTGTCCAAATTCAAAATTAGTATACTCGATTTAATCTAAAAACAAACGTTTTTTACCCCAACAGCAAAGTCTTTGTTGCCCAATGTAATCAATCTCAAGTCTGTTCCCAATCTGGTCGTCTTTGTCTCACAATGTTTCTAATCTTAAACTGCTTATCGTTCATCGATTTATCTCAATTTGTTCAAAATCTTTTTGCTTGTCTTTCTTCTTAAATTATTTGCTATGTCTTAAATACAGAATCGTGTTTACTCCTTTTGAATGTAACCGGTGTTGGCCAATTGCGAAAAGTGCAACAATTTTGTAAATTGGTCCGCAATACAATTAATTTACAAGGTTTTTTATGCAACCCATAATTTCTTTTACCCTCGACATTCCACTACTGTTAATTAAAAATCGAAAAGCAGGAAAAATATTTGGACCTTGCCGGAGACCTTTACAAAGCTGTAGAACATGAAGTTAACGTTCCAGTGAACCAGGAGAAGCCCAACGCTGAATCTCGTCGCAAGTAAAAGGTTTCGGGACGTGTGGTGCATGGCTTGAAGGCAACTGTTCGTTTTCATGTCACGTAGTACAGAGTCTCCTTCGGGCCCGCCTGTGCAATAAACGCCCTGAAGCTTTTACTTTTACTATCTTGCTGTCGTTATTGGTTATTGTCAAGAGTACGGGGTCCCCTTTTTATTTCCCCGCCTCAGAATTAGATGCTTCTATGTTAAACTTCTTTATACATCTGAAAGAGAAATGAGAAAGTTAAACCTTGGCGTATGCCACGCTATATCACGCTAATTCGTCTTACATCTATTTCTTCTAGTTCATAATTTTGGGTGGTATTATTAATCATTTTCTGCAGTAAAAATCGAAATACTTCTGGCATCAGGGATAATATTTGATTATTATCAATCATAAGTTTTACCTAAAACTTCTTTCAGCAAGTTTTGGTATTGAATCTGTATGTTCTACATTGAAATTCAATGATATTAATGTCATATATATATATATATATATATATATATATATATATATATATATATATATATGGGTGTGGTGTGTGTTTGTGTGTGTGGATTATTTCAAGTGCTATATTTAAAAGTAAGTAGCGCTCAATATCGTGGATAGACCATTTATATCTAAGTTAGGGGATGGTGAACATGAATTCTTGGTTTGAAAAATCGCATAGGCGAGAAACTGTCAGTATCCAAGTGGCGTTGACTTCATGTCCACGGTAACTAATATATATATATATATATATATATATATATATAGAGAGAGAGAGAGAGAGAGAGAGAGAGGGGGAGAAAGAGAGGGAATGAGAGATGTGTGTGTGTGTGTGTATGTGTAGAAAATAGAAAAACAAAGTATTCCCAAAAATATAAATTTATTATAGATGGTAAAGTCGACATTAGAACGTTTCGGTTTTTATTAAACCTTCATCAGGATATTAGGATGGAAAAACTGTTGTCAGAACAGTGATGGAAATCTTTTCAAAATAAAATGAAAGATTAGACAGTATATTGAGAAAAATGTTCTTACCCGTTCCATTTTTCAAAAGGTGATGTAATGGTGTACGTGAGAACGTTTGAAATGTGACGTATTTTCTTGGAGAAATATAATGAATTGAAAGAAGAGAAAAAGTTAAGAGAAATACCAATTGATCCATTCGTAATTAAGTACGGTATACACCCTATAAATATTGATAGTATATTCAATATTACAGTCTACGTGTATTGTTTTTTTATATTTTATTTTTATACAGCTTGATTTTATGTATATGAATGGACTAACCATAAAGATATGTAAGAAGATAGAATTGAAATAAATTTGATTGACAAGCATAAAAGAAGTGGGTGAATTAACATGGAGAAAGAATCAATTAAAACATGATATATTGTAGCTATTTAGACACAATATTTCCATATTTTCCTCACACACACACACACACACACACACACACACACACACACACATATATATATATATATATATATATATATATATATACCATAGTAATCCCAATACTATGTTCTCCAAAATATTTAGAAATAACGGAAATGCCTATTGTCTATTGTCAATAATGTTTACATCATTTTAAAGTGTAAACACATATCTATTTTTCTACAGAATTGCCATATCGGTCGAGGCATTTTTTAAGTGCTATGGTAGTTTTTATATGCCCATGTCCTGCCAGTTCGCTACCATTTCGTTGAGTAAACGTTGAACTTTGTCGTCGTAGTAAACTCCCTATATCACTTGAGGAAGCTTTTGACAATCCATGCATATCTCGCCATACACTTCCGTTAATTACCAATTAATTTCAATCGGTTTAACGCCTTTTACACCCAAAAACCGAAAAACAACTGCGCACTTCCCACTTAGTGGTAGCGTCAATCGAGAGCTCATTCAGAAATTACTGCTAAAACAAGAATGGTCGTGGCAGAAAGGTGTGCTCAGGCGCATGCATAATAAACATAACAGTGTTGTCAATAGCCGCACGAACAGTTTCCTTGCATCTCCAGCGCTTTAGAGTCTCATTTTTGCGATTGTCCCACAGCCAGCGAAAAATAAGTGGGAATTGTGAAAGAAAACGTTAATCAAATATTCTACAAGCACAATACATCATTCAGGCATGAACTTTGTGGACACACAAAGAGCAAGGCGCCTCCAATTACATAAAAAGGAAAATATTAGATCAGCCCAGTCCATACATGAACGGATCCAAGAGATGCACACTTTCAACACTTTCTTTTAGTTATTAATATTAGTTATACTAGAAAAAAAATATTGAAATTATTGCCTGAGATGGGTGGGAAAACTAAATAAATAAAATAAAACGTTTAGTGGTTTTAAAAAATTACTTACTTAAAACGCATCGTATTCACTCCACTCCACAGACATATTTGTTTCGTTTTACGACAGTAGGGACCTCAAAAACTCTAGCCTCCTCACACATACCTAAATATAAAATCAGAAGTTTTCAGAGCTTGTCCACACAATAAGTATAAAAGTATCTACTCTGTTCTTGGACCGGAGAGGCAAATATGCATAGACAACCGACAAAAATGGAAAAAAAATCCTGATTCTCCAGCATGCACACTACTATATAACAGATGTGCGTGGAGTAATGGTTCGAGTCTTAAGAAATGAACTCGTCGACCCGAGTTCAAATCCTGGACGAGGCTGTTTGCATTTCACATAGCGATAATACTCTTGGGAAAGGTATGCATCCAACTATTCTCCCTCCAGCTATGGATAAATAGTAGGACCGACTAAGCTCTTTAACCTTGGCTAAGTAACCAGTCCAGTGAGAAGGAAAACTCTGAATTCAAACCTGTTAAACTCCGCTTAAGAAATTGACCTTGTATCGCATCCTACTCGTGCGGAGGGGTTGGTAAATATATTTATACAGATGTGCGCAAAAGGTCATCACCAAATAACGAATGGAGACGAGGAAAATAAAAAGGCGACCGACTGACAAACGCAATGCAGCATGCATACACAAGAGCGAGGACAGGATCTCCCTCAGGCAAACATGTAGGTATGAATCATCATCATCATCATCATCATCAAGTAGCACGGATATCCATGACAATCTCTCGCCAACCACCCCTATCATTCATTGTCCTTGGGACATTGTGCCACCATCCAGTATCTACGCAGAGTTGGCCAATGTAAGTCCTTGCTGGATGGATATATATATATATATTTGTCAGACAGACTGTTATATATAATAACCTACCTCCTCTAGAGCGTAAAAGAATGGTGGTCAGACAGACAAGACGGAGAGTTAAAATGTATTTGAATTCCTAATCGAATAGATAAACTATTTAATTTTGCCTCTCCTACATATCTCATACTTTCTCTTTGTGTGTGAGTAATTGACCGCCTTTACTCACGACACAAAACAGAAACTGTCTGACGAATGCCCGAAAGCATGAAACCCAGGTTCACAAACATTCCCTTGTAATATATATATATATATATATATATATATATATATATATATGTGTGTGTGTGTGTGTGTGTGTGTGTGTGTGTGTCAATAGATAGATACATACATACATACATACATACATTGATAGAACATTTTCTGAAATGTGTGTAAATTGCGGATCAGCAAACACCCAATATTTTCTATTGCAAAGTTTAGACAATTCTTCCACAGCAATTTTTGCTTTTGATGTTCTAATTCATGAATTCATAGTTATCTCCCTTGTGTCTCCTTATATTATATGTAACAACCGGGTGGCTTTTTAATTATTTGATAAACAATTTAAGAAGAAGAAGAAGAAGAAGAAGAATGTTTCATGGCAAAAAGAAGAACTATCTTAAAGGTACAATGAAAAATCAAGACGAAAATGAATAATGATGACAACAGACGGTAAGAAAATAAAGAGAAAAAGTCATTGATATCGAGAAATATAAATAAGAGTCAAAAGGGTAAGAAAGAAAGAAAGAAAGAAAGAATCAATAAAGAAAGAAATCGATCAATGAACAAAAAGAAAATAAAAAAGAGAAAGAAGGAAAGAAGAGAAAAACAAAAGAAAGAAAGAAAAAGAAAGGAAGAAAAAAGAATTAATGAATGAAGTGACAAAAAATAGAAAAGAAAGAAAGAAGACAAAAAGATTATAAAAGAAAGAAAGAAAAGGGGAAAAGATGAGAAAAAGGAAGAAGAAATAAAGAAGAGATAAAATAAGTATAAAAGGACAAGAAAGAAAGAAAGAAAGAAAGAAGGGACAAAAAAGAAGAAAGAGGAAGAAAGAAGGTATGAATAGAGTATAAAAAAGACTTGACAAAAAGAATTGATAACGAAAATCACAACTGGATTTTATTAAAGAATAAACACTACTTACCCATCATTGTTTTTATTATTATCTTTTTTTTTTTTTGATTTCTTATATTTTAGTTTGTTCTATAAACGACATTGTTCATCTACTTTATTGAAACCATCTTATTTCTTTAAGTAACACTTTCAACGACATCACACTACGGTGTAGTATTACTCGAGATAATTGAGTTCAACTCTTATTTTATTTATTGATCTAATTTTCTAAAATGGTTTCCATATTTCATTAACTCTTGGCGTCTTCAGTTGCTCTGTTCCATTTGTTGACCTTGCAGAGAATTGAAATAAATTAAGTAAACTGAATAAAAATAAAGAGATAAACAGAAAGGAATATTTGGTGACCTCCTGAAACGCACACACACACACACACACACACACCAGTGAACCAGCTACTAGTGTCTATAAAGGAGGGTACATCCGGTGCATCTACATTTTCTTGCTGTAGGTTGGTTTGTTTTGTTTTACGGTATATCAACCTCGGTGGGTCATTTAATGCTGACAAAGTTTTGAAATAAATTCATTCTTAATGGACACTCAATTTTTTTTTATAAACACATTTTTTTATTTAACCCATAGGTGGGACCCTAACAGCTTCTAACACTCCGGGTCAAAGTGGACCAGGGAGCAATGGCAATGATGGGGTGCTCCATATTTCCCAGACATCCACAACTGCAACCTCACCATCAGATAGTGTTTAACGTCATTCCCAGGACATGAAGACCCTCAGCCACCGTTTTCTAGCACCTATATGATAAAACGGACTGGGGCTTGCCATAAGGACAATAGGGTTGGGGCAATCATATAGGTGACGTGATCAGCTGTTTGATCTGCGGTGGCCAAGTAAAGGCCAAAGTGAAGTATTGCAGGTCATGGACTGCTCAACCACCTGAGTTCTATCCAAGAGCGTCACGGGTCGCCACCTACGGCAAACAGATGGCCCCATTGGGGGAGTTTTACAGCAGCTCACCCAGAAGGACCCAGATTACAATAATGATAGGACTTTATTTGAATAGAATGAGTTCTGGGGTGAATAGATAGTGAACTTTGAAATATCCCATCATACAGGTAAAAGATACCAAGAAAATTTGATACCGCCGTGGGGAAAATTTGGTTGCCAAGAGTTTTAAAAAAAACGAGAGGGGGGTTTATGCCATATGGACTGGGGAAGCGGTGAAAAAAGTCCTAACTTCTTTGACATTTTTCTTCATATCATCTCGGTCGACAGTAGAAGCGACAAAGCTTTGAACGTGACTAGAATTTTAAACCGGAGAAACAATATCATTCACTGAAAGTAAATATTCGTTTCCGTCATGAGCACCGGTGCTAATGAAATGCGATAATGAATCAGCTTGAAATTTGAAAAAATGCTAATATTTGTACTGAACATATAAATATGACGGTTCATGGAAGTTAATTATGTGTTATATAATACCAACAGAAATCGCCAGCATTGTCCGGAATAAAAATAAGATATTAAAAGTACATTGGAGAATCGGTAGAAATAGTCATAAATGCATCATTTCTTTTGTTACATTCTTCTCGTGATAGCAACCAAAAGCAAGGAATACGGTCAAATCACGACGACAGCAACGGTTCCCGCTAGATCACTGAAGTTAAGCAGCGATGAGCCTGTTCAATATGGTAGGTTGATTTTTCACTTTTTAAAAAATATCAAATTGTCCAAGGATGCAAAAGTTGTGTGATAGTATACTGAATACTGATACCAAAACTAGATCTCTTACTAGCAACATTATTTGAGGAAATAGCATCAAAGATCGTCTACGAAAATACACCAAAAATCCTCGTTTTCACAAAATCTAACCTTAGAATTGGTTAGAAAATATAGCAATTTTAATATTTAAAACAGAAAAGGTTGTAATTTTAATCGAAACGAATGAAATATAACTAGAATTCAAATTTAAAATATGCCACCCATCACAACTGACATCTCCGATATGATGCTTTTTACCTAATAATTAAGATGTAACAGTGATAACACTGATTGAAATCTATTTCCTCAAATGAAGGTGAAGTTTTGAAAAAATATCTTGTGTGATAATTTCTTATGTTAATTTGCAACTTTCGCCACATGGGAGACGTTACAATTCCAAAATCGACCAACCCTACTGTTCAATGCAAAATGGCTTGATTCAGCATTAAATGACATGAAAAGGGTTGATACGCCATAAAACAAAACAACCAAACCAGAAGCAAGTGAACTATGTTAACGAGCCTCACCGTCCTGTCGACAATACTTGTGTCGTTTACAACAAGGGTTGCAAATCATTATCTCGACTGAGGAGGCATAAAGTGATGCACAAGGGCATACAGATCCAATCAACCAATCTAAAAAAGAACAGACAAGAAGACAATGCTTTATTTTCATACATTACACAATATAAACAATGTCACACAAAACAAAAAACGTAATGTTGTTTTTTGTATTAATGTGTGGGCGATGATCACTAATTTACGACTGAGCCTATTCTAGTAGTGACCACCTCAGTTGATTTTTTTGTCATAGTTTGAAAGTTGATTATAGTGATAGCGTGTTATAAGTTTACTTATACGTTTAAAAATTTCTATTTTGATGAATAATTTAAATTGGTGAGCAGACATTTTGGTGAAATCAAAGTTTGGAATTTTTAGTGTATTCCAATCGTTGATGCAGGATACTGTGATCGATTTAAGGCCATAGGTTTTAGTGTTTGCAAATGGTTTGAAGAGTACATCTGCAGTTGACCCCTAGTAGAGACAGAGTATAATTCTTTTTTTAGGAATGAAATAGTTTTTGAACGTTAAGGGTAATGTATCAGTCATTTGTCCATGGTCTAGCAGACATTTCATTACATAGGCATGGTCTTTGATTTTAAGGATTTTATGATGTTTATACAAAGGTTCTGCATTGGTATGGAAATCTGAAAAGGAGAGAAAACGCACGCCCTCTGGGATACAGAAGTGCGCCACTCACACAGATAAGGGGGAATGTAATATACTCATGGAAACTGTAGGATGCTATATAACTAGTCCGAATATAGATCGGGACAGAGTATGTTTGAAAGTTGAACCGAAGATAACTTCCGTCGATCTCTGTGTGTGCAATTCTAACTACTTTGATTCTATCTTACTCTCCACATTCGTCGCATTTTGAAGAATGAAATATAAAATATATCTTTATACAAGCGTTCGTCGTCCTTTATCAAGTCCAGCGACAGTGTGCAACCCGATATAAAGAACTTAAGCCGTATACTACATTCTGTCCTTAGGTTGCCACCCACGACCAAAAGGTGGTCCCATGGGGCGTCTTACCCTTCCGTCGAGGGGCAGTTGGAGTTTTCTACATCCCCATCTGATAGGGCTGCCTCTGACGTGAGTAGACAAAGTAAGTAATCAAAGAGTGAAATTCTTCGGACACGGTAACTTCAGCAATATTTGGCAGATGGTCTCATTTTAAAAGAAACATCACCAGAAAACATAAAAGCTGTTTGTGTCTTGATTAAGTAGAAGCGTCTATTGATAATGGATGGTGCGTGGCGACCCCTGGTGGAGTAGCTTCATGCAGACCGATAACTCTTGCGGCTTCTTTTGACTTGACTTCAAGTAATCGAATCTTGCCCCAGGGAAATTAATTGATTAACGTCCCTATCGATCTTTCTGTATAACACTTTGTTTATCAGTGTACTTATCTATCTCGAGTCTGTTCACCTACTTATCAATCAATATTCTTTTATGGGTAATCTTTCAGTATATTTGATTTTCTCTATGATTCTCTTTGGTTATCAATATATCTATCAATCATTATCTGTGAGACGATTTCTTTCAGTCTTTTTGACCGACATATTTATCTATCAACCTTTTATCCTCAGTTGGTTGGTTGGTTGGTTGGTTGGATTTTACGGCATGTCAACCCTTTTTAGATTATTTTATGCCGACCTTTTTGTTTTATTCATTCTTGTTGAGTATTCAATTTTTAACTCACTTTTTTAAACAGACTTTTTTAAACTCATTTTTTATCTATATATATCTTACCCATATATATATATTTACCAACCCCTCCGCTCGAGCAGGATATGACACAAGGTCAATTTATTAAGCAGAGTTTAACAGGTTTGAATTCAGAGTTTTCCTTCTCCTAGACTGGTTACCTAGCCAAGGTTAAAGAGTCCAGTATGCCCTGCTGGAGGGAGAATTGGATTCATACCTTTCCCAAGGGTATTTGCGCTATGTGAAGTTCAAACATTGGGTATCATACCTATATATGACCAGCCGATCGAAGAGGGCCCCTCCGACCGACCGTCTAACCTAAGGACCCAAGTGGAGCGTTGTCTGTTATGGATTACTCAGACACTAAGGTTTCGTTTTTAAGAATCAAGGGTGGCCACCTACGGCTAACAGGTAGCTCTACCTTTAGTATTCAGTATGGAGACTCCTTACAATTTTTATAGAAAGTTCATTTTCTCCTAAACCAAAGATACCAGGATTTTATTATTTCTAATGAAATTACTTTTAGACATTATTAATTTTTTTATCATCTGAATGAAGTACATCACATTTAGTTTTCTTCTTTTAGAATGTTGATTCTTTGTTATCAACCAACAAATTGCCTGGTTAAATTAAACTTGCTGGAATAAATATGTTGAATGCCAAGAGCACTATTTTGAAGAATATTACCGCTTCAAATAGATGTTTTTTTTTCTGTTTTGATCAATACAGCCTCAGTCTCGATACATTTGAACATACATTGTATGTATTTGTGTATATATAATAAGCTGATGTACGAAGTTTATCAGATCTTAGCCAGTCAAGTATGACGAATGTTGATAAAGAATCCATATTATCTTCGTAACAAAAAAAGAATCTATATTGAAACAAGTTAATATTTTCACGTTTTGATTCATGAAAACTTATATATAGAGATAGATTCATGAGTAATTTCACATCGGAATGAGTAAAAAATGCCTTCATTTTTCAACATAATGTTCCTCATTGTCAATGTAATTGTTTTAGAAATAAATAGTGATCCTTGGTTCAGTTGGTTCATTATTCAGTAGACATTTCAGGTCAAAATTATGCTATGAACTCTATGTGTGTACGATTGAATAGATAAATAGTATGTTTCAGTTCAACCAATTTTTATATATGCGTATAAATATATATATATATATATATATGTGTGTGTGTGTGTGTGTGTGTGTGTGCTATACGTAATGAATGCAGTTCTATATGACATGTGTTTGTGTGGACGGGTGGACGTAATAAATGGCGTTTTATTCGACTAAGTGTTTGTGTGTATGAGTAGGACGTAAGAAATTGCGTTTTATATGACTGCGTCCGTATGTATGTGCCTGAGAGATGGCATTTTTAAATGATTATACAGGGTGATAAAAAAACAAACCGATAAAAAATGACCCTGTATATATATATATATATATATATATATATATATATATATATATATATATATATAGGATTTTAAAAAATAATGACATACTTTTATTGATCAGCAAATTTTGATAGAGCGAAAGAGAAAAGAAAAAAGGAAAAAAATTAAGGGCCCTTTCGACCGGTGCTTTGTCAAAAGTAACGACCGGTAGATCGTTTAAAAGTCACAATGTATATTAAATGCGTAAAAGAGGGAGATTAAACCATACGAAATGGTGGGGCAATATGAAGGCAAATGGGGAGGGGAAAAAATTATATATATATTGGTAAATACCTTCGTGTAATTTCCACTTCAGCAATCACATCCCCGGCAAAAATTACCAGGGAGTGTTTCAGATGTCTTTGTCTACACAGGGACGGGCAGTAAAAAAAAATGGAGACTGTCTCAAGGACATTGTGGTGATGGCTTGTCCTGGCCCTGTGTAGAATGGAAAATTGCTGATTATTGTAGTTGATTTTACAACTATTTGTACTACAAAGGTGGTCACCGATGGCAGAGTCATGTGCCTGTGAAAGCCCGGATGTGGTTTGGGAGATGCTTCTTATACCCCTCTGGTCGTGTTGGGTTTTTTTTAACCCATAGCAATATCGGTTTTCTGTCCGGAAATTATCAGATTAAGAAAATTATTTCAGTTTTTCTCTGTGAAGGCACGTGGTGTAATGGTTACCATCGTAGGAAATATACACGGCGAAACGAGTTCAAATCCTGGATGAGACTACCTGCCTGCCTTTCCATAGCACAAATATAATTGGGAAAGGTATGAATCCAACTATTCTCCTTCCAGCTATGGGTAAATAGAAGAGCACGCTGGGTTCTTTAACCTTGGTTAGACGACCAGTCTAGGAAAAAGAAAACTGCGAATTCAAACCTGTTGAACTTCGCCTAAGAAATTGACCATGTGCATCCTCCTCCTCGTGCTGAGGGATACACACATATATATATATATATATATATATATATATATATATATATATATATGGCGAGTCTAGTTCCCAGTGTGAATATATTATATTTGCATATATGTTTTATACATATATATGTCTATAATATATATTTTGGGCGATTTTGTGTGAAGCATGGGTGTGAAATGAATGAGAAACTCCGTTAGATGTTATGTGCTGTTTCATTTTATTTCATTTAATATTTCGGAGGTGTGATCCTCCTTTATCAAGAATGTCTAGACTTCAATAATAATATAATATATTCACACTGAGAACTAGACTCACCAGATATACCAACAAAGAAGCATACGTGGACTTCACAACGACAACATTATATATATATATATATATATATATATATATATATATATATATATATATATATAAGCAAATATTGTTAAAAACTACGGAATATTTCTTTTTCTAGTTGTTATTTTTCTTGGTTCGGGATCTAGCTGGTATAGTAATTGTCCCATATTCTTTACCCTAGCGCTTTCAACCGTTTCCTCAGTCGTCATCGGGGGATTGTAGGTTGTAGTGTGCTAAGTATATCCTTCTTCTATATATTGCATTTTCAAATTAGGATTGTCAGTTATTTTTAGAAGGTTAGTGTGTTAGTTATTGAAGATGTTTAGTATATTTTTACCTATATTAAATGCTACTTTATTAATGTTAGGTTTGTTGTTTTTTTATACAGATCGCCTCAAGAATTTGAAGGCGTTTCTCATGGCTATTTTTACAGAGGATTTTAGTATTTTCGGTTAGGATTTTTTTCCAATATCATTTCCACTATTGTCAGTGAGTATTTTACAGAAGTAAAACTACCAACTTCCGTAAAATACTCACTGACAATACTACCATTTTAGAAAAACAAACCTGTAAACAAAGAATAAACATATTAGATATAAAAATTCTAAACTAAATAAAATAAACTTCGATAATAGCACTAATGTTCTAAAATGCCTGTAACTACATTAATAATTACTACAATAATAATAATATAATAATAATAATAATAATAATAATAATAATAAATAATAATAATAATAATAATAGTGAAAATAATGATAATAATAACAATGATAATAACACTAATAATAATAACAATAATAATTTGAATAAAATAAAATGAACAAATAATAAAATACAACACCTATACAAATAGAATACAAGCTTAATTGAACAACCCATTGTTGTATTGTTTTTGCTCTACCCCTTAATATGGCACGTGACGGGATAGAAAGTACACGGTAAATAATAAGCTATGGCCAATACATCAGCCAATTTCCGCTTGATATAGTTACATCAACCGGCAACTCGAAAGGACCATGAACAAGATTTGCAGACAGAAAATGGCTGCACAGTTCAACAAAAATATATGTGTGTGTGTGTGTGTGTGTGTGTGTGTGTGTGTATCAAATGATATCAATTTTTTAGATACCCTGTATATTTCCTTTATGACTGGACATATACAATTTCCCTCCACCCATGCACTTGTACGGAGTTAAGTGAAAGGGATATATGATGTTTAGTGACAATAAGACGGGAAATTGCCTTATGCGAATGCGTAGGTGGCCTACAGGGAAATTTCAACATGACACCTGCTCGTTCTCTTGTCCGTCCGCTTGCACGGACATCCTCTTCAATCAGACGCTTTTTTTTTCATCCTTTTTACACGAATATCGCGCTTTTCATTTTGTTTGTCCAATTGGACGAACGCCGACGGCTACGCTCTGGAAGGCCTTCAAAATCAGCCTCGCGCCACCCGACGGGGTAAAGGGGTGGGGGAACTGGATTACAGCCAAGAAGCTCGCAGAAAAGGCTATTGATAACTATTTGTTCGACACCACTGTCATTCCCCTGAATGGAAATCGCACATCGATCTCCCAGACACCTGCTACAATTTTGCAGTTTCTTGTTCCGTTTTTCTCTTTATACTTCCATCGATTGACTCTCTGTTGTTGATTATTTGTTCCTCTACCAGCTGCTTCAGAGTCGACCTCAAAGTGGACACCTCGCCTTTTCATACAACTTCGGTCTATTAAGTATTGAGACTGGTCGTACAAAAGATTTTATCTACGTAATTCAAATTAATCTCCTTTAAAAAAAAAGTTTCCTTTGAAGCCACAAACTGACAAATATTCTGACCCCATTCCTAGGAATAATGTTGGAATCCCTGTCGGCTGGGGCTTTAGAATACACCGACTGCACCTCTACTTACGTTAGACGGGCGGTGGGAGAGGCCCTCTCCGATCAATCGACTGGTGAGCCATGGCGTCTATATAATTGTCCCAAACATATTGACATCATGGCCAGCTCCAACCCTTTTTATCATATGGGTGCTAGAAGGCGGTGGCTGAGGGTCTTCATGCCCTGAGTATGACGGTATGGCGAGGTTCCAGTTCTGGAGGTCTGTTGATTTTGGAGCACCTCTTTATCACCATTGCTCCCTGATCCACTCTGACTGGGTTGAATAGAAATTTGTTTTTAAAAATTGAGTTTTAACAATTTTCTTCCAAACTCTCGCTTCGAATCTTTCAAAACTTTACCGGCATTAAATGACCCACCAAGGTTGACATGCCGTAAAACAAAACAAACTGTTGGAAGTCAACTGATATTGTCTTCAGTTGGTTTTTCATTACCTGTTGCATGTTCTCAAAAGTCCGTGAGGGAGTCTACGTCATCGTAGTTAGCAATTTCGAACTCCTGTGGGGCTAATAAGTTTACTTTCAGACTAATATCATTTGGCATTGGTTAACCCACAAAGGTTGTTATTCCATTAAACAAAGAAACCCAACAATAATTCCGCCAATGATGATTGGTTTTAATTTGGGTAACAACAAATAGTCCCAAGGACCCAGATTGATTGATTGATTGATTGATTTAACGGCAATCAAAATAACGTCCAGAGTTATTTTATGACAAGAGATTATGCAATCTTGTTCATTATATGTAAATATTTACACCCTTTTTTATTTAGTTGTTTAAGAGGGTTTTAAGAGGGGTTTTTTGCATACGGTCCTATCGAATACGAATAATTTTAAATATATCTATTTTACTCATAGATGGGACCCCAACTAGTGGTCCATTCCGGGTCACAGTGAACCTGTGAGCAATAGAAATGAAGAGGTACACCACACTTCTCAGATCTCCAGAACTGGGACCTCACCATCAGATTCAGTGTCATACTCCTTAGGTAGGGAGTCTTACCCCTCTGCAGGTGATACAGTGAATGTATTCTAAGTTCCGCCGATATGGCTTCTAATGACTTAATTCGAAAGAGTACAGTTGTTTTAGTACCAATGAAATATTTTGTTTTGACAAAAGAAAATTCTTTACTAAGAAAGAAATAAGATTTATTTCATCTATAAAATAATGAAACAATTTTTCATTTTTCAGGCTGGCATCCCCTGATTGTTAATCTGTGTTCCTACAATGATAATCAACATATATATATATATATATATATATATATATATATATATATATACTTTGGTGTGGTACCAAGTTTCTTGGTACAAGGTGATTCTAAGCTGGTGCTATTCTCTACCAGTAGTTTGTTGTAGAGTTCAGGTTCCGTATGAGAGCTCAATGTTTAATTAATATAAACAGAGCAAAGTTATTTGTGAATAAAAAGACCTTAAATACCATGGGTATCGTGGTTATGGACCATTTCCACTCGTGAGTATCTAGCGCTCACGAGCTTCTTCAGACCACTGATATCTTTTATTTAGAAAGGCACATGGCCAAACTCATATTATATTATAATATAATATATTATACCATAATATAAGATGAAGTAATATATTATATTATAATATAATATGTGTTTGGCCATGTGCCTGTCTAAATAAAAGATATCAGTGGTCTGAAGAAGCTCGTGGACGCTAGATACTCACGAGTGGAAATGGTCCATAGCGACGATACCCATGGTATTTAAGGCCTTTTTATTCACAAATATATATATATATATATATATATATATATATATATATATATATATATAACCATTGAACATAAATTGATAAGGTCAGGGTCAATGCCTGATGCTTGAGGCGTTCACACAAGGGAAATACTGAAGTACGTGAATAATGATCTCTCTCTCTCTCTCTCTCTCTCTCTCTCTCTCTCTCTCTCTCTCTCTCTCTCTCTCTCTCTCTCTCTCTCTCTCTCTCTCTCTCTCTCTCTCACTCAGTAGTTCTAATCTTTGAACGCCTCAGGCATCACGTATTGACCTCGTCCATATCCATTTATGTTCAATGCTTATGTGCTTTAACGGTCTTGGTGCTTTAGGCATCGAATCAAAAATGTGAAGAGGACCAAAATCGGCTTTGACAATCTATCGACTTGCGGTTAGGCGCATGCGAGACCTTCCTTTGCCATTCTGGCAGACAGTCTGCATTATTGGAATTTGGTTTTGACGAGATATCTAAATGAAAAAGAATTCGAAGCAACAGTACTAACATTTTTTTCTGAAGAGGCTGTCCTTAAAGGAGAGTGCCAAGGTGCTTGACGTATATCTTCTCTTGTCAACTGTCAATACTACCCATGTCTGTGAATCTAATGTTCCCAGCAGTTTGCCTCTGCTCTGTGAGAAGGGCTAATCATAAACCTGCAAATGAGTCTTGTTGCTTTCTTTGTTTAATGGTTATATCAACCTTCGTGGGTTATTTAATACCAAAGCCACCCGTATAGAAGAACAGTAGGGAAGGCCGGTTTAGCTCAGTCGGTAGAGCATCCGCCTTGGAACAACAAGGTTCCAGGTTCGATACCAGCCCTCGCCAACTCAGCGAATGAGTAGTATGGATTGGATCTGTGTGATAGTGGGGATTTGATGGCAGGTGTGGAAGACGCAAAAACAATCTCCCTGGTCTAGCGCTAGGAGGGTTTGGACAATAGGGTGGTATAAAGGGAATGAACACGGCCTCAAACTATGTTTGCAGATTTCTCTTTAAAAAAAAATACTTCATTATATTGATGTCTGATTTAGTCACTTTTGATCACTCAAAGAGTGGATCAGATTGTACGCAGGGAATTTCAATATTTTATACCATATATACCCTTCTGCCATACTCGGGTATATAATATATAGAGAGAGATAGAGACATATTAGCGATGAGATGGTAGAACTTACTTGATAACTTCTCTGGTTATTCTGCCTGGCGCTGACTTGTTGCTGCTAACTGCTTCTACTTCGGTTACCATTTTGTTTGGGGCTGACTTCTATCTACTGTTAAGGGTTGATTTCTTTTTTGTTTCTTCTTACTTCTTTGGACTGGGCTAAGCTGGTCATGGTCTTAATTATTTACAAATACAACAAGACCTTGTTTTTACTTGATCAAGTTTTATTTTCTTCTAGCCCATATTGGTTCTACCGCGGGGAGAGATGGATCCAGAGCCGACAATTACGTCTACACTCTATGACAGCTGACTCGCATCTGAATAACTCTGACTAAACTATATCACGTGTCTGTCATGGCACCCAAATCGCGTGCCCCTAAGGGGTCAAGGGTTATTAACAGTCACCGGTAGTTTTCCATGGACTCCCTAATTTTAAAGTTAACAGACCTCAATTTGAAATTGCTAGCTACAGGTCTGTTCACAATTCATGACCTCTCATGAATTGTAGCATCAAGTGTGTCGGGTACCAGATACTGGCTGTCACAGAAAAACCCTGAATTTCCGCTCACGTGGCAACAAGCTCGTAGGTAGGCTTTTCAACGCGAACGAATTACATTGGCCAGTTTCTGATGGCTGTCATGAAGGTGTGCGAGTAACGGATGAGCACACTTTCAATCATCTCTTCACACTCCGCTCGCTTTAGGATCAATTTGAACAGTTGATGGTGCGTGCAGGGTCCGATCAATACCGAATCATAAATATCATGTTCATATGCGATAATATATTACCTGCAAGGATTGAGTTGGAAAATAATAGTGTTTCTCATCTTTTTCGCCATGATTAGAAAGATAATACAGTATATACAATGAGGGGGGGGGGATTCTAAGAATATGTTTTTGATGATTTGATCCGCCTTTTCAACAACAAATTAAGTAAAGATTAAATGTGTCACGAAAAATTTTAATTACATGAATGTTCCGCAAAATGTAGCAAGTATAATATGTGCTAAAGATGACAAAATAGATGGATTGGTTAATTTTAAGGGCATGTCAACCTGCCTAGGGTTTTCTTTTGTGAACGACTTAAGTACCAGGCACTGACCCCGACCTTAACCATTTATGTTCAATGTTTATATACCAGGTGTGTCATAAAAGTATCGAGATTGAATCTGTATTTACAAAGACAGAAATGAACAATGAATGGAACGTTATTTTTTTTTTCAGAATACAAGGTGTGTCATAAAAGTGCCGAGTTTGAAGCTGTATTTAACAAGATAGAAATGAACAATGAATGGAACGTTAATTTTTTTCAGAATACAAGTTGTGTCAAGAAGTACAAAAAATCTCGATACTTTTTTGACACACCTTGTATATATATACGTGTGTGTGTGTGGTGTGTGTGTGTGTGTGTGTGTGTGTTTGTGTGTGTGTGGTAAAGTCCGATACAAAGTATTATTACTATTTCTCTAATTTTTTTAGATGAGGCTTGATAATTATTATTATTTTGATTATTCGGACTATTGTTCTTATCTTTATTGTTATCTGTACTACGTTTTGGCCGCTGTTCCCTTCGGACTTCTTCAGGTATTTCTTGTCGGACTCAGGAGCCTTCTCGAACTCGGGAACTTTCTTTTCGAACTCGGGAAGCTTCTTGTCGTAATCGGGAACTTTCTTGTCGTAATCTGGAGCCATCATGGAATATTAACAATAAAGATGAGGACAATAGTCTGAATAATCCAAATGATACAAAGTATTATTAAGCGAAAAGTACAGCTGGTTTAAATTCTTCTTTCTTAACTGGCTGTCGTAGCGAGGTCAAAGAGCCCAGTCTTCTCAACTATTTATCCATTGTGTCAGAGGGAATTAGAGTTGGATCCATAACTTTCCAAAGGGCATTAGCGTGAAGTGAAAGGCAAAAAGCCACTTTACAAAAATTGATCTCAGGTTGTTCATTTCATTTCCTATGACGATTACCGTTACGCTAAACGCGCCTCTCGTACAGAAGATGTGTTCTCTTCAACAAGCATTTCTACTCATTTATACGTTAAGAGCGACCTTGTACTCGAACTGTAAGCCAATCACAGCACGAAACCAAACATTCTATGAATTCTGATTGACCAATCACCGAATCTCGTAATAGAAACAACTTTTTTCGAAAGAAGAAAAAGATGGATGATGCTGAGCAATTAGTTTGTTTGTTCATTCAAAAAAAAAAATTAAATGTTGCTCAATAACGAGGCATGTAAATATAAATCAGTGAACAAAATACGAGATAAAATCCACAGAGACATTAAAAATAAAGTTAAACAATGAATTACATTTTTGCGAATTTGTTATAAACCCATTAAAGGAAAAAACAAAAGTGCATATCATCTCATAGGTCATAAATTTGCTATGTACAAGTAAATGCAAAAAAAATATAAGAGCGCCTACGTGTTGCGACTGTTTATCAATAAACAACATTGAATCCGGAAAAGGTTCACTAATAGGTTACCTTTTGGTTCAAGGGGATATAATAAATAGAATCAAATGCGCAGTTCTTCAAACAACAGTAATGAATACTCTGTTAGCAAGACTAGTTACTATCGACTAGCCTCGTCTAGTCTGTATCTTCTTTTTTTTGTCTTTCGTTGGACTACCTTGTAGGCGAAATATCCTCCCTTACAACTCTAAGTAATAAAAAGAGAGGGAATATTTTGACTGGTCAACATGTATATGTTGCGTAGCCATTTTGATATCTGACTCTATCGGGTGCCTTTGTCTTCTATCTTCCATAGGGGTCTGTTCTTCTTATCGACGTTCTCTTTTGGGTCAGGCGTCTCTCTCTCTCTCTCTCTCTCTCTCTCTCTCTCTCTCTCTCTCTCTCTCTCTCTCTCTCTCTCTCTCTCTCTCTTCCATCTTGCTCTGTTATTTTCAGGAACAATTTTCTTGTGTTCACTGCATTATCAACTTAAACGTGTTGGGTGAAGCAGATACAGAAAAACTAGTCTGCCCCAAAGGGCAGCTAGACTCAACTCTAGATTATAATTCTGCTTTTCCGGCGTCAGCTGGTCATGTGCAACTCTAAGCCAATGAGAGGCCCCTTTCCAGATGACCCTGAGTTTACAGTTTATCAATCAAACTCTCATGATTTTCCACCGTTTTCCGTAATTCTAAACTATTCTATACTACTTGCTAAAAATAATAGACTATGCCTATCCATTATTTAACATATATGTCTCTCTCTCTATATATATATATATATATATATATATATATATATATATATGTGTGTGTGTGTGTGTGTGTGTGTGTGTAAAATTATATATTAATACTCGTGTTCCTCAAAAGTACGACCGTTATAATCTTGCAACATATTCTGGTTAAAAAATGAGACCGTCAAATCATCTAAGATGATATGCAAAAATGTAAATCCTGATTATCTGGTGTTGCTTATCCATTGAATTCTTATTTCGTGTCGTCGCTTCAGCTAAATAATGGACCATTTCGCGTTTATTATAAAGAAAGGAAGAAAAAGGACATGCTACACAGAAAAAATGTAATAAAAAAGAAAGAAAGAAAGAAAAAAAAAAGAAAGAAAGAAAAAGAGTATGGAAAGATAGAAATAGGGGGTAAGCGCGCGAAAGCGATAACGCTAATCTGTTTCAATCGAACATAGGGAAAAGAAGGTCAATAATGTGGTTAGATAGAACAAGTTTTCAGCTACAAGACACTATTTGTTTCCAACAGAACCACTCCCACTTTCATAGCGGAGTGATAAATAGCAATTGTAGTAGAAACGCACACCTATATCAGAATTTTGACACGAGATCTGATTTCTTATAAGATTGTGTCCAAATATAGACATGATATAGATCAGATTAGAGTCCTCATTTTATTGCAGTTCCACAGTTTGTGAAATGATGAGATGACCAGAACGAGGTTATCTAAAAATGCATATTGCCACCTAAGAACCTAAGACTGGGATAGAACTTGATCCACATGAGACTGTGTTAACACTGCGTATCGAGCTGTTCAAATAGTTGACATAAAATTTGATCTTGTTTGAATTTCGTGACACTTAACGAAACATTTGTTATGTCCAAATTGTCTCGCCACACGTGAATAAAGCCATTAATTGAATGTTTTCACATATAATCAAGGTCGAAATTGATCAGCCGATTTTCAATCAGGGTTGCCAATCTGAAAATTTTTAAAAAAGTAGTGTCTAGAAAGTAATGCGACTCATTTTTATTTTTAGTGATAGCTGAAAAGAAAAAACATGATACATTTTTGGAGGGGGGGTTCAAGTAACGCTTAAGAGATTTATCGAAATAGATATTTTTATTCAGATTGTTAGTCCTAATTAATTGAATAGTGATATGCCATTATTTTACATCACCAGTTTCATGACAAGAAGTGTCTATAAAGCTAATTAGTAACGTTTAATTAAATGGGAATAATTATCTCACAGCAACAAATAATTCGGGTTTTTTGGTTTTTTTGTTTTTTTTTGTTTTTTTTGTTTTTGTTGTTTGTTTGTTTGTTTGTTTGTTTGTTTTTTGTTTTGTTTTTTTTTGGGGGGGGGTATTTAGAAATTTGTAAATTCAACTTCTGTACAATTAATTTCAAATAATTTCAAATTGAGTTTTTAATTTTTCTTTAACATCTTTTTTCAGTCTGTTTTTATTTCTCCGTTTCTTTTTCTTTTTCAAGAGTTTCTTCAAATTATGAATCCTTTAAATAATAACCTCAGATATTAAAACATTTCTACATTGGGTCCGGTTTCGCTGAATCGGCCGAGCATCCACCTACGAAACGCAAGTTCCGGGTTCGATACCGGTATTCGCTAACTCAAAGCTTGGATGTTGTGTAGGAAGCTAATAGTAGGTGGCACTCACCACACACACGAAAACAATTTACCTGGTATAGCGCTATTAAAAAGGGGATAGACTCCCTCGCTTTTCAACTGATACTGACAATAGGTCCCTTCAACGGATCAACTTTTTATATGCTATGAAAGAAGCCATGAAAAATGCACTAGTGGCGTAGCATATCCATTTGTTGAGTAAAAATGATTTTCTCTGACTTCAACTGACCTTTACATATCTGTAGTCAGGACACCTGGCAAATGAGTTTTTTTGTATATACTGTACCGCTAACAACGTCTTCATCAAATGATGGCACTCATGTTAAACAGTTTCGGGGTCAAAACATCATTACCACTAATCCAGAGTGACCCAGCAGAATCTTAAGATGTCACTAGACTTTATTTTACTTTATTGCCCCAAATAATTGGTTAATTTCTTTTTCTGATTTTTTTTTCAAATTATCAAGCCTCATCTCAAAAATTCAGAGCTGAAGAAGGTCGGAGACACATCAACCGAAATGTTGTGCAGATAACAATAAAAATGAAGGACAATAATCCGAATAATCCAAATAATAGTATTTTTTTCTTTCGAATTTTGGAAATCTAAATTCTGTACTGTTAGTTCTTATTCCAACTTGGTTTCTCGCTAATAATTTTTTTATCGTTAGAGAACCCTCTCGATGAGAACCCTTCTTACCGTATGAGGAACATCTCATGAGTACCTAATAAGAATGTATACTAAATTCGGTAGCTCTACGTTTGTTACGAGGCTAACGTGAATTTATAAAGTGAATTTATAAAATGAAGCGTTTACTCATTGCGAGTTCATAACAAAATGTAGCTTAACATTGAGGAGGGCACTGTGATAAAAGGTTAATGCTGGACTGAATTATAAAATGAAATAAACAATATTGAAAACAAATAACAGGATGAGTTGAAACAGACGTTGTCTTTTATGTATTATTTTGAGCAATAAATAATTTACAAAATAACTTATGTGAGTATTAATTTGTGTATGTGTACAGTATACATAAATGATTTTAGTATTCTTTTTTTCTTTTTTTTCTTTTTTTACTTATTCAATCCTAAATTCCTTTGAGGATAAAACTTGGTTACCGTCGTGAAATTCCAGACTGATATATTTGTTTCAGCCTGGTTTATCTTACGGCTGTCCTCTTCGAACACTGGACTACTAGTGACTAGAGGAAGGGGTAATTAGTATTCGGACGCACTAGCTTCTGGTGGAAAATAGGGTAAAGTTATTTTTTTAAATTATGACTTACGTGTGTAATTTTCTATCTTTAGATTTGATGAAATGCTTACATAAGAGATTGTTACACATTTGGCTGAGTACGTGCTGTCTTGAACAAATATTGGAAGCAGCACCCTACAAAGAAGCAGCTGTATGGCCACTTACCTCCTATCACACAAACCATTCAAGTAAGACGAATATATCATGCTGGACACTGCTGGAGAAACAAGGACGTTCTACTGTGGATATATATACATGGACACGGACGCGTGTGGTGTAATGATTAAAGTTGTAGGGTATGAACTCGTCGACCAGAGTTCAAATCCTAGACGAGGCTGTTTGCATTTCACATTGTGTTAATATCCTTGGGAAAGGTATGAATCCAACTATTCTCCTTCCAGATATGGGTAAACAGTAAGGCCTTCTGGGCTCTTTAACCATGGCTACGTAACCAGTCAAGGAGAAAGAAAACTCTGAATTCAAACCTGTTAAACTCCGCTTAAGCCTTGTATCGTATCTTGCTTGTGCAGAGGGATTGATAAATATATATACGTATGGAAACATCAGCCTAAACTGACCAGCAAAAACCTATATCAATCAGTTTTGTATGGATACTGGATGCCGGGCGAAAGACCTGCCAGGGATGATGACCGATAGGGACGGTTGGCGAGGGAGAATCATGGGAATACGTGTTGTCAGCACGACCTGATGATGATTATTATACATTTGGATTTGGCTATATATGGAAAACGGACAAACACATTTCATCCCAATTATTGATGTAGATATCTACTGGTACTTATTCGAGCCGAAAACAACATCTTGTGTTAAGTATAGGTTTATTTCGGGACTCGGTTAATTAGTCACTTTAAAGAAGCTCTACAAGAAAAGGAGCTGGCCATGATGAATTTCTTGGTATTCAAATAGAACTACATATAGAGAGAGTTGGTTGGTTGGTTGGTTGGTTGGTTTGATTTTACGGCATGTCAACCCATTGAGTCATTTTTATGCCGAAGATGTTTGTTTTATTCATTCTTTATGGACACTTAATTTTTTTAAACTCATTTTTCAAAACATTTTTGCAAATTCATTTTTTCTATTTAACCCATAGCTTGAACCCTAACAGGAACCACCACTTCCGGGTCAGAGTGGACCTGGAAGCAATGGTGATGAATCGGTATTCCACATTCCCCAGTGCCCCAGAATTAGAACCTCACCATCTGATAAAGTTTAATATCATACTCAGGACATTAAGACCCTCAGTCACCGCCTTCTAGTACCATATATGATAAAAAGGGTTGCAGCTTGCCATGAGGTCAATAGGTGCTAGGGCATGACGTAACCAGCCGATTGATATTTTATATGAAGACACTCCGATCATCCGTCTAGCCTAAGTAAGGACCGAAGTGGAGTGTTGCAAGTCATTGACTGAGTTAGCATCACGGGTCGCCACCTCCGGCCAACAACTTAACTCTCTGCAGAGGTGCAGTCGGTGCATTCTAGAACACCAGTCGACAGGGCTGTATAGTCAGAGAGAGAATAAGTTGATATTGTATATTTAGACCTGCATATAAATACACTGAATGACACTGTTTTTGAGGAAGGACATGATTGCTCTGTGGATGACGATGACATCAAATACATTGTGTTACGTAATCGCCGCCCAGCACCTGTATTTGTGGCCTTGTGCCAGACTTAGAAAAAAAACCTTTAGAAAAATGTACTACCGATTACTGGGTGGTCTTTGTAGAATCACCGAAAAAGATACAAATCTTTTTAACGAGAGATTGGAGATAAAAAGTCTATGATTAAGAAAAATCCAGTCTTTTGGACTACCAAGGAGTCTTTGATCTTTAGGCTTGTGAACTCTGGTTGACCAGTGTTATTCGAAGGAATCGAACATTCGATTCGGTCGAGGGCTAGCTCGAACATTCTAGAGAAAGAAACTTCTGGAAGATTATTCAGACACACTATATTAAGAAGTCAGTGAGGGATCAGAGGCAGTTAGAGTCTGTGGCCGAAGAGAGTCGGAGTCAGTCAGAGATCGGGGCAGTCAGTGATCGTACGGAGTTTGGCGAACTGGTGTCGCTGGAGACGAAAAGCACCGGCCTGTTATTATTATTAAGAAAAGCTTGTCACGAAGGACTAACAAAACCGAAGTTGAATCCAGTTAGAATACAATTAATTAATTATTAAGCGCAGATAATATTAGGGTCTCTCTCTCTCAAAAGTTATAGTGAAGTTTTGAATATAATAAACTTCTGAAAAGTAAACACAGTATTATCATTCTTCTTTTACTAAGACGAGAAAAATACTAGGGGAATCGTTTTTATCAATGAAATTCCCCTGACCTCTGGGTACCCGTTGAGATAAAGTCAATTGGCCGTAACGAAGGGCACGCGGCGGGCGTAAAGTGATATCTTCCCTTGACCAAGTGTGTGGAAGGATTTTGGGTCTAGAAAAGGCTGACTGCTAGATCGTGTCAGTTGTAAACAAACCCCGTACGTTACGTATCGCGAATTCAGTGCCGAGAAAGAAAAGGCACTACGTAACACATTACGAACTGGTACCGCTACGTTACATATTCCTAATCGGTACCGTGACAACGAACAACCCATAACGTAACAATTGCTAAAATAGTTGAAACTATTATGATGTCCGTCTTTGACAAAGTACAGAATAGACTAAAATGTACTTATATGAATAAATTTTTAAATAAAGAGATGCAGTTGGGTTAGGAATTTAAACTTTGTTATACATCAATTAGTTTTAACTTATGCCACCCCAAATATGGCAGCAGACGTGGCCGGAAATAAAATGAATATCTAATTCGCATGTATAATAGTGACTCCTAACTTTAAGGTTTAAAAACCTAGAATAAAAGTAGGTATTATACACAGGTTATTGTAATTATAAATAAAAAATCTCTGATGAAATAAAAGAGGAATTCTTCCAAGCTGTAACTGTCAGTACTACTGTAAGGTTGCACTATGACTTTAACAAAATGCTTGGAGAAAAGGGTAGATGGGAACTACACAAGGATGCGGAATGTTGTTCTGGACAAATCCTGGTAGTGCCTCCACGACACAGAATTATACGGCTACTTACTTTCCATCTCAAAGACCATCCAAGTAAGAATGGTCTTAGAAGAAATTCTTTAAACGAAGACAGTCTGAATTTTTTTTTTAATCAGCATATTATATCCTTTTGGTGGGCTCGAACTTTGGCCAGAAGATTCGAAGGGGACTGCAGAACTATCTTGACCACGAAAGTAGATAGGGACGGTCTGAAATAGATTGATTGACTGATTGATTTCAACCACATGTCAACTCGTTCAGGGTTATTTTAGGCCTAGGTGCTAAGGAATCGCGTTCATTGTATCTCTGCATTTATATTGTGTAGTTGTTTCTTAAAAGGATTTTTTGTGTGAAGTTATATAATATCAGGTATTCCTTTCTAATACAAATAATGTGTACACAATTGTATGGTATAAAGTATTCTTATCTAATATTAATGATTTATACACAGTTATATGGTTTCAAGTAATTATTTCTGTTTAACAACAATCATTTGTTTGCACAGCATTATATGGTTTCTAGTAACTGATAAAAATAATTCTTAGTAAACAGTTATAGCTTCAAGTAACCATTCTTTTATAAAAACTAGCAAAAAAGGCCACCATCTGGGCGATGCAAAAATTAATTTTTAAAAATATTGCCTGAGGAGTTGGAAGTTAAAAATTCAATGTCAGAGAGTTTGTAGCATAATTAAGTAAAATCATCAAATTTATTAAAGGAGTAAAAAGTAAACCAATTTGAAATAGAAACTTAGTTCTGATAACTTTAATATATATTTAAATAAAACAAACTATATATATAGATATATAATACCGGATATGTATTTATTAAAACTTGTTCTAAAAAACAATGAGGACCGTCTAAGTTTGCAGGCTTAAATTCTGAGTGTAGTTATTCTATGCTATGACGATTTTGGGTAATGTGACGTAAACAGTGGCGTAGTTTTGGTTACAAACAAATAGAGACCTAATCTCCATTATTGATTGATACTTTACAGTTATATGGCATCAAATATTCCTATCAAATACGAATAATTTTTAATCTGAGCCATAGAAAACAGGTACTACCACTTCTGGTCAAGTGTCACATCGTATTTGGATAGAGCTATATAGACCGAGAGACAATATGTCGATATTGTATATCTAGTCCGTCGCGAATGTTCTGTCTGCGAGAGAGCGTCTATCTGTCATTGAAAATCAGTAGATATCTTTTTCGTGGGCTCGAACTCTGGCCAGAAGATTCGAAGTGAACTGCGCAGCTATTTCGGTCATCAAGATAGATAGAGATAGATAGATAGATAGATAGATAGATAGATAGATATGATCTGAAATCGAGAGGAGCTGATCAAGATTGTATAGTGGCAAACAAGAAGACGTTTATATCAAAGAGAGTCGAAAAGGTGATGGCTACGCATACACATACATCTATATGACTGCATTCACACTCACACACACACACCACTCGCCTTGGCCGTCTGTTTCTTCGCATGCCTCTACCAGCCACCTCAAACCTACCCGCTTCTTCTACCATTTCCACCCTCTACCCTCCCACCCGCAGCAGTTCCTACGTGATTTTTCTTCGCTGAAAAATCAATATCGAACGGAAGAGTTTTCGTTTCTCCACTGTTGTTGTCGACCCAAATACGGCAACAGCTATCGAAAAGAATAACCGGTTCTGATTGGTCCGCGTGACGTCACTCCTATCACCACCGCCCACGCTTGCTGCTG
>CM042140.1:125623342-125653342 GCA_023376005.1 Doryteuthis pealeii
TATACAAATACTTTTCTTATTTGATCTTCTTTATTGTATGCCTATGTTATACCAGCTCGCTGCTATGTCGTTTAGGAAGTGTTGAGTCTCGTCGTCGTTGCACATTCCACACAGCACTTGCGAACGTTTTAAGATCCATGCACGACACAACATACACTTCCATTAATTGAGGATGAATTTCAATCGGTTTAAATCCTATTGTGTTCAAAAACCAAATAACTACATAAATTTCACACTTGGCAGTAGCGTCAATTGGGAGCTCCATCAGAAGCCACTGCTAAGCCAAGACTAAGCGTGGCAACGAGATGTGTGCAAGAGCAGGCACGGCCGTATGCACATCAACAACAACAGTGTTGCCAATAGCCGGAAAAACAGTTTTCCTCTGCTTTGGAGACTTGACTTTTGATACTATCCTCTTATATATACATATAATAAAATTATAAAATTAACCTCTTTTATACATATATATATATATATATAATATATATATATATATATATATATATATATATATATTATAAAACGAAACTTAAAATTCAAAAACTGAGTTTCTTGTCTTCATAAGTTGTGCTACTTATGTGCTAAGTTGGCGGGGGTCGGTATCAAACTCGGAACCTTGTGGTAACTAGGCGGATGCTCTACCGACTGGGAGACTGAGAGATTAGATCGCTACCCACAAGGTAAATGACCCTCTCGCAATAACTCTACAGTTATTAATCTAGACAACACGCAAGTTTGTTGATTGATTGGTTTTAATGGTGTGTCAACCTGTTTAGAGTTATTTTATACCTAGAGGTTACATGGTTGTTTCTTAAGAGTTTTTTTTTAATACATGATCCTATCAAATCTATTAATAATGGAGATTCGCTTCCGGTTTTTGCAACAAAAATTACGTCACTGCTTACGTCACATTACCCAAAATCGTCATAGAATAAATACACTCAAAATTTGAACATGCAACATTAGACAGTCCTCATTGTTTTTTAAAACAAGTTTTAATAAATATATCACTGGTATTATATATCTATATATAGTTTGTTTTATTTTAATACATATTTAAAGTTTACATTTCAAATTGTTTTATTTTTTAATCCTTTAATGAATTTGATGTTTTTACTTACTTAGGGCACAAACTCGCTGACATTGAATTTTTTACTCCCACCCCTCAGGCAATACATTTAAAAAATCTATTTTTACATCACCCGGAGAGTGTTTTTTTATTTTGTACTAGCATGAATAATTTTTAAACAAAACTATTTGACCCATTCATAGAACCCTAACAGGTATTATAATTCTGGGTTACAGTTGACCTAGGAATAATGGCAATGAAGATGTACTCGTCATTCCCCTGATCTCCAGATCTGGAGTCTCGCTATCAGATGAGGTTTAGGGTCATACACAAAAACACCCTTTTGAGGGAGGGGTCCTGTTTCTCTGCACGGGATACGGTCAGCATATCATAAGCGTTTTATGGTGTTTTTACGAGAATGATTTGCTGATTATTATCATTGTGTAGTTAATCATCTTCACTGAGTGCCCTATTTTAGTGTCCTTGTACCATATTGAATTAAATAAGTACCTACAAAATTGGCTGCTGAGCAGTCCATGACATTCCACTTCGGTCCTTATTTGGGGTAGACGGCTGGTCGGAGAACCCCCTGGGATCAATCGACCGGTCACGTCAAACCCTAGCGCCTATATGATTATCCTGACCCTATTGCCCTTATAACAAGTTCCCAATCGTTTTTTTATCATATATGTGCTAGAAGACGGTGGCCGAGGGCCTTAGTTTCCTAGGTGTGACGTTAAACTGCATCTAGTGGTGAAGTTCCAATACTGGAGTACTGTGGAGTGCGGAATAATCACCACCATTACTCCCAGGACCACTCTGACGTTGTAGTGCCGTCTAAATAGTTAAATAGATCGAAAAATGAGTTTTTAAAAAGATGTGTTTAAAAAAGATAGTTTGAAAAAAATGAATACCCAACAAGAATGAATAAAATAAAACGTCTTAGGCATAAAATAACCCGAGGGTTGACATGTCGTAAAATCCAACCAACCATCGAACAAAATTATTGAACCGTGAAATCGGTGGTTTTTTGCTCGCTACACTAACAATGAGATTCAAGATAGTCCACTCCCATCCCCCCAAAAAAATTATTAAAGAAGAAAACCTATTCTTTTCTTTCTGTCAAAGATTAAAATAGAAAACCATTTTAAAGTTGTTGCTATGGATTTCTCTTTAAATAAATCGACTTCCTGTACTTTTATTTCTAGGGATTTTTTTTTTTTAGGTGGGTAAGTCCGCCCCGATGTCAAACTAAATTTAAAACCTCGTACAGTATTTCCTTTTATAACCTTGGCGACCAAACCCCCAAGTGATATAAACAGAAACATGATTATTTTTAGAGCAATACATATTTCCATCGATATTTGCTTGCATACATGGGCACACTATCAGTGATAGAGGTATATATATATATATATATATATATATATATATATATATATATGTGTGTGTGTGTGTGTGTGTGTGTGTGTGTCTGTCTGTCTGTCTGTCTGTATGTGTGTGTGTGTTGTGCGTGCTAGTCATTGATTGGGGTAAATATAGCAAATAATACAGACGCAGCCTGATACAAGTAAATTAAAGTAGAAAATAAATAGAGTAAATTATTTTAAAAAAAGATTAGACACGCGTGGCTAAGAAGTTTAATTGCCCCCAAGGACGACTGGCTGCAGTCTGTCCGCCCGTAAACACAATTCGTCCCAAAAGACAAGATCGACATTTGCTCTTGCAGACTGTAGCCAGGCTATGAATAGCCGAATGGTTCCACACATATACGCGAGTTGCAACTAAAAATAGCAGCATCTCAAACGGTTTCTAAACACTGCGTAAAGCACATAAATTACAGGCGGAGTGTGTGAGGACGCACTGCAAATCGCTAAAACTCACGTGTGTGGATAGGTGTAGTTCATCTAAGACGTATATGTATACAAGATTGGTATTATAGATTTTATCAGAGCATAAATGTACTGATTTCTTGATTTGGTTGGAATTTCGGTGAAGAAGAAAAAAGAAGTTAGAGGCTAGGATCGTTTGGGATTTACATACAAACAACATTACCGTATATACTCGTGTATTAATCCACTTCATGTATAAATAGATCTCGTGTATAAGTCGACCCCCGATTTATGGCCACGAATTCATTAATTGTTGCAATTATTATTCTAGAAAATATTTTTTACATGCAAATAACATTACCGTATATACTCGTGTATAAATCGACCCCATGTATAAATCGACCTCATGTATAAGTCGACCTCTGATTTATGGTCGCGAATTCATTAATTTATCCTTACAAGACTCATTCAAATATATTTACCACCCCCACCCCCGCACGAGAATGATGTGACACAAGGACAATTTCTTAAGCGAATTTTAACAGGTTTAAATTCAAAGTTTTTCTTCTCCTAGACTGGTTGCCTACCCAAGTTGAAAGAGTCCAGTCGACCAACTATTTATCCATAGCTGAAGAGAGAATCGTTGGATTCATACCTTTTCCGAGGGTATTATCACTATGTGAAATCAAAACAGCCTCGTCAAGGATTTGAACAAGATTATTATTCATGAATAGGATCATTTTTTTTCTAAAACTTATGATTGGTTGATTGATTTTAACCGCATGTGAACACGTTTAGGATTATGTTATGTCTTTAAGTGAGGGAATCGCGCTCATTGTACGCCCATATGTACAGTTTTTGTGTGTTGTGTGTGGATTTTTTTGCATCCAATACGAACAGATTTTAAAACAGATCTATCTGAGTCATACAAGAGACCCTAAGAGGTACTACCACTCCGGGTCACAGTTTACCTGGGAGTAGTGACTATGAAAAAGTGCTACACACTCCCCAGATCTCCAGAACTAGAGCCTCACCATCAAATACAGTTTAGTATTATATCTGTCGCATAACTTTCTTATTATTTATCTTCTTGCCTTCTTACAAGGTTAGTTCTTCTATCTATGTTATCCAGGCTGAGCTCTCTGGTGTTCTTATTTTCGTGGGTTGTCTTGGGGTTGTCTTGGGTTTGTTCTTGGGTCGTACATCTTCGCGTCTATCTGATCAGTTCTTATTCATGAATACAAAGATATATTTGAACTTTGACGTTGATTGGTTAATTCAGCTCTTGTTGTTTTTGAACAGTTTATAGACATAAGTTTTGGTCTTTCGCACACCTTATACCTTAAAATAATCCAACAGGTGCTCATATTTCTGGCCTTGTGCCAAACTAGTTTGTAAACAAAAAGAGTATATTTTTATCCATTACCCCGCCATGAGCAGGATGCGACACAAGGTCAATTTTTAAACGGAGTACAGCTAGTTTGAATTCTGAGATTTCTTTCTTCTTGACCGGTTGCTTTAGCAAGGCTCAAGAACCCAGTCTATCTGACTAATTACCATTGTTGGGTGGGGAAGAGAAGGGTTCATGCCTTTCCCAAGAGCATTAGCACAAAGAGAAATGCAAACAGACTCGTCCAGGAGTTGAACTTGGGTTGTCGTATACGTTTTCTAAGACGATAACCATTACACATCGAGCACCTCAACAATCAATGTAATATATGTAAATCAGGACATTGTAAATTATAACAATCTATTTAATATATGCCTTTCCATTTCCTATGACGATAACCGTAACGCTAAGTTTTCCTTGGTGGCTTGAGTAATCTAAGACTTATTCAGATGCTAAGTTTCATGGGGTGTTTTTCTTTTCCTTTTGCTATTAACACGGCATTTCGACCGATACACTCTCCGACCTTCTTCATATATCATATGCACTCCCGTAAAGAAAGAGAATCAGATTTTTTTTCGTTGGTGTTATTCTCAAATCATTTCACGGAACTCCATTTTGTGATCCCAAGTCGATGTGAATTCCGTGTTGGATTGACATACATTTCTCTGAAGTTTTTATTAAATTCTTAGCCCTTAACCTTTCTTATGTCCCATCGCCATTTTTTGCAAAACGAATGATTTGTAAAATTGACGATTACGCAATTCGTTTTACATCAAATATCAACATAGTTTTCTTCCGTCTTAAAAATAAATTGTCTCTTGTGGGTTGGAAATTAATACGTAAAATTATTCAAGTTGTCCTTTCTTTTTCTATCCATTTTCTATCCATTTTCTATTCTCTCTCTCTCTCTCTCTCTCTCTCTCTCTCTCTCTCTCTCTCTCTCTCTCTCTCTCTCTCTCTCTCTCTTTAATAATCTTATCTGAATAAGTATTAGATTACTCAAGCCACCGAGGAGAACTTAGCATTACGGATATCTATCTATCTATCTATCTTATATATATATATATATATATATATATATATATATATCTTCTCATTCTTTACCTGTCTCCTCTCCTAATATCTATCTATCTATATCCCTTTGTCTCATTTCTCTCTCACACACACTCACTAATTCTCTCTCTCTCTTTCTCTCTCTCTCTCTCACACACACACACACTCTCTCTTCTCTCTCTCTCTCTCTCTCTCTCTCTCTCTCTCTCTCCTACCTACCTACTACCTATCTACCTACCGACCTATATATATATATATATATATATATATATATATATCTACAAGGGAATTTTTTCTATTTTCTCAATCTTTATCTCTCAATATCTCCCCCACCCCCATGGGAGGTCTTACCACTCTGAAAAGGATACAAGCTGCGTATTCTAAACCCCGTAGACAGGGCAGACACGTACACGAATCTCCATATTAGATGTCCCATGAAGCCATTGGGTTCCTGTCCTGATGATTCTGATGCTTCTATTCAGAAAGGAATGGGATTCTAATTAGTAATTCATAGTTACCTCCATTAAATCGAGAAACTGGGTAACGGAGATCAAACAAAATTATGATTCACTTGAAAATTATATTTGAAAATGCTTTATTCTCTAAGTTGGAACATTTTAAATGTATTGCCCTTATGAAAAAATCGCCTTACAATAAGTCGTCTTATTGAGTTACGGTTACATAGATACATACTTACATGCTTCAACATAATAGATAGATAGATAGATAGATAGATAGATAGATGTGACCAGACAGATAGGTTGATAGAAAGAGAGAGAGAGGGGGGGGGGAGATAATAAGATTAGACTCGGATAGATAGATAGATAGATAGATAGATAGATAGATACGGTCAGATTCGGATAAATTGATACACTGATAGATAGATATAAAGGAGAGAGAGAAAAGCAAGGAAGAAAGAAAGAAAGAGAAAGAGAGAACAATATGATCAGACTCTGAGAGATAGATAGATAGATAGATAGATAGATATGAACAGTGCAAGATAGATAGATAGATAGATAGATAGATAGATAGATAGATAGGATTAGACTCGGATAGATAGCTAGATAGATACGGTCAGACTCGGATAAATTGATACATATATGATTACAGATAGATAGATAGATAAAGTGTGTGTGAGAGAGAGGGAGAGAGAGAGAGAGAGAGAGAGAGAGAGAGAGAGAGGATGAATATGATCAGACTCGGAGAGATAGATAGATAGATAGGATCAGACTCGGATGAATTGATACATATATATGATCCCATCGTGATAGATAGATAGATAGATAGATAGAAGAAAGGGGGAGAGAGAATGAATATGATCAGACTCGATAGATAGATAGATAGATAGATAGATAGATACGATCAGGATCTTCTTTTAAAATTCGTCAAATTTCTATTTCCATTCCTTTCAAGGGACGCACACACGTGCACAGTGGTCGACTAAGCATAGTTTATTTTCCTCTATTGATCAGCGGCCATGTTTAAGCTCACCAAATTCAAGGTAAAAACAAACCAGCAACGAATGAATGAATAAACTAAAGGAATGAATGAAGGAATGAATGAATGAAATGAACGAATATGGTCCCTTATATTTTCTACAACAGGTGTCCAGTGTTGAATGTACGCCGAGGTGAGAAATGTTTGTTTTCACAACTCAACATAAAACTCGTTTTCATTTCACAGAAGCTTTATTTATACGTTCATCTATCAAGCATTTTTTACGAGTCTACAAATAGACAGATTGCTAAAAGTGCCGTCAACTAAGTCATTATTGAACGCCGGGGCAATTTTGAATGGGGGAAAAGAAGATTAAAATGTTTCTTCAATTCAGTTAGAATAAGCAAGGAGAAATCTTATCATAATGAACATTGTATGTCTGTCTGTCTGTAACCGAAACTATACCAGTACCCAAGTCACAATTCCCTTAGTTATTTACGTTACATTCCCCATCATTCTATTTTTATCTAAAGTTTAATTATTAATAAAATTGTTTTACATTATTAATGCTGTTGGCCTTGTCTACATGTATTTGCCTCATACCCCACTTGTATGGGCTGGGCACAAGGCCTCGTTTTAACGTGGGCCCACCTACAAGCCGAAGCTCATAGGTGGGAAAGAACAAAAATTGCGTCGATCCCTTCGGCATTCCCCTCAAGAGGGGCGCCTCAGGCACTGGGCAATAAACCCAGCCCTACCCCCCTAAAAGTCTTGGGGGCAGGTATTGCCTGGGGGGATAGCCCCCTGGGATCAACGCTATTAACTTGTAAAGATCCAGGGCCGAAGCCACTGGACCCCCACCCTGTTGGGCGGGTTTACATACTAATAACATGCAATTGTATTTATATATCCAACAAAATGGCATGAAGGCTAATTTGCATATTGGTCATAAAAATTTGATTTTAATTTTTAAATTGGTGGGGGGGTGACATTTTAGGAGTGGGTTTGATTTCTGCTTGGCGGTGCCAATACTGCATTTTGTACTTTATGATATTTGATTTTAAAGAAATGTAAAACCGTTCATGTCACCATCTCCGCATTAAATGGCAGGTCTCTGATATTAGTAGACCAGTTCATATACCTCGGTATCAATATCTCATCTACTGAAAGTGATATCAACACAGGCATAGGTAAAACATAAACTGCTATTGACAGGTTAAAAACGATATGGAAATCTGATCTCTCTGATAAAATGAAACGGGAAATTTCCCAAGCCTTGTTAGTACTACTGCATGACTGCACCACTTGGACTCTAACGAAATACTTGAAGAAAAATCAAGATAGGAACTACACAAGAATTCTGGCTACTGTTTTGAAACAAATGCTGTCAGCACACCATGATGATAATTATAGTGATGGTGATGCTTTAAAGATAATTTGATAAGAACTAGGTTTGGTTTGGTTTGTTTTGTTTTACGGCTTATCAACCTCGATGGGTCATTTAATGCCGACAAAGTTGTGAAATAAATTCAGTCTTAATGCATAATACAATTTTGTTTATAAACTCATGTTTTTCTATTTAATCCATCGATGGGACCCTAACAGGTACTACCACTCTGGGTTAGAGAGGACCATGGAGCAATGGTGATGAAGGGGCGCTCCACATTTCCCAAACCTCCAGAACTGGAACCTCACCATCAGATAGAGTTTAACGTCATTCCCAGGACAAGCCACCGCTTTCTAGTACCCATATGATAAGAAGGATTGGGGGTGCCATAAGGGCAATAGGGTTGGAGCAATCATATAGGTACTATGGCTTGACGTGACCAGCCGATTGATCGTAGGGGGCCTCTCCGACCGCCCATCTAGCCCCAAAAAGCCTAAAGTGGAATATTGCTCAGCCACCTGGGTTCTATCCTTAAGCATCACGGGTCACCACCCACGACAACAGGTGGCCCCATTGGGGGAGTCTTACCCTCTGCAGAAGTGCAGTCAGTGCATTCTAACGCCCCAGCCAACCGGGCGGGAATTAGGTTTGGTTCCTTTGTTTAATGGCATAAAAACCTTCGTGGTTATTTAATGCCAAAGCTATCCTTGTAGAAGAACTGGATTGGTACTATTTAACACTGGGTTCTTTAGCGGCAACCGGTCTAAGAGAAGGAAATACTCTGAATTTAAAAGCACCTTTACCCCGCTTAAAAAATTGATCTACTGTCACATCCTGTCCGTTGCTGGGGTATGAAGTCGTTCATACATTTTCCGATGGTATTAGTCCGAAACTGAATGTAATAGTGCAGCTGGAGTTTGAACTCACTTACTACAATACCAGGACGTTAAGGGCTACGACATGAGTAATCTACCCAATAGGAATTAGCCTATTAACAGGTTCAATAATAAACTAAATAAGTGCTTCCTCAAAGTTTTAATGTATAGTTGACTGTTTAAAGTGGTTTCTGTTTGTGGGTAATTTTTAACATCGTTTGTTTGGGGTTTTTTTGTTTTGTGCGGTTTTTTTTTGTTTGTTTAGTTTTGCTTTTGTTCTTTCTGTTATTTGGGGTGTGGGTAGGGGGCTTTTAATAATTTGGTTGTTGTTTAGTTGGTTGGATTTTACAATATGTCAACCCATTGGGTCATTTAATGTCGAAGATGTTTTGTTTTATAGATTTTTGATGGATACTCAATTTGTTAAACACATTTTTAAAGCTCATTTTGATCTATTCAACTTTTGGTTTGGTCTGATAGTAAATTCATTTTTGCAATTAAGATCCAGAATAAGTACAATTAGATATTATTAATGTCTCAGTTATCGTGTATTCTTTTATTTGTTGCTACAATTATGAGAAGGCACTTGTGGCGTAATGGTTATTGTCGTGGGAATGGACTCGGCAACCCGAGTTCAAACCGTGCAGGAGGCTGTCTGCATTTCTCTTCAAGCTAATTTCCGAAGGAAAACCATGGATCCATCTTTCTTCTCGCAACTATAAGTAAATAGTAGGGCAGACTGAACTCTTTCGCTTTGAAATAGTAGGATATACTGGGCTCTTTAGCCTTGGAATGATGAGTAACACTGTATTCTTTAGCCTTGAAGTAGTAGTGCAATATCAGCTATTTCATCTAGAAATGATATGGCATACTGGACTCTTTAGCCTTGAAATTGTAGGACATACAGATATTTCGTCTTGATATAGAAGAGCAAACTGGACTTTTTAGGTTTAAAATATTGGGACAGACTGGGCTCTTTAGCATTGAAATAGTTGGACAGACTGAGTTCTTTAGACTTAAAATAGTAGGGAAGACTGGGTATTTTAGACCAGAAATAATAGGACAAACTGAACTCTTTTGTCTTAAAATAAAAGAGCAAACTGGGCTCTTTAGCCTTGAAATAGTGCAGACTGTGCTCTTTAGCCTGAAATATTGGGACAGAATGTGTTCTTTAGTCTTGTCTAGTAGGGCAGACTGGGTATTTTAGACGAGAAATTGTAGGGCAGGGACTCATTAAATTAACCGATTAAACCAGCTTGACCTCGTGGCGTAGCAGTTGGGTAAATATATACAACTAGTTCTATGAAATATTATTTTAGAAAGTGTTCAAAACCGTTAATTTTCCTTGGTCTATGGTATCCATAAAGTACAAGGCATCTGTTTGTAGCCTGTAAATCAGATTAACCAATCTGATTAATTACAAATCAACAGCTCGACATAATGAGGTCCATTGCCAATTCAACTCAGTAAATAGCACAGCTGTGTATTTAAAAGATGCTTAGATTCGGTATAAGTGAATAAAGACGATTTCTCTAATACCACCATGTGTAGCCCTCATGAAAATTCAAACTACAGAATATTTATAAACGTGACATGTTTATATATAGAATTGATTAGTAGTGGACTAAGAGTGGCCGGTCTGTATCGCTGAGATATGTGAATATCCTGCAAAGATATAATATTTACGTATTGTTAAAACTGAATAATTATATACTTGTTGATAAACGTGTTTATAAGTTAATGTTTTATTAATCAATGTATTCGATGGCATTATAGAACGCATATGGTATTTACTATGATTAGTTTACTCTATTACAAGACTACAAGTAACGTAAGGCATACAGTGAATATTGAGCTCACGGCACAGTAATAATGACATTCTTGACTAAATTACACTACCGCGGTTCATCCAATCAGGTTTTTGTGAAAGCTATTATACTGGAACAAGACCACTGCCCACTGAGTATCAAACGCACTATGCAGCAGCAATTTGTTTGAATAGCTACTATTTACCCATAAGTGGCAGGAATTCCTTCTATTACACCAGCTGTAGTATCAAGGCTAGGGATCCCAGTCTGCCCTACTATTTACCCATCGCAAGTGTTCTAGCGCGAATTGAAACTCAGCCTTGTCCAGTATTTGAACTAAAGTCGTCGAGTCCAATTCTTATAACGATAACCATTACGCCATTTGCACCTCTTACTTACAGTAATATATTGCTAATCCTTACTCCACGATAAAGACCCTAACAGGGATTTACAAATGGTAGCTTATTCAAGCACAATATCATAAGGCACCCAGAGGGAATCGCTACATACTAGACTTAGCTTGTTAGCCATTAACCTTCAGAGAAACACCCAATATTTCCACCACAGGAAGGATGTGGCACAAGGTCAATTTTAAGCAGAGTAAAGATGCTTTTGAATTCAAAGTGTTTCCTTTCCATAGACCGGTTGCCGCGCTAAGGCTAAATAACCCAATCTGTCCTACTACTTACCCATAGCTGGGTCGGAAGAGGTGGATTCATGCTTTTCTCCAAGGATATTAACACGAAGTGAAACGCAAACAGCCACGCCCAGAATTCTTACGACGACAACCATTACACGAAACGCGCCTCCACTTGGAAAGTACTTTCATTTCGGTAGTGAATCTCCAGTAAAAATGATAGCAGTCACTAGCGTCCAGATTAAGTATTCTATTACAAAAGGCTCACGTTTCTATAGAGTACGTTAATCTTTAACATTTTAAAAAGGTACATTGCATATCAATATCAATTAACTACAATAACCGAATATGTCATATCAATCATCTACGATAACCAAATCTATCATATCAGTCAACTCCAACAACCAGATGTGCACTCTCAATTGCTTGACCTTGCTTCCCTGTTTCCAATAATCTGTCTTTTTTTTCTGATTTATTGCTTGCCAAAGGCACTTGACCTACAACCAATCCCATCAGCACTTTGACATGGAGCGAAAATGATTTTCTTTTCCATATAATACGGCGAACGGAAGTTCATATACGCTACCCCTTCATACACAAAGTCGTTGTATCTATAATTGCCTGTCAGTAGCTTGTATTATTATACTGATCCCAGACAATACCTTATTTTCAATACATTTCTTAGAAAAAATTACGAAGGGCGCTCCAAGAGTAATGCTTTCTATTCATTTCCACATAAGCGACAACAGATACTGAGAGGCACATGAAAGGATTTTTTTCTGGGGATGCATCAAGTCATTGAGAGAATATTTCTTATTCACTACAGACTTCAGTCATGTGATCATTAAGTAAGTAAAGTAATCGGAGTGGCCTATGATCGGTATCAACTGGACAGCGAGGGAGTCTTTCCCCTTTTAGCTGGCGCTAGACCAGAGGATTTTTTGTGTCTGTGGTGGAGCGCCCCACCTACCATCAGCTCCCCACTTTAACGCACAGATCCAAGCCGTGCTACTCATACGCTGAATTGGCTAGGGGCCGGTATTGAACCCAGAACCTTGTGGTTCTGAGCCGGATGCTCTACCGCTGAGCTAGCCCGGCCCTGTATGTTATCATTAAGCTTATAAAATTCACAATTTTAAAAGAAATAATAAATGGGAAATTTCGACAGGTGCTCTGAAAGTAATGTCTCCTATTTATTTCCAAGGAAAGTACAACGGATACAGGGAGCACAAAAACACTTGGTTTCTGGAATTTTTACTGTGCAATTGGCAGTATCAATTGATAGATTAGCATGTCATTTTCACAATAGATTCCATAGTGAATACATTAGAAGAAGGCCAGAGGTTACACTGCCAAAATCTTGTCAACAAATAATGTAGACAAAGTAAAGACAAAATTAATCACAATAAAGCTTGCCTTAAAAAAATTCAGACAAAAACAAAGCAGAAGATTTTATAAGGACTTTTAGTTTTAAAACTACATCCAAGTTTGGTCTTATAGAAATTATCCCCCTTGTTTGAAAGAGTTTTATACCTGGCCACTAGTTATAATACGCTATGTATCTTAGCACAATGTATAGCCAATTTGGGAATTATTTTTAAAAAACAATTCAGGCCAAGTTTTTAGTTATAAAAACTCTTTTTTTCCAAATTGTCACCACTATTGGTTTTGACTGTTGTGCTTAAAGGATTGCAGTTCCGAAAGTAATACCTCCTATTTTATCATGTTGCCCCACAATATCAGAGGCAAATTTTGGTGATATAGTAGTAGAGGTTGAATTTGCCTGCCAATAACATGTTTTTCTATGTTACAGATAACAGTTCAAATTCTGGAATAGACTGCTTGCATTCACATAGCGCTAATACCCTTGCTACGGGTAGGATGTGACACAAGGTCGCAAGTATGGGCATCCAGCGGGGATAGATCTCGCTATTCACTTGTAAGGAATCTGTGAGACGAGCTTGCTAACCATTACATCACAATGGGTCGCTCTTCTATTGGGAAAGGTATGCATCCAACTATTCTCCCTCCAGCTATGGATAAATAGTAGAGCAGACTTTAATATTGGTTAAGCAACCAGTCTAGGAAAAGGAAAACTGAATTCAAACCAGTAACACTCCACTTAAGAAATTGACCATGTGTCGCATGCAACTCGCATGGAGGGGTTGGTAATATATATATATATATATATATATATATATATATATATATATATATATATGGAGCAGAACGGTGACAAAAGGACTCTGAATGGAAGTAGATGTGTGTCCTTGAATTTCTACAAGTGGAAAAATAAATTGTACCCATTGACATTTATCGGCAATTGCTGAACATTTACGGAAACCAAACAGTGGATGTGAACAGTTTTCCACATAGACACTAGTAGTAAAATAGTAAAGTTTGCAGAGTGGTCTATTTTCGGGATCAGCCGAACAGTGAGGGAGTCTATCCTCTTTTCGCTAGCATTAGTCCAAGGAGATTTTTTTGCTGATTTGGAGCGCAACACCTACCATCAGCTCCCAGATACTTTACCGCATAGATCAGATTACCCAAGCTGTACTGAATTGGCACGTCCCGGTATCAGAACCCAGAACTTTGCGATTCCTAGGCAGATGCGCTACTGACTGAACTAACCCTGTCCCAAATCAGTCATTTTTACGTTTTAGCCACTGATAAATAAGAGCCTATGTACCACACTGCATAATTTGCACCGGTGAAGGTGATCCATCTTTTCAAGCAGTGATGATGGCACCGTTGTAAGAAAAAATCTTTCAACGGTCCAATTAATGCGAATGATCTGACTGGAGTGCTCCTTATTTCGTAGGTTGACAGCTGCATTAAATGTAGTTTGTCATACCCATCACTGTCGCTACTGCTGAAACGTGTTACCTGGTGAACAGGGTTCGAATTCTACAAATGTCAGAACCTTATATTATTGCCTTAATCCGTCAGTAATCATTGCATTAATCCTGAGAATAGATTAACCTTTTTTCTCCGGATTTTCAATACCTAATGCTGAAATATTTTAAAACTGATTTTAGACTTTTTTAAATTAAATTAAATTAATAAAAACAAATACATTTGTTGTTTAAGAGTCAAATTCTGATTATAAGCTTTGGCCCAGCCGGCGAGGCTTAGAATATATTGATTGTATCCTCCCCACCTAAAAAGGTGTGTTTTGGGGTATGACACTAAAATTTCTGATGGTGAGGTTCCAGTTCTGTGATGTACCTCTTCGTTGCTATTACTCCCAGGTCCAGGCTGACACGGGGTGGTAGTACCGGTTAGATTCCTATCTATGGGTAAATAGATATGTTAAGAAATTATTTGTATTCGATAGGACCGTGTCCAAAAGAAACAACGACACAAAAAATATAAATATAAACGTTCAATAAACGCCATTCCCTAACCTCTAGACAGAATAATCTTAGACGGGCTGCTTGTTGGATTTTACGGCATGTCAACCCTTGTTGAATTATTTTATGCTGAAGACGATTTATTCTATTCATGCTTGATGGGTATTCAATTTTTTTTTAATTCAATTTTTCACATTTTTAAACTCATTTTCTTCTTCTATTTTACCCATACATGGGACTCTAACAAGTCCTACCACTCCGGGTAAGAATAGACCTGGGAGTAAGGGTGATGAAAGGGTACTCCACATTCCCCAGTATTCCAAAATTGGAACTTCACCATCAGATAGTTTAACGTCATACCCAGGACATTTAGACGAGTTGACATATCGTTAAACTCAACCCTCTTCTTTCCCCTGATTTTAATCGATATGTGTGACAACGATCAATCGAACTGTTTATAAATACACTGACGTTAACGGCAACAGAATTAGAATGCATTTATATACGTATTGTAACAAAAGTAAATGGGTCATTATATATATACTAGCAAGACCTGTGGATATACCGGAGTATGATAATTTAAATATTACAACGTTTGATATGTTTACTTAAGGGCTATTGCGATATAGTTCAATATTTAAAACCCTTTTTTTTAACTCCTTCTCACTCTTTTTTCTTTCATTTTTTCATTAGGTTCGATTGAAACAGAATAGCGTTATCGCTTCCACGCGCTCACACCCTCTCTCTATCTTTCCCCTACTCTTTCTTTCTTTCTTTCTTCAAAATATTTTTCTGTGTAGCATCTCCTTTTTCTTCCCTTTCTTTTTTTTATAATAAAAACGGAATGGTCCATGAAAAATAAGAATTCGGGTGATAAGCAACACCAGATAATCAGTATTTACATTTTTGCATTTCACCTTGGACGATTTGGACGGTCTCATTTTTAACAAGAGAACCTCTTCTTGTTAAAAATGATGATAACGATCGGAAGATTCAGGAACAAGAGTATTAATATATATATATATATATATGTGTGTGTGTGTGTGTGTGTGTGTGTGTGTGTGTGATAGTCAATAAGATTAGGAAATCAATAAATGTAGCTCTAAAAGAAATATTAAAACACGATTGAACAGGAATTCAGCGCATGAAAAATAAACATTGAACATTTAAGTAAGATTATACTTTTATATCTACGAGTGCCACTGATAGATAGATAGATAGATAGATATATAGATAGATATTAACAGCCTGGCATGTGTATGAACAGAATGAGATAGATAGATAGATAGATAGATAGATATTAACAGCCTGGCATGTGTATGAACAGAATGAGATAGATAGATAGATAGATAGATATTAACAGCCTGGCATGTGTATGAACAGAATAAGATAGATAGATAGATAGATAGATCCACTATTTCACTCAATAAAACTTGAGGTATATCATACAGTTATAAATAAAAGAAGTTGTGAAATTCCCTGATCTGCCAATAAAATCCGTGGTAAATCACAGTTTACTAATAAAGGGCGCTGCGAAGAGCCACGATTTGCCAATAAAACCCGTGGTAAATCACAATTTACAAATAAAGGAAGTTGTGAAGAGGCATGATCTGCCTATAAAAATCATGGTAAATTATAATACATTGATAAAAAAGCCACGATCTCTAATAAAACTCGTAGTAAACCACATCTTATTGATGAATTTTATGAAGAGCTACGATCTACCAATAAATCTCGTCGTAAATCCCAATTTACTAATAAAGGAAGCTGTGAAGAGCCATGATCGTCCAAGCCATGAAAAGAACATGGGATTATCCCTTATATTCTTTATCTGTTATAACTGTTCACACGCTAAATGTACGGTGAACATTTCCATATCTGTTTACTCGCAGGATACGTGTTTTTTTATATTATCTGATGAATCCCTTATCAGAGTGAATAAGGTTTAGACGTATCTGCTTACTAAATCCAACTTCTAATATCAAAGGTTATATAAACAACAAGATATCAGATAAAGCCTTTATATATATATATATATATATATATATATATATATATATATATATATATATATATATGACTGTAAACTACTGAACTGTCTGCAAATACACTGCCGTTAACGGCAACTGAATTGGAATCAATTTGTATACAGATTGTAACAAAAGAAAATTTGCTGTAACATGTATAACATACTAGCTGTGTGTTCCCTGTCTTGCCCGGGTTATATAGTATCTGGCAAAATTCAATTAAACACTTTTTAAACCTGATATTGCTCACCATTGGATAGCAGTATCTATCACTCGATGAGCTTATTTGTATTTACCAACCCTTTCGCACAAGCAGAATTAGACACAAAGTCAATTTCTTAAACGGAGTTTAAGAGGCTTGAATTCGGAGTTTTCTTGTAGACTGGTTGCCTAACCATGGTCAAAACGCCCAGTCTACCCTACTATTTACCCATTGCTGGAAGTTTGGTTGGTTGTTTTGCATTACGCCACGTAAACCCTTTTCGGATAATTTAATGCCGAATCAAGTCATTTTAATATTCGGTTCCTTACAGTGCCTGATGTTACCTTAAAGGTCACTCATCTGAGTATTGAACAGGCTCAACGCTGCTTAATTTCCGTGATCTAGCAAGAACCGGTGCTTTCAACGTAAGCGGATGGGGAAAGAATAGTTGGATACATACCTTTTCCAATGGTATTAGCGCTATGTGAAATGCAAACAGCCCCGTCCAGGATTTGAACTCAGTTTCTCTAGTCTATTTCCTACGACGATAACCATTACACTACGTGCCTCTACTTGTGCGTTTATTATGAAAATCTAATCGCGGAGATTTTTACACGTTAACCCCCATCTATACACATATAAAGGGCAGTTGTATTTATGTATGTATGTATGTCCGGATGAAACTATGGAAATAAAACAGTAAATATATATACACATTCACTGTTACTGAGTCTAGCTTTTCGTGCAAACATTATACAGATGTTATCTATATTCGCGTATATATTTAAAAATTAAAATAGCATTAAAAAGATAAACGAATCAATATGGAAGTGCAAAACAATTTTTTTCAGGACAAATTGACATAAAATGTATTTACGTGAGGATTTTTATGGGGCCTCCAGCGAGGATTAAACTCGCTATTCAGGAGAAATGGATCTGGAAGACTATCTTTCTGACCATTATACCACTTTGTTTTTTTGTTGTTTTTCTTTTCTTTTTTTCTTTTTTTTTCTTTTTTTCTCCTCTACCCAGGTGACGCCAGACAGTCGCTTCTAGTTTACCAATAAAGCAATAAAAATACTTTTTGAAACGGAATGAAACGCAATGTTATCTTTAATGCCAGTGGTTCTAATGAACAAAATACTTGATATTAAAATTCATTAAATTTGCTAATTCCTCCTCTTAGCCAATTTACGTTTTCCTATTATCTCATACCTGAGCCGGTAATTTCGTCCTTAGTGACCCCCAAATTGATTCAGGGGTAAATATAAATACCAACACTGGATTCTTCGTAAAAGTTCTACCCTAGAAAAGTACGGGGCTTTGGTTTTCATTCTCGGACAGACTGACAGAGAGACTGCAAATATAGGATAAGACTATTGACAGTAAAAGCTGTTAGGAAATCAATAAGTATTACTCTAAAAAGAATTAGAATAATGACTAACAGAAATTTAGACCATGAAACTATAACATTTCAATCCTATAGTGTAGTACACACTATAGGATTGAAACTCAATTTGAAAAGGCTTAAAATCGGCTATTTTGCAGTTATATGTCTATTTCTACCCACAGATATCTGCGAATACCTCTGAGTCTCATCAGACCACTAACCTTATTAAAAATGTTAAACAGAAAATTCGTGAGGATATATATATATATATATATATATATATATATATATATTTACTAACTCCTTCACAGGAGTAGGATGTGATACAAGGTCAATTTCCTAAGGGGAATTTAAACAGGTTTGAATTCAGAGATTTCCTTATCTTAGACTGGTTGCCTAACCAAGATTAAAGAGCCCAATCTGCCCTACTATTTACCCATAGCTGTGGGAGAATAGTTACATTCATACCTTTCCCGATGTGATCAGCGCTATGTGAATTTCAAACAGCTCCGTCTAGGATTTGAACCCGCGTCGCCAAGTCCAATTCCACCGAATATAACCATTTCACAACGATCCCTCCATATAAACATGAAAATGTATCAAATTTCTTTTAATAGACTGATTTGTCTTCGTTTATTACAAGTGAAGACCATTAAGCCTAAACTTTTCATTCGAAGGAAGTATCATTCGAATAAATCACCGGATAAGCAATCAATCAAATAGTTATTTGGTCGACAATTGATTTCAGTAGTCATTAAAGTAGAAAATCTACCAGTCAACAATTTAAGGTAAGGCCCTCATCACTTTATGAGTGATTGGATCTGTGAACCAAATCGTTTAGATCAGGGATTTTCAAACTATGGGTTCCGATCCTTCAGTGGGTCGGGAAATAAATAAAATGGATAGCAAAATAAAAATGGATCGTGTAAATAAACAAGAAAAAAATAAAATGGGACACGAAACTACATAAGCAAATAAAAAAATGTACCATAATTTAGACTTGGTTGGGTCGGTTTAGCTCAGTCGGTAGAGCATCAACCTCTGAACCACAAGGTTCCGGGTTCGATCCCACACCTCGCCAACTCAGCGTATGAGTAGCATAGCTTGGAACTATACGGTAAAGGGAAGAGCTGATAGGAGGTATGGCATTCAACCTTAGACGCTAAACAACCTCCCTCCTCTAGATATAGTGAAAAGGGGATAGACTCCCTCGCTTTCAGGCTGATACGACAATAGGCCGCTCCACCTACGTATTTTCATGTACACACCACAGTCTAGGAAATAACTACAAGGAGAGTATTTACTGGGTTTTTTCTTTACTTTTAAAATTGTAAACAGTGTTTGTCTTTGACTTACTCATTTCATATCATTATACTTAGATTTATTGGGTCGCAATTCAAATTGTTGCTGTGGGTTGCAGTAAAAAGAAAAAGTTTGAAAAACACTGTTTAGGTGACATGACGATATAAAGCACTGGTTCCCAATCTTTTCCTGACAACCGCTGCCTTGGGTCCCTGTCTTTATCTGTTGTATATCCGTTTTAATTATCTTTCTACAAGGCGTGATATCGTGGTGTAATGGTTAGCAAGCTAGTTTCACAGATCCATTACTATTGAAACGTGAGTTCGATCCTTGCTGGATCTCTCATATTTGTGACTTTGTCAAATCCTACCCGTGGTGAACAGTTTGGGTGAATAATTTTTTCAATTATCTCTCTAAAGTTTGCTTCTATCGGGTGACTGCTTCTGTTCCGTCGGGTGTCTGTACTCTTCGTATCGGGTCTCTGCTTCTCTTTCAGCTTGGGTATCTTTACTCTTCAGCTGGTCTCTCTCTCTCTCTCTCTCTCTCTCTCTCTCTCTCTCTCTCTCTCTTTTCATTTTGTTCTTGTTCTTTAATCAGGTAACACGGAGACATTTAATGTACACTTATTTTATCTACCCAGCTCCCGAAACATTATTTCCCGCACGTGAAGCAGAGAAGCAGCAGAGACGCAAAATACCTCTGACCCCAACGGGCGCTGGCCTTGATTCCTTAGATTCTAATTCTAATTTCCCAGACTCGCTTGTTCCCCAGACTCTCTGAGCCAATGAGGACCTCGTTCAGGATGAACTTGGGTTCAAAACCTGTCGATCGAAATTTCAGTGATTTTAAACTGCTTATCGTTATATACGAGGATCATTCGATAAAAGGATTTTAAAAATTGTTTAAAAAACAGCAAAATATTTTTTTTAAGATTTTCTTCCAGAAATATAAAATCTGCATTGTTTGGAATTGGTTAGCAGCAACATTTTTTAATCACACAAATAATATTTCTTTTGGCGGCAAATAAGACTTGAACAGAGATTTGTCATCAAAGTTTTGGTGGCTGCCAAGTGCAAACCATGTGAAATTTATAAAAAGAATGTTTGAAGTGTACGCAGAAGCATGTTTTAGTATGTTTACAAACAGGTTAAACATGGGTTTGCTACTAGAAGCCTGAGTCAAAAAAACAGTCCATGAAATTGGAAATATATATATATATATATATATATATATATATATATATATATATATATATAACAGTTGGAGTATGTATAATAAGAGTGGTCTATATCATGAACTAGTCATATTACCGATAGAGGTGGATAGCGAGAGAGAGTAAAGGTAATCCATGCTGTTAGTATGAGCTGATGATGATGATGATGATGATGATGATATCTTGAACAATGATATATGAGAAGTGTAATACGCAAATCAAAAACATATTAATTGATCGATTTTAACGGTATTTTAACGGTATGTCAATCAGTGTAAGGTTATTTTATGCCTCAAGGTTAGGGAATCGCATTCATTGTACGTTCACATTTACATTTTTATGTCGTTGTTTTGTATTGGTTTTTTTTTGTTTTGTTTTTTGGGGGTTTTTGCACACGATCCTATCGAATATGAATGATTTTTAAACAGATATTTTGACCAATACATGATACACTAACTATTACTACAACTCCGGTTAAAAGTGGATCTGGAAATAATAGTAATAAAGGGGTATTCCACACTCTCCAGATTATTAGAACTTACCATTAGATACAATTTAGTTTCATACACAAGACACCTATTTCCATAGAAAAGAGTTACCCCTCTACCGGGGATACAGAAATCATATTCTAAGCCCCGCCGACAAGAGGGCGAAAAAGAGGCCGTTTTATCATTGCAAACTCGTTCGTTCCTATCCTATCTTTATGCATATAATTATAAATCGAAAAACAAATGGCGGTTTGATTGCTTTGGCGAGTTCCGCAGTAAGATATAACTTATAGATTACCTTTTTCCCCCCAGTAAAAGACAAACAGATAAAACAAAGAGAGAGAAAAGAAGAAAAGGAGTTGTCTGTGCATCTAAAATACGGAACGGCAGCACGAAATGCCAACAGCGAACGGCGAAGTAGCTTGTTTAAATCCTGACGGAAGCATCCGAGTCATTAAATTGCGAATGTATTGGACGTTATTTATCAAGGATAGGAAGTGGAGCGTTGATTACCGCCAAATGCAAACGCGACTAAGCGATCAGGAAAAAGCACCTGAAGCCGAGTTTTCTATTGGTCAATATCTGGGTAGGTGATATTGATACACCACCGGGGTACATTAAATGATGGATTGGAAAAAAAGTATATTGCCGGGAATTGCTAGGTAGTGAAATATGGTGAGAGATGGGAGATGGCAGTGGGGTTTGGCAAAAGAAAAGAAAAAAAGAAACAGACACCTTTTTACGGATCCAAATGAATTGATATATTAAAAGGTGAAGTTTATTTGCAATGGGATCCAGACATTGAAACACCAATGGAAGAAGTGTGTGAACTGCAATAGTTTACTCACATTCCATGAGAGTATCTTGATCAGCCTATTAATCTTTCGGCCGACCCTCGTATATACATATATATATATATATATATATGTGTGTGTGTGTGTGTGTGTGTGTGTGTGTGTGAAAGAAAATATTGTGTCAGAAAAAGGTTAAAATTGCTTGGTGCTGTTATATCAACCAGGTTTAAAACCTAATATATTATAATATGATCTCGCGCTAACCCTTAACAACAACACACACACACACACACACACACACACACTCACACATACACATACAAAAGTAACAAAAAGAAAATTACAAATGTCAGATTTACTAGTTTAAGCCGATAGTAAGTAAAATAAATTCGGTTGGGCGGCCTAATGTCAGTAACAGCCACACTAGCGCTAGACCAAGGAGATTATTTTATCATCTGGGTGGAGCGCCAAACCTACCATCAGCTCCTCACTTTAGCGCAAAGATCCTTGTGCCACTCATACGGTGATTGGCGAGGGTCGGTATCGAACCAGGAACATTGAGATTCCTAGGCAGACGCTCTACTGACTGAGCTACCAAACTCTACAACATGGAAACTTTGTAAAGAAAAATATGTATATCAGACAGCACACATCAGTACAAAAATAATCCCCTAATATATATGTATGTGTGCATGCATGCATGTGTGTGTGTGTGTGTGTGTGTGTGTGTGTGTGTGTGTGTGTGTTCGATTCTGTTTCCAAATTTTACATATATCCCCTTTTCGTGCTACTTGTAAGATTGAACGGGCTCAGGCTTATGAAAATGTGAAACTATTAGTTGCAATTTGTGCTTTTAATTTGTGTGCTATACCTTACACACACAAACACAAACACACACACATCTATTTGAAAATTATTGGTTTTAGATAGAAACACCTGAAACCATATTATTATATACAAATTTTAATATTCGATAGGAATATTTGAAACCATATGATTATATACAAATTATAAGTATTTGATAGGAATATTTGAAACCATATAATTGTATACAAATAATTAGTACGGGGGTCCCCATGGCGTAGTGGCTAACGTGGTGAACCGAGACATCGTTATGAATTCAAACTTTTGTCATTTTGGACTAATACTCTTCGGAAAGGTATGAAACCCTTATCACCTAAGCTATGGGTTAAATAATAACATTACCGTTTTTCTACAGGAATGGCATTGGCATTAAATAACCCACACAGGTTGATATGTCATTAGACAAAGAAACTATATCAAACTAAGCCAAACACATTATTAGTATTTGATATTGCAGGTATGAAGTGTTTGCCTGTTTAAAAAAATTGTGAACATGTATTTGTGTACTATGTATCATCGGTGAACGTATTTGTTGTGTACTAGGTATGATGTTAATCTACATCTAGTGGTGAGGTTCCAATTCTGGAGCTCTGGGAGTGTGTAGTACCTTTTATTGCCATTACTCCCAGGTCAATCTGACCCGTTGTGGTAGTAATGTTATGTTTCCATCTATGAGTTAAATAGATAAAAAATAGTGTTGAAAAATATTTGTATACCCAACAAGAATGAATAAAATAAAAACGTCTTCCAATTGAATAAGCCAAGGGTTGACATGCCGTAAAATCCAACCAACAAACGTATTTGTTATTCTTGATTTGGCAGAATAACAGTTGACATGCTGTAAAACTATTTTAAAGTTTTTTTTTGTTTTTTTTTTTTGTTTTTTTTTTTTTTTTTTTTTGTGCCATTTCTATGACGCTCCTTGGGTCTCGCTAGTCCGTGGAAAATTTAGTGAACTGAAGAAAAAATAATAAATATATAATCGTCTTCTATCTATGACTTGCCCAGCTTATTTGTGAATTTTACAACTTTCAGGACTTTGATATTAGTAATCACTTCGCTCTATTGCACATTACGATTGATGGTAAACGGCCAAGATTAATGATGCAACAAAAAAATGATCATCATATTTCAGGGCATCTAGAAGTAACAGTAACACTTTGCATACAGTCCAGCTTGAAAGCGTCGTAAGGGTAAACCAAAGCTAAAATTTTAAGAACTTATTTTTCTAATGCAGGTATCATTGGGGAATGGGAAACGACTTAGAATACGATCATCATATTTCAGAGCATCTAGAAGGAAATACTAGAATATTAATTTTAAAAAACTGTTTCTTTGTTTTGTTTCACGGCATATCAACTTCGGTGGGTCATTTAATGCTGGTAAAGTTTTGAAAGATTCGTAGCGATAGTTTAGAAGAAATTTTTTTAAACTCAATTTTTTATAAACAAATTTTCTATTTAACCTATAGATTGGACCCTAAGAGGTACTACCATCCGGGTCAGAGTGGGCCTGAGAGCAATGGTGATGAAGGGATGCTCCACATTCCCCAGACCTCCAGACCTTTGAATTCGGAGTTTTCATTCTCGTATATAGGTTGTCATACCAAGGTTTGTATATGTACCGCCGAAGCTACGCAGATTGAAGAACCCAGTCTGCCCTACTATTTTACCCATAGCTGGAGGAAGAATAGTTGGCTTCGATTTTCCCAAGGGTATTAGCGATAAGTGAAATAGAAACAGCTTCGTTCAGGATTTGATCTCGAGTACAACGATACTCGTTAAGCTACGAGCGAAAAGACAAGGTATCGTGGAAAATAGATGCATAAATATTTTTAAAATGAATTGCTAAACTGAACTTTAAACAAAACAACAAACGTGATGTCTCCATTGGGAATCGAACCTAGTAATTGCTTGCTCATCATTGCTCTATGTCTAGACACTCAAATACAATGGTACCTTGACTTACGAGTACAACAACCTACGCTAACATTAATAAGTTCACTAAAAACATTTAAGTTTCCAAATTTATTACGTCTAAAAAAATATTATTTATAAAAAAATAAACATTAAAACATATTACAGTACATAATTCAATAGATTCTATTATATTATGTTTTATATAATACAGTTTTATTTTTCTTATTTTAAAAAATAACAAAAATAATTGGGTGTTTCTTTGGGGCGTGCTGGAACGGATCAATGACATTTCAGTTTATTTTAATGGGAAAAATTGATTTGATATACGGAAGAAATTGAGTTAACGAACACAACGAATTAAAGGTGTAAGTCAATACTGTATATAGATAAATAAAAATAAGCTTCTAAACTCAACTTTAAACAAAACAACAAACAGGGGATCGAACCCAGTCATGGCTTGCTTGTCATTACTCTATGGCTAGACACCCAGATAGCCGCTCTTTTTCTTTCATTTATTTATTCATTGTCCGATTGACTCCTTTATTGTGTACTCAATGAGAAATGAACCGACAAGCCATGACCTGTGAGACTAACACGCAACTACTTTGTTCATCGTAAGACTTCCTGATTGTTACGTTCAAAGTAGTGACACAGTTTTATAATGGACCGGCTATACAAAACTGAAATCAACGACAAAGCTATCAAAGAGAAATACTCTTTTTGTCATTGAAATTGACTGAATAAGTTCCAATGATATACAACTTATTACCTTTCGAATTCAAACATACCCGGTGAGAAATAAGAATATGTTTAGAAACGGCGTCTACCGGACAGACATGGTCAACAATTCTAATCACGTGACCAACTAGTCGCTGAAATATTTAACTGGTAATGGTAATGCACAGCTCAAGTCATTTAAAGTTAATCTAAATAGATTTAACTTTTACATATATTATTTGCATTTATTTTATGGAATATTTAGAAAATACTTTTTATATAACTTACAAGTCTCTGTCTTTCATTATTTCTTTTATACTTACACATTTTCACATACAATTTTAAAACTTTTTTGCCTACCAAATTTCCCCCACAGCTGTAACAAATTTTCTTGGTATTTTTACCTGTATGATGGAATATTTCAAAGTTCACTATCAATTCATCTCAGAACTCATTCTATTCAAATAAAGTCCTATTATTATTGTAATCTGAGTCCTTCTGCTCAATTATAATGAACTAACCATCAATGGCTTATGGAAGGATCGCAGTTGTGGAAGAGACACTGTTAGCGGCTTAAGGTCGACAAAGGCTTAAGAATCCACTACTCCCAGAAATAAATACAAATCCATAGGAAAGTGAAAAGAGTTTATTTATTTACCCAAAACTGTTCGCAAGTATGGGACATCCATCGGGGATCGAACTCGCTTTTCAGTGGTATGTTTGTTTGTTTGTTTACTTAATGGCATATCAAACTTGGGCTATTTAATGCCAAAGCTATCCAGTAGTTGTACTATTTATCTCATAGCTGGGGAACGAGGGATTTCATACCGTACCTACGAGTATTAATCTAAACGTGAAGATAATAGCGCGTCTGGAGTACGAACTCACACGTTATACACTATTAATTGATCTGCGAGAATAGCTATATATATATATATATATATATATATATATATATATATATATATATATATATATATATATATATGGGAAATAAGAGGAAATTAATCCGACAATATGTTGTACAAGATGGATGTTTATTGTAGATAGTGATGTCGACGTTATAACGTTTCGGTCTGTTAGACCTTCTTCAGGACGTTGGATTGAGTTCTTGCTTCAACGGTGGACATTTTCATACTGGTGGGTTACGAGGTCTGAATAGGGGAGGGTGGTGAATTGCTGGTGCTAGTAGGAGTGTTTTAAGTTGGTAGTGGGAGTTTTATTTTTTTATTTTCTGTGGGGTGTGTAGCAAGTAATGATGCCACAGGTGTTTGGTGTTGAAAGAGGCGTCGGTGGGTCATATGCGCCTTCCCAAAACTCACAACCCAACATACCTCTTAGACCCATCATCTCCATAGGTTCTGTCAGTCACATGATCATTAAATTTCTGGCAAAAATACTATCCCTCTTCTAGCACAATTAGTGATGTCCACATAAAAAAAAACTCAGGCGAACTTCTTAGAAAAATAACACACGCCAACATGGCGAACAAATAGCCAGCCTAGACATAAAATCACTTCATACAAACATACATGTAGGCAAATGCCTAAATAGATTTGAGAAACATTCTCCACAAATGACACCAAATTATTGTCCCCTCACTATCCAGAAAATAATCAAAATATGTAAACTATGCACATCCCATTGTTACTTCTAACATAACAACACCTTTTACAGACAGAAATTTGGCTTACCCATGGATTCACCACTAGTGGCCTCCTAACGTGCTTATATGTAGAATTTCTAGAAGCAGGGCCCTTTAAATACATAATCCCTTAAAACTCTCAGTACTTCCGATATATTGACGACACACTAATCATATACCGAGTGAAATAAACATCACTGAAATCACAAAAGACTGAAAAAATTGAAACCACCATACAATTTACACACGAATTAAATCTAATAACTCCCTACCTTTTTAGACATCTTACTTATGAATAACAACAACACATTAGAATTCAAAGTCCACCACAAACTCACAGCTAAAAATGATTATATACATCCTTACTCACACCATGACATCCACACAAAAAGAAGCTTTATAATAGGTTTCTACCTCAGAGCCCTCCACATCTGCAACCTAAACATTTGAATGATGAATTCACCCACATAGAGAACACCTTCCAGAACCTCCGATATCCCATATCCTTTATACAACACGCCAAGGCCAAAGCTCTCAAAATCCATACCAGACCAACACCAAACCCCACTCACACAAACCCACACAAGTCTGACTCCCCACACAGATACATAATTCTACCTAACAACCAACTAACAGTAACATAGCAAAAGTCTGAACAACCTAGGTATCAGACAGTCAATTTAGCATCCAAAACTATTCACAACATAATAAACAAAAACTTCCGACAGCAAGTAAAATCAGAAGCTGGCGTGTACATGATTTATGAACAGACTGCCCAAACAAATACATAGGAGAAACCTCCAGAAACTTTTAAAAACGCATCTACGAGCACAAACGCAACATTAAATTGAGTGACAGCAACAACTGTTTATTCCAACATATCCAAAAAAATACAGCTTTAATTTCAAGAATGCATCCATGATCGCATACATTCACAACAAAAGATAAAGACAAATATTCCAAGCCAGCGCCATAAGCAACACAGCAAATGTTAATTGTAGATCCGGCTTCTTTAATATTGCCTCACACCTAGGAAACATAAACAGCTATAGACCAAAAAGACAGCAAGATGATACTTAGCAAAAAATATAATAAAAATAATAATAAAATATAACACACACATAACAAATTCTACTACTATATACCACTTTTACATTACCTACTATATGTATCCACCAAATCCAGCACATATGGCATCATTAACAGAACCTTGCTAGCTACACCCCATCAGAAAAAAAACTCCCACTACAACTTAAAACACTCTCTACTAGCACCAGTAATTGACTAGCCCTCTCTATTCATGACCTCTTAACTCACCATTATGAAAATGTCTACCGTTGAAGCAAGAACTCAATCCAACGTCCTGAAGAAGTCTAACTGACATCACTACCTACAATAAACATCCATCTTGTGCAACATCCCGTGTTTGTCTACCTTTCGGGATGATATATCCCTTCGTCAGAAGTCTTCTAAAGGGTCGGAGTCCTATAGAGGAATGCTCATGACTGCTTGTATCAATCCGTTTTGTTAGCATTTTTGAACGTATTTATGATTGTGCTTGCGTGTGCGTTTGTAGTTTGTTTAATGTATTAGTATTATTCCAAATTCTTGTGGCTTGTTGTGTTGTGTGTTGGGGGTGTCTGTGTGTTCTTCTGTGTGTGTGTTTGTATTGTCCATGTGTTCTGTGTGCATTGATTGCATTTTCAGTTCAGTTCAATGGGGAAATTTGATTTGATATACGAGAAAACTGAGTTAGGAGCAGAACGAATTATACTCTAAGTCAAGCTAACACTATATATATATATATATATATATATATAATATAATGATCTCTCTGATTTCAAATAGCCGGTGAGTGAGGGGTTATATGTTTGAACAGCAGCAGCCATAATTTTTCAGTTGATCTCATGCCGTGAAATGTGTTTGTGATTGAAAGATTTCAAAAAATGCTTACTATATCGTGGCTTTCTCACTCACCAGATGTATCCCCTTGGGATCATTTCCCCCGGAGATACCTGAAGTCTTTAAATGTAGGTCGCAGACAACTGACAAGTGAAAGTTTTTTTTTCGTCATGAATAAAACAATAATACTAAGCTAACGCTGTAAAACTTTGGAAGTGCATGGCTCGGAGAGCAAGAATTTGGACGATAGAATCTTTAAAACAAAGTGTAACAATTACAAAAAGGAAAGTTGTCCTTCTTCTAGGAAAGTAAGTAATAGGTCGACTAGGTGGCTAATTCTGACGTGAGTGGTCTATCCCCTTTTCACTAGCACTAACCAAGGAGATTGTTTCTGGGTCTGAGATGAAGCGCAACACCTACCATCAGTCCTCACTTACGCACAGATCCCTGTGCTACTCATAACACTGAGTTATTGAGGGCCGGTGTCGAACCCGGACTTTTTGGTGCTAGGGGAACTTCTACGACGTGAGCTAAGCGAATAGGATCAATGTTCCCTGTTTATTTACGTATATTACGAGTATTATATATATAATTTTTTTCAAAAACGAATTTTTCAACTTGAAAGGCTAATGAGTTGCCGAAAGAGTTATCATTAGTAACCAAGACTTTCGTTTTTTCTTAACCATTATCAAG
>CM042140.1:125655842-125663114 GCA_023376005.1 Doryteuthis pealeii
AGCCGAACTCCCGCCATGCCGTTAAGCGTTGAACCTCTTTGTTGTTGCAAACTCCCTAATACCACTTGCAGACGTTTTTGACATCCATGCACGACTCGCTATTAATTGGCGATGAATTTCAAATCGGTTCAATTCCTCTTGCGTTTCAAAAACCAATTACTGCGTGAACTTCAAACTTGGTAGTAGTGTCACGCGGAGCTCCATTCAGAAATACTTCAGAGCAAAACTAACGTGGCTGAGGCGCCACAAGCCGCATACACAACAATACAAGCAGTGCTTGCCTATAGCCGCACGAACAGTTTCCCGCGTCCCAGCGATTTGGAGACGTTTACTTTTTGGATTATTATAAAATTCATATTTAAGTTTGTTATTACTGTTTAGTCTGAGGTGAGTAGAACAGTTGTGTGACAAATGCAATATCCAATCCCAGGATGTGACACAAGTCAATTTCTTGAGCGGAGTTAACAGTTTTGAATCGAGATTTTTCCTTCTCTCTAGATGGTTACTAGTCTGGTTAAAGTAACAGTCTTTCTGCATTTACCCATACTCGGGAGAATTGGTTCAATATTTTTCCAAGGTATTAGCCGCCATATGAATGCAAACAGTCTCAGAATTGAACTGTCGGTAACGAGTCCATTTCCTAAGACTCTACTTTAAGCAGCCTCCATATCTCGTCCATTATAAGGTATGTTTGTTTTGTGTTTGGGATTTCTTCTACTTTACCGCTATCCCTCTTCGGGGTTATGTCATTCCTGGACTGAATTTCGCTTATCGGACTACCGCAGCTTGTTTCGACTGTCACATTCTCTCTCCTCTATCAATCAATAACCATATTTACACTAATGAGTAATCTGAATAATCAAATCATTATCGTTGTTAAAAGACAAATGAAACTATGTATTTGCTAAGAAAATGACAGTTATCAAACCGGAGTGACCATTTTTCTAACAATAGTAATTGTCAAACCAGAACACTTTTTCAAATACCAGGGGTGAACCAAAAAAACAGAATTGGGTTCTGATATCTGTATCAGTAATATATTGTATTCAGGATATCCCAAAAACAGAATTTTGGGTCTGTTTTTTTTTTGTTTTTTTGATATTTGTGTTTTTGTTAATGTTGTTTTTTGGGAGGGGGGTGTTGTTGTTATTTTGGTTATACTTTACATAACATTTTCACAATCCAATTTAAACCTGAATATTTTAAATTTATCGATATTTCCCATAAACAATATACTGACTTCTGACCTATTGTTCAAAATGGTGTGTGTGTGTATTGTGTTGTGTTATGTATGAGAGGTGTGATTGTGTCCCTTGTGAATTGCATGCTGTCTTGTCGTGTGTTTGTACTGGTGTGGTGGTGTGGTGTGTGGTGTGTGTGTGTGTGTGCATTGGCGTGCCATTGGTAAGTGTATGTGCATCGTGCTGTTTGCATTTGTCTATGTGTGCGCACTGTTTCGTGTTGTGAGTGCTTCGCGATGTGCGTTGTGGCGCGCACGTGCATTGGCGCGTAACGTGTCTGCATGCGTTGCGGGGTGTATGTGGTGTTTGAGCGCACGTGTGTGTGTTGTAAACGTCCGTTATGCTTGGTGTGTGTGTGTGTTGTGTGTGTGTGTGTGGTGTGTATATACACTTCTCCGCAATTTCCTTTCTTTTCTAGCTAGCCAATATTTGTTCTATTGACTGGATATTCTCTCCCTCCCACAGGGGTTACTTCGTAGCACCGTCAACCGGCCACCTCTACCACCTCAGTGAGAAGTAGCCTCAATGCAGATCCGGATGAGAGATTGTGCCAGTTCAGTCAGTGTGGAGTGTCTTGCTGAAAATTATGTTAAGTTAGCCTTTACTTTAGTTAGACACTGTTGTAGTTATCACAGCAATAGAAGCATACATTTTAGATAGATAGAAGATAAAGAAGATAGATAGATAGAATAGATAGAAGAATGAGATGGTATAATAGACAGATATGAACAGAATGAGATAGATAAATAGATAAATAGATAGAATAGCTGTTTTAGATTGATTTGATTTCTTTGTTTAACTTCATAAGTTATTTTAATGCCAAATATTTCTGTAGAAGGCGAGTGGTACTTGATTAAACCCTAGCTGGGTTGTCTACTAAAAAAAAATGACTTTATCTCCATATAATACGCTTGTTCTTTAATATCCAGCACACCCTCGTGGTTAACACAAGAGACCGTCCAGATCGCCCAAGGTAAACAAAAATAAGATGTAAAAGTGACTATATAGAGTTGGCCTTTATCAAACCCCGAATTCTGTACATCTTTGATCGGTCCCGTCACCTTCAGCTAAATAAAGACCTCCGTTTTTGTTAGAAAGAAAGGAAGAAAAGGGCATGGTACACAGAAAAATTATAATAAGAAAGAAAGAAAAACAAAGAAAGATGAATAAAAGAAAGGAATAGAGGAAGAGAGAGGGGTAGAGCAATGAAGGAGTAAAGCTGATCTGTCTCAATCGAAATTAGAAAAGATGAAAGAAGAAAAAGAAAAAAGTGAGGGGTTTAAATCAAAATTATTATACTTTTTACATATTTGTTTAATGCAATACCTTTAAAGTAAACATACTAAAGGTTAATAAGGCCGGCTTGGTCATATCATGTAGAGTGTCCGATGGGAAACTAAAGGTTCCTGTTCGATAACAGACCTCTGCCATTCGCGATGAGTATACGGGATCTGTGGGTAAGTGAAAGCTGAATGTAGAGTGTGCCGCTCCGATTAGTACGCTAAAAACAATCTCTTTGGTCTAGCGCTTAATGAAAAGGAAGAGCTCGCCGCTTGCTGAGCCTGCTTGAAGCCACCCTACTGGGTATAATATACGGTCATGCTGTAATAACTATCGTGTGTAGCACATTGTTTAAGGTGTAGAGAAGATGTGTTGTGATTAACTTCCAAGTAAGGCCAAAATCTGCCTTAAAAATCAGCATTTCCTTTTCGTTCTTATTAGCTGTTTATCAGTTGTGAAACACGAAAACTCTAAACCAGCAAGCAGACTCCAAGGGTTGCATGAAAAAAAATACGCGTTATCACATAGATCATCCTATCAGTTACGGGGAGTTTGTCGCGTAACGTGGTGTAACTTCTAGACTGCGATCAAGTCGTAGTGAGCCAGTTTCGAACTCCAGTCGTGCATTAGTCACTTCGACTAATACCTATTGGAAATAGATATGAACACCTGTACCCCCAGTATTGATTAAATTGTGATCACTACTGTTCTTCTACATAGGATGGCTTTGGCAAGTTTAAACTCCGAAGGTGACCATCTGACAACTGGGCACTATGTAGAAGGATTAAAACCTTCCCTAATTAGACCGATCTGTTGGTCGTGGGTGGAGACCAGTGATGCTTAGGACAGAATTGGCGCCTGAGCACCCATGAATGCAACCTCCATTTTGTACTTGTTAGGCGTAGACGGGTGTTGGAGAAGCGCTTTCTGGGTCAATCGCTGGCACGTCCCAAACCCTAGCACCTATATGATGTCCCCCACTGTATTACTCTTATGGCAAACCCCTCTTGATCATATATCTGCTAGAAGTGGTGTTTGAGGGTCTTAGTGTCTGGGAATAATGTCAAACTTTGCAATCTATGGTGAAGTTTCAAATTATGAGCTGGGGACATGTGGATGCCTCCTTCATCGCATTACTTCCCCGGTCCACTCTGCTCCGATGTGGGCAGTATCAATGTTCGGATCCCATTTATGGGTAAATAAACTAAAAAACCCTTTGAGTTTTAAGAAAATTCTTCTTTTTTTTTTTTAATTTGAGTTTTCAAAAAATTGAATACCCAAAAGAATTAATAAAACAAAAAATGTCATTCGCATAAATAAACAAATATTGACATGCCGTAAACATCACACCCAACCAACCAGCCTAAACCATCCCAAAACAATTGATACATTATTTTCAGTTTCTTTAATCATTTCCAAAAATCAATATTCATGTTCGAAAGTCATTTCTTTCTGATTATCTTATTGATTTTAACGGCACGTCAACATATTAGGATTATTATGCTTAGGTATCTATGAATCATGTGCATTGTCGGTTATATTAACATTTTCTCATGTAGTTGTTTTCTAAAAGGTTTTTTTTTGAGGGGGGGTCTTCATGAGGTTCTAATCGAATAAAGCCGATTTTGAAATAACTATTTGACTATAGATGGGACCTAAACAGATACATTCACTGGATAGACCTCGACTGGAGTAAATGAATGAAGAGGTATATCACATTTCCCCAGAACTCTAGAACTGGAAGCCACACATCAGATGCAGTGTCATAACCAGGACACCTTATTATGGGTGGCTGTGTCACGATCTACAGGGGATGAGCCGCTTTTCTTTCTTGGCAGGGTCGAGAACTTTTCGTATTTATATAATAAATATATATATATATAAATAATATAATTATATCTTTTAGTGTAAGATTTTAATTAAAGCTGAGGTTGAATTGTTACTTAATTGAATACCCTCCATCTTTCACTCCACATCACATTTCCTTATCTCCCTCTGACACAGACATCACACACATTCTCTATCTCCCTCTGACCACGACACACACACACACACACACACACACACCACACACCACACGCACGCACACATCATCACTCACTACTCACTCACGTCCTCACGTATATGTGTTTCCAGCTGCGTATGCATGTGCGTGTGTAAATGGCTGCTTCTAAGTCGAACGTCTGTGACTTGACTATAAGTGAAAACGCGTGGGATTATATGTATGTGTGTATGAGAGTGAGTGAGAGAGGAAGAGTAAGAGAAAGCGAGTTGTCTGTCTGTCTATCTGTCTGTTCTGTGCGTGTGTCTGTGAGGCGTCTGTTTGTTGTGTGTGATGTGTATGTGTGCATGTGTGGTGCGTGTGTGTGTGTGTGTGTGTGGGTGTGTGTGTGTGTGTGTGTGAATAACTAAGTAGGTGTTCATCAGTGGGCTTTTTCTTTAAATCACTTTTTTCAATCAATTCTTTTGGTTTTCTGGTGTGTTTTAAGTTTCAACAATAAAGTAGACCGCGATTTAGATCCAATTAACGTTTTCTGTTTTTCAACCAGCCACATATGTCGCTTTAAATAGTGTCAATTGAAGCCATGTGATTAATTTATCGACCCCAGGCCTAAGATATTGTTGTGCTGATTTCTTACATCTTTTCATCCACGAGTACCGTACGTGTCACGTTATATATATAATTATTATATATTATATATATATATATATATGTGTGTGTGTGGTGTGTGTTGTGTGTGTGTGTGGTGGTGTGTTGGTGAATTCCCATAGATACTAAATACATTCTTAATGTTAAAAAAAAATATTTTTTCTATATATTTCTTCTTGTGATATCTTTTTATTCTTTATATACTTATCTTTATGTTGCAACGTGTTATATAATATATATTATTAGTATATTAATGTTGTTTGTGTGTGTGTGTGTGTATTGTGTGTGCGATATTGTGTGGTCCGGCTGTACGTATGTATATATAAATATATATTTTAATTCTCAAGCTGCACGTGTGTATATATAATATATATATATATATATATATAATATATAGTATATAATATATACACCACGTGCACAACAACATAAATATATATATATATATATATGTGTGTGTGTGTGTGTGTGTGTTGTGTCTTTATTCAGTTGCTCATATATTCATATACTAAGCGAGCTATGCCAGTGTAACATTTAAGAAAATCTAATAATCTATTTTATATATATATATATTCATAGAAATAATTTTCAATATGCTTTTTTATAATCTTTCATGCTTTTATATTTCTTGTTTTAGTTAGTTTATTCATTATTCTTGTTTGAATTTTGTTCTTTTATTGCTTTTTATTATGTTTATTATTTATTATTTTGATAAACAGGATGGAATTAAATCCGAGCGTTATTTTTGATGCTGTGGTTTGGAAAATTTGAATAATGGCGGATCGAAAGACGTCGAAGATTTTACAGTGGATTAGATTCATTAAATTGTCCAGAGAAAATCAAATATGGTTTAACTTTAAAAAAGAGAAAGAGGGCGTGCGGGAATCTAATACTACATATGCTCTATCACAATCCACAAACTGCATTATATATTACAAGGTGAGTATAAACAGTATCGAATTCTTTTGTACTTTTTGACACACCTTGTATTCTGAAAAAAATAACTGTACCATCAATCTTCATTTCTATCTTGGTAAATACAGCTTTAAATTGGTACTTTTACACAACTTTGTGGTTCTGAAAAAATAATGAATGAACTTAATTTTTCAGAATACTAAGGGGTGTCAAAAAGTACCAAAATCAGTATCTTGTTTAAACACTTGTATAGTATATTATATATATGTAATATATATATATATAATATATATAATATATATACATATATATTGTAGTAATAAATGAACACACACGGTCGGACTGAAAAGTTTAAATTCACTTAGAATACAGTTGCAGTTTATTGGGAGTATATAGTGTTAGAAAAGCTAAAGAGTTACACAAGGGGATTAATAATGAAACAAGGGGGAAGTAACTTCAATTACTATTCATCTTATTAAAAGTACAGCGGTACATCTGCAATTCCTCCTGTTTGAAAAATTAAAACTAAATAGTTTTTAGCCGAACTTTTTGTTGATTACTCCTCTAGCGTTAAAGTGAACTACCATGTTAAATAGATAAATAAAAGTAAATGTGTTATGTGGTGTGTGTGTGTGTGTGTGTGTGTGCTGTGTTGTGTGTGTGTTAGTAAACATTATTTAATATTTTTAGGGGAATAAACAATATTTTGAATGCACAGGAGTGGTCAAATCGGTGATTTAAAAAAAAAAATATATGATTGGGTCTTAATTGGTCTCTATTCAGGCTTCCTCACTCGCTTATACGGTCATCCCTAAACAGGCGATAAATTCGCATCTAAAATACAGCGGGCTTTACAATTCCTGCCGTTTTGTAAAATAAAATTAAACTAAATAAGTTTAGCCGAAACTAAACTCGTTAAGGCGCGTCTGTGAAATACGCGCTCCTGAAATATAAGAAGCGTCGGTTCAAGTATAAGTGAATATTTATTGGTACTCAGGAGGATTGTTTGCGCAATTTCCATGGAATAGGCGTTAATTTAGCGTTAAAAATGTTGTTTGTTTGTTTTTTATTTTTTGTTTTTTTATTGTAATTTCTTTTCTTTTTTTGTGGTTTTTAGTTTGGGTCGTTTTTTTTTTTTTTTTTTTTTTGTTTTTTGGCATTTCGTAGTTTTTTTTTTCAATCAGT
>CM042140.1:125663214-125679219 GCA_023376005.1 Doryteuthis pealeii
CAGATTTAATGAGAGGGAGAGAGAGATAGGATAGTAGCTAGGAGTAGGTATATAGAGGAGCGCTAGTCGCACGCCGAACGAGGTCATGCAGCCCGCGGACATGTTAGAGAGAATGAGTAAGAAGAAGCTCGATCGTTGAATTAAATAATAAGAGGAGGCATAGATGTAATAAAGAGGACTAAAATCACTAAAAGACTACAATTAACATAGACCCAGTGAAGGTACGACTGGAGCAACAGTCGAAAAGCGCTCGGGAAATAAGTACGAAAAATATGATGAATCAACTCGATCCAGATTCAAGAAGGATAGCCAGAAGACTGGAAAAAATATCCATACAAAAATGAAAAAAGAATACTCCGTGGTATTCAAATAACACATGTCTTACGAATAATTTGCTGCCAAAATACACAAAATTTAAAATATATGACCCTGCAGCACATACGGAGAAAACAACAAAACAATTCCGGAAAAAACTCATCGAAAGGGAAATTTCATCAACCCTTAAAAATCCGAGAATTACCAACGAACAAACAAGGATCATGGAATCCCTTAAAAATCATACTAAAAGACCCAATTCGAAACCCTACAGAGCTCGCTCTCCAAAAACCTACTCACACAAGAACTCAAACAAAAAATGACAATAAACAAAAAACTAAACCAATTATACCATGGACATGTATGCCTACCAAATAGCAGTGATAGATATATTAATTTATCCAACACCAAACTAACCGATGAACAAATACAATTCCTAAATTTAGGACCAAACTGCCACCTATCACAACAGTACGATCTTAATTTGAAAAAAACCGAAATCGAAATACTCTACGAACAGATCCAAGACCTAAAAAAAACACAACAAAATTACTACACACCCAAACCTTCGAGATTTACTTAAAGCCGAAGGAATCAAAAACCGATACAATCACAAACATCAAAACCCTCTACTAACCCCAAAACTAAAAACTGCCGCTAACAACTACAAATAACCCCGACATCACCATCCGCATAGGTGACAAAACTAACATCTACATAATAATGAACAAAACTGGACAACAATAAAATACAAAACATACTCAAATGATAAAACAAAATTTAAAAAACTCAAAAAATCCAACAGACGACTTAAAAAAACAAATAAACAAAATCATCACTGCTAACAATGCAGAGATAGGATCTCAAAACTCCCCAAAATAATCGGCGACTACAAACCAGGATACATATATGGCAAAAAAAACCCCACAAACCAGGAAACCCTCTCCGACCAATAAATATATATATATATATATATATATATATATAATATATATATATATATATATATATTAGATAGATAAGATGATAGGAAAAACACAGAATTTTAATTCAATTTATTTTTACAACTTTTGCACACACCACACACACACACACACACACACATATATATATATATTATACTAAAGCTGAGTTAATCAACTTTTATTCCCTAAAGGCTTTTTTACTGTTTAGTTTAATGACACAAAAATCATACTTAATAATTCTTTCTTTTAGGATTGAATTATGTTTGAAAAAAATTATGTTTTGATTGGTTCTAATTAGTTGTAATTTGCAATTAAGTCAAAAACTGACCAATCTCTTACTTTACTTTCTGCATATCACTCTCTTCCCCTTTATGTATCTCTTCATTAGCTCCTTATCATATAATGTTAGTTTCTCTAGGAGAGGAGAGAATGACAGCCGGGAGAATTTGAAATGTATTTCTATGTTAAATTTGACAAGCAGCAACTGGTAACTTAAATTAGTTCAAACATTCCCTTTCTTAGAAAGCTCACAAAATGATTTTAAATTTTTGACTGTCTGTATTTATTTATTAATTTTATTTGCTTTGCTAAGTCATTTTCCCTAATCTCAATTATCTACTCAGAGTTGAATGGGTAACCCAACAGGTCACGTTTTGTCTAGTGTGTATATATATATATATATATGTATATATATGTATATATATATATATATATATATATATATATGTGCCGAGCAGTACACCATGCCATTTCCAAATTTCTGGGGAGTAAATTGCACCATGGTACTTTCCTCACACATAGTGCCCAACTGACTAGTTTGCTGCACAGTAGACAAAACTTGAAACAAACAAAACACATGCATGAAATTGATAATTTAATATGGCGACAATTTATCCATCGCACTATAAATGACCAGAAAAATGGGACCCTAACAGGTACTACCACCCCGGATCTGAGTGAATTTGGGAGTAATGGCGATGAAGGGGTAATCCAGACTCCCCAGAACTCCAGAATTGAAACTTCCCCACTAGATGCAGTTTAGCAAAATACCCAGGACACTAAGACACTCAGCCACCACCTTCTAACACATATATGATATAAAGGGTTGGGGTGGTGGTGCCATGAGGGCAATAAGGTTGGGGCAATCATATAGGTGCTAAGGCTTGACATGACCAACCGACTGGTTGGAAAAGGCCTCTCCGACTGCCCGTCTAGCCTAAGTAAGGGCCAAAGTGGAGTGTTACATGTCATGGACTGCTCAGCCACTGGGATTCCGTCCTTAAGCATCACAGGTCGCCACCCACTGCCAACAGGTGGCCTCATTGCAGAGGTGCAGTTGGCATATTCTACAGCTCCAGCCGCCAGGGCAGAACAGTAGTGGTAGTATTTAATAAATAGCTGGGAAGTATAAGGGTATTCATACCTTTACCAAGAGTATCAGTTCAAAAGTGAATGTTATAGTGCAAATGGAGTTTGAACTTGCTTATTACAATGCTGCAATCTAACATGTTAACCTCTAAGCCATGAGGACTCTCCCACCCCAGAAATAAAAAGTGAAATACCTAATTTGTATTATTCACACTATTGTCCTTTTCTTTATTGTTATCTGTACTATGTTTCAACTGATATGCCCTCCAGACACATAGTGTAATGGATATAGGAATTAAGTTAATACAGTTCTAAGTAACAGTTATCTCTAGGTTCAATCCTGGTCAAGGGCGACAGTAACATAGAATAATAAATAACACATAGAATAATAATTAACACAGCTTAACACTTGTACCCAGCTGTGGTTAGTGGAAAGAGAACAGTATACCCCAATGTCCAAAGTTTCGTGATAGCTCCCAATTACGACAAGAAGTTTCCCCGAGTTGGAAAAGAAGGCTCCCAAGTTCGACAAGAAATACCTGAAGAAGGCAGGAGGGCACATCGGCTGAAACTTAGTACAGATAAGAATAAAGATGAGGACAATAGTCCGAAAAATTATAATCAAGCCTCATCTAAAAATTCAGAGAAATAGTAAAAAATATATATACATAAATATGATAAAAATCCTTGTCTAAAAATGTTGGGTGTGATTACTTAGTGTGATAAGAGACAATTTATTTGAGGCAAGATGGCAAATTGACCTTCAACAACTTTTCGGTAAGTTTTTTTCACTTCTGCCCGACGTAGAATATTTCTTCTACTGTTTGTTACCAATCAGACGGACAATCTTGACAGGCCTAAAGAATAGAAAGTTTTTTTTGGTATATAAAAAATAAAAGTTTTTGGTATATTGAAAAAAAAAAAAAAAGAAAGTTTGGTATATTGATGAAAAAAAAAGAAGAAAAAAGGGTCTTGGATTATTAAAAAAAAGAAAATGAAAATTTTTTTGTTAGATTAAAAAAGAAAAAAATCAGTTTGGGATACCTATTATTATGTTGCAAATTGACAGGGAATTAACTTTATTCTCTAGTTTAGCACAATAATGTTAAAATGCTCTAACAAAAATTTCACTATACTGTGTTACTTTTACTGTGTAAGGACATACATATAAAATTGATTCATTCAATATAGATGGTTATTATAAGCAAGCACTTTATTACTTCCACTAGCTGAACCTGTGGATATACAACAGTATGATAATTTAATTATTACAATGCTTGATATGCTTACTAACAACTATTGCAAAAATACTTCAATATGTAAGTAAAGTCGTCGGGGTGCCTAATGTCGGTATCAGCCAATCAGCGAGCGAGTCCATTCCCTTTTCACTAGCGCTAGACAAAGGAGATTGTTTTCTTTAGCGTCCAAGGTGGAGCGTCACACCTACCATTAGCTCCTTACTTTACTGCACAGATCCCTGTGCTACTCATACGTTGAGTTGTTGAGGGCAGGTATCGAACTAGGAACCTGTGGTTTCTAGCTGAATGCACTACCGACTGAGCTAACCCGGCCCTTGATTTAACTCTATCTCTCACTTTCTTTTCATCTTTTTCATTATGTTCAACTGAAACAGATTAGTATTATGGTCCGTACACTCACAACATCTTCCTATATTTTTCCATGTAGCATTCTTTTTTCTTTCCTTTCTTTATAATAAAATGGAATGGTCCACTATTTAGTTGAGGTGACGACACTCATAAGAAGAATTCGGTGGATAAGCAACACCAGATATTCAGGATTTACATTTTTTGCATTTCATCTTAGACAATTGGGATGGTCTCATTTTTAACCAGAGGGTGTTGCAAGATGTTAACAATTGTACTTTAAGGAACACTAGTAATTACTTACATTGCTTCTTTTTCTATTTGACAGCATAATTGGGATGTTGGCCAATTGTCAAATAATTATTCATTTAACAATTGTAGTAATGGTCAGATAACATCAATGCTATTTAAGAATCAAAACATGGATTTTTAGTTGCATTCAAATTGCAGCAGTCAGACAACAACTCGAAACTGAAGCAACCAGAGAAACAGTTTCTCATCAGAATAAAAAAAAAAAAAAAGAAAAGATTTGAATATTTATTGACATAGAGTAGACATCTACTAACCTATTCTGTCCAATCCTGTGGGCTCGAGCAGCTGCCTGTAAATCATTCTGGGGTTGAAATCACTGTCCACAAAATAACAGTATCAGCTGATGTTAAGTTCAGACCTTGGCCACCTAAAAAAAAAAAAAAAAAAAAAAAAAAAAAAATCCTATGAATTGCAATAGAAAGTGACATGATATTTAGGACTTGGATGAATTGTGGCTCTTTCACAGCTTCCTTTATTAGTAAACTAGAAGTGGCTACCAGCAAAACCTGGGTAGATGGGGGAAGCACCCCCCCCCCCAAAAAAAAACCCCTGGTGTATTGATTTGTTTACTTTTGAGATTTACAAATTCTGGACATTTTTGAGTAAAATTTCAATGCTAGTTTCTATGTATATTTTAATTTTTAAATATATTTGAATATAAATGAAACCTTCATAATTTTGGGCACAAAAAACAGAACTGGTGATATTGTGTATATATTTACTTTGTAGTTAATTGTTTTATTTTAATGGTTTCATCCTGACATACATACACAACAATGCTCTTCACAGTTTCCTTTATCAAAAAACTGGGAATTCTGGGAATCACCACACATTTTATTGGCAGATCATGGCTCTTCACAGCTTCTTTAACAGTAAATTATGATTTATCATGCGTTTTATTGGCAGATCATAGCATAGTTTTTTTTAAACTCATTTTTTCTATTTGGTCCATAGAGTGGTAGTAACTATTAGAGTGCCATCTATGTCAGAGTGGACCTGGAAGTAATGAAGATGAAGGGGTACTCCACACTCCCTAGAACTCCAGAATTGGAACCTCACCATTAGAGTTTAATATCATACCCAGGACATTACTTGGCTTTGATCACATATACCAATACATTCAGAATTATATATCATTATTATCACTAGCAAAATAAAAAGATGCCCTCCGGGCAATGTAAAAATAAATTTTTTTAAAGATATTGCCTGAGGGAGGAGCTGAAAATTCAATGTCATAGAGTGTGTAACATAAGTATGTAAAATCGTCAAATTTATCAAAGGAGTAAAAAAAAAAAAAAAGAAAGACAATTTGAAATGGAAACAGTCAATAACTTTAAATATTATATTAGAATAAAACAATCTATAAATAAATATATAACGCCGGGCATCTATTTATTGAAATAATGAGGATTGTCTAACATTGCATGTTTATTCTATGTTATGACATTGGATTATGTGTTGCGTAATGTGACGTAAGCAGTGACAGTTTTTGTTACAGACAAAAACCGGAAGCGAATCTCCATTATTAATAGATTATGAAGTCATGCTGACAGCACGGATTCCCTTGACACTCACTCGCCATCCATCCCAATTGGTCATTGATCCTGGCAGGTACTCAACATGGCGTCCAGTGTCTGCATAAGAGCTGATGAATGTAGGTTTTTGTTGGTTGGCTAATACGGGTGTGTCCATGTGTAGTAGTCCACAGGAAAACATCAATTATAAGTTTGTACTTATGTGCCCAGTATTCCTTGTTCGTCTAACTTAGAAAAAGAGAGAAACTTTATTTGTTCCAACTCACCTGCTCTTGTACTCAACAAAAAGACAAATGTATCTTCGTTACGGTTGAAATTTTTCACCGCCAGGTATCGCTCATCTCCTCTAACCGATCCATCAAGACGCTCATAGCTATAACCTGAGAACCAGAAAAGTACCAAAGAAAATCACATTTTCAATATGTATTATATCAGAAAGGAAAAAAAAACAAAAAACAAACAACCCCTCCCCTACAAACTTACTGAGTCTTGCAAATCCGTTACCATTGAAAAGCAAGTTCAATCCTTGCTGAATATTCAAATTCTTGTGACCTTATGTCAAATCCTACCAGTAGGATAGACAATTTTTTTTTTTCTTAATTTATATATTTTAATCAGGTAACCTGGTCTCACTACATAGTAATGAGACATTTAGTTCTGGTAACTCGAAAAAACATTATGTGATGTCAATTAAATTTAAAAAAAATACCTTGTGTTACTATAACAACACAATCTCTCATTACTCTGTACATATTTACCAACCTCTCTGCATGAGTAGGATGTGACACATGGTCAGTCTCTTAAGCAGAGTTTAACAGGTTTGAATTCAGTTTTCTTTCTCCTAGATTGGTTGCCTAACTAAGGTTAAGTAGGCAAGTCTGCCCTACTATTTACCCATAGCTGGAAGGAGAATTGTTGGATGCATACTTTTCCTTAAGGATATTAGCGATATGTGAAATACAAACAGCCTTGTCCAGGATTTGAACCTGTCTTACCGTGTTCATTTTTTACAATGATAACTCATTTCTATGTAGTGAGAGTTGCTATTACAGGGTGAGGCAAAAATAACCTGATTTTTAAATGAGACACAAATTCTCTAGTGTATTTAGAAATGATTTTTTAAATGTGTATCGAGTCTCTAGTTTTCAAAATAAAATGGAAAACTTATTCATACACCTAATGTCTAAAACTTATTCATACACCTAATGTCTATACTTAGATGTATGGAAGCATATTGAGTGTAAAAGTTAAAGTAGGAAAGAGAATCAGGGAGACAAGTTAAAATTGGCAAAACGGTTATCATTATACTGACTTGGCGACCAGAATTCAAATACTATATGAGGCTGCATTTGAGAAAGGTATGAATCTATCTGTTCTCTCCCCATTATAGGTAAATAGTAGGGCATACTGGGTTCTTTAGCCTTAGTTAGGCAAACTATCTAAGAGAAGGAAAACTGAATTCAAACTTTCTTTACTCTGTTTAAAACTGTCCTTGTGTCACATCCTGCAAGGGATGGTTATTATTGTAGGAAATGGAATTGGCAATGAGAGTTCAAATCCTGAATGTGGCAGTTTTGATATTCTTTTCAGATATTAATAGTAAGATTACTTACATAATATATGGGGAATAGTAGGGCAGATTGGGTTCTTTACCCTTGGTTAGCCAATCAGTCTAGGAGAAAGAAATCTCTGAAAATTCAAACCAGTTTTAATCCACTTAAAATTGACCATGGCATAGGGGTTTGATAAATACATACTCTGCTTAAAATTGAACTTGTATCACATCCTGTCCATGATGGAGGGGTTAGGCAAATCCATGCATGTTTGCATACATACACATACACTCACAATAATAATCATTAGTTATTACTTGACTGATCCAAATGCTATGTACATTTTGCAATAAGCACTTGTGTCATACACCCAATTCCCCTATATGTCAACTGTACCTCATGTGGTGTAATGGTTAGAAAGCTAGATTCGAAGACTATTGTTAGAGTTCAATTCTCACTGGGCACCCCATAAATAACTATATGTCAACTGTACATTCCACCGATCCAATGGCACAGGCACCCATCCCTGCCTCATGCCAATGGCACAGGCACCCAGCCATGCCTCATGCCAATGGCACAGGCACCCAGCCATGCCTCATGCCATGGGCACAGGCCACCATGCCACCATGCCTCATGCCAATGGCATAGGCACCAGCCATGCCTTATGCCAATGGCACAGGCACCCAGCCATGCCTCATGCCAATGGCACATACATCACAACCCACTTCATAATAAAGGATGATATTACCTCGAAATGTTAAATAATCCTGTAATATGTCCAACATTCGTGTCATTTGTGAAAACATCAAAACTTTATGGCCTGTGGCTTTCAGGTGATTCAGTAATCGATCAATCAGAACAAGTTTCTGACTACTTTCCACCAGATGTTCTCCAACTACAAATGGTTCAGGTTCAACACCTAAAAAACAAACACACACATATATTAATACATTTGTCACTAAAATTCTCATATTAGTGCGTATATATATATATATATATATATATATATATATATATTTAGAAAATTTTTTTAATTCTTTTTATCTTATCAATAAGAATAAAAATTTTTTTCTAAAAACATAATACATTTTGCGGACCTTCTTTTTTATAAAATATTGAATTTTCTCCCGTTGGAACCAGAATAACATTTTATATATATATATATATTATATATATATATATATATTACATATATACACACACATATATATATATATATATACAAGATGTGTCAAAAAGTATTGAGATTTTTTTGTATTTTTTGAAACAAAAAAAAAAAAAAAAAATGTTCCATTCATTCTTCATTTCTATCTTGGTAAATACAGCTTTAAGCTTGGTACTTTTTTGACAACTTGGATTCTGAAAAAGAAGATTCATTAGAATGGAATGTTATTTTTTCCCCAGAATACAAGGTGTGTCAAAAAAGTACAAAAAATCTCGATACTTTTTTGACACACCTTGTATATATACACACACACACATATATATAAATCTTACAAACATTATATACACACACACACATACAAATACATATATACATACCCACAAAGGTAACAGGTACAAGTAAATGATAATACATAAGGTTTATAATATGTATTACACAATATATCATGCAACTCTTTAATAAAGCAATAGTTAATATATATTTGTCAGAAAGTAAAATGCAAGACGTAACATCTAAATGCTCTAAGGTAAAATCTATTAATAATGGAGATTCGCTCTTTATTTGTCTGTAACAAAAACTATGTCATTGCTTACTTCACATGATCCAAAATCGTCATAACATAGAATAAATACACTCAAAATTTGAGCCTACGACCGTAGACGGTCCTCATTGTTTTTAAAACAAGTTTTAATAAATACATGTCTGGTATTATATATTTATATATACTTGGTTTTATCTTAATATATATTTAAGTTATCAGAACAAAGTTCCCATTTCAAATTGTTTTATTTCTTACTCCTTTAATGAATTTGATGATTTTACTTACTTAGGGTAAAAAACTCTCTGACATTGAATTTTTCAATCCCACACCCTCAGGCAATATCTTTCAAAAATTCATTTTTACACCAGCCGGCGGGCGTTTTTTTTATTTTGCTAGTATGAATAATGGGTTACAGGTAAAATCTGACCGATTGCAAACCAAATGAACAAACCTTGATAAGATAAAACTATAGCATATATCCTTTCTGACTGAACATAATGATATTTTAAATGTTGTATAGTGAGATTGCTAATGCAGCGAGCAGTGAGCAAAATAACCAAATTGACTACAAGGCTTAGTGCAAAGCTGTACTACATGTGGTGAATATGCTAGTACATATAATAGGAGGCATACACAATTTTTCGTCTGCTTTTCATTTTAAAAACGAATTAAAATTAGTAACATAATGAGCATCAGTAAAAAAAAGCAGAATGATATTACACATATAATTCATTTTTAATACATTTAAAACTATTTTTTGGTCAATTTTGCTCAAATATGGCTGTAAACGCTGTCTAAAGATGGTGTAAAATCTGTGTTCATAAAATAATATCATAAAATATATATATATATTATATCATAAAATTCATTCATTGATAAATCAACACTGAAAATTTTATTAAAATCGGATAATTCCCTGATTTTTGGTAAATTTCTTTCAAATAGGGGTAAATGTGTTTTGTAAAACACAGATTTTCTACAAATTAGGTATACCTATATAATAGCCATTTGGTTAAATAAAATAAAAAATTGGCAAGTTCAAATTTAGATTGTGCTCAAACTTCACTAAACAAATTGTAGGTAAAAAGAATTAAAAAAAAAAAAAATTCAATGGTTGAATCAATAAATTTGTATCCAAAGTAACAACTATTATGAAACAGAACTTAACAGTTAATAATGTTCTATAATAATGAAATTATTGTGTACAGTGCTCAGGTACACTGCAACTCATCAAAGACTGATGTATAGTACATAGAATGATATCCTAGTGCTAGACCAGAGAGACATTTTTTGCTGAAGTAGAGCGCCACACCTACAGTCAGCTCCCCACTTTACCTCAGATTACCCAATAGTTGGCGGGGACCAGTATCGAACTAAGAACTTTCTGCTCCCTAGATAGGTGCTCTACTGACTGAGCTAAACTGGTCCCTGAATAGCGTTGTCATAATATATATGTATGTATATGCGTGCGTGCATGCGCAAATATGTATGGAGTGGGGATATCAGGTATAGTATTGTTGAATTGCAGGAAGCAAGGGGGGGGGGGTTAAAGATGCAGTGTTTCAACAGACAACAACTGATGTAGGCAGTTTGTTCCATGCCTCAGAGTGTGAAAAAATGTTTCTGAAAGTCATGTGATTTATGCTGTTTTCTGACTTTGTAGGCAGTTTGATTTATCACTTTTTTTGGAAATTCATTATAACTTTTGTGGTGAAAGCTGAAGTTTGGTGTTATAAGAACTGATATCAAAAATTAGATCCCTAACTTTAAAACTCATTTGAGCATTTAATTTTAAACATCGTCAGCAAAAATATACACAAATACCTCATTTCCGCAGGATTTTGCTGACAAACTGACTTCAAAATTTATTTATTTCAATAATAAATGCAGATAAAATTGATATTTTTCATTAGATACAATAAATGGAAAATATATTCAATGTTTTAAATTTGCATTGTTCATTGAACATTGCACTAAAACCTCCTGCATTACATAAGATTTTGTAACAATAGAATTAAATTGTTCGGTGTATTTTCCTTTTGATGAAAATATAGCTCTTATTTGGTGGCACCTGTGCCTTGCTTCCTGTCCATACACAATCTGTGAAGCTTACATTGTTAATTTAACAGCTCTTTCCACACTTTGTGAGTGGGCAGGTAAATTTGGAAATTTCAATTCTGTTCCATTTAGTAGACATTCTAGTTCATTCATTCCTTGAAAAACCTTCTACAAGTGCAGGTTCACAACCCCCACTTTGTGAGAGGTCATAGCTGACCAATGTGTGACTTTAAAATTGAATTATTTTTAAAAATCTGTTCATTTGTAGTTTGCTACTTCTGAAAAAAAATATTGAAAAATTTACCCATACTTGATTATATTTTTGCAATGCAATTTGAAAACTTATAATTATTCTTATAAATTGACATATCTAATTAAGTATGAATAAATGTTTATTTACCTAATGAATAAAATCTTTTTTAAGGCCTCTTCCCTCACATACAATTCATTGGACTTCAACACTGACAAAAAAATGTTTTCCAGAAGCAAAGCAAAAGCATTGTGCTGTAAATTTTTAATGCAACATTCTGAATTTCAGTTGACTTTTGCTTTGCTCTGTAGATCATATTAAAGATATACAGTTGCTAGTTATATAAATTATTGCCCCATTTTATTTTGAACCAACTAACTGCATACACTTGAATGACAAATTAAACAATGTCGCATAATTTATCAGAGAGTTCTGGGGAATACGCACTTTTGGTTCATAAGCACATTAATCTGATGGCTAAGATTAGCATTTCCTGTTGATTTTTTCTTTGAGGTTATTGTTATTTAATCACATTAGTTATATAGAGCTTTGTAAATGGAGTTCCTAACTGTTTGAATTATGCAAATGTCCCCAGTGGTTCCAAAGTTATGAGAATTTAAAGCCCCGAAATTGGGGGTACAAAAGTGGACATGATTTTGTTAAAAAAATGTCAAATCATGGATCATTTCAAAACAAGAAATTCAGTAATTTCTTCACCATTTCTTTATTTTGATAAAACTTTGCATTATTATGTAAAATTGTATTTTCTTTCTGATTCTGGTCTTAGATTTTATGTATCTCCATGCTAGAACCCATTATTTGGGGAATAAGAAGTAGGGATATCAAGATTTTTTTAAAAAGTTTACCACAAGATTATTCAACATTTTCATTTTAATATGGCATATATACACATAAAAAAAAAGTCGTCGGGGTGGCCTAAAGTCAGTATCAGCCAATCTTATCTTATATTTTTTGAAGAAATTGCTTTCAACTTTGGTTTATTGTGGTTTCACTCCCAAAGGTCGGAAAAGAAAAAAATAAGTTTCTGCTTGTAGTTAAAAGTCTCTCCTATTTAAGTGTAAAATTTCAAGAATGTTGATAAAGATTAACCACTTTGATTTTACAAAATAAGTAACACAGAAAACTCAATGCGGAAAAAAATTTGTATCACGTTCTTGGCCCTTTTAAGACAAAATACCATTTTAACTCGCTGTAAAAAATAATTTAATGGATAAAAACACATACAAATTACATATTTAGAAAGATTATTTCATTTTCTTTCCAACCATATAAATATTTTTTTAAATTGGACCCAAAATTAAGTCGATAAGGCCAGAATTGCGAGAGATTATTTACATTTGAAAATCAAGTAAATTTGACGGTTTTCTTTTCAAAATTAAAACTTTGAGCAAAATCCCTGACGGTTCACAATCGTTTTTATTTCACACATTATATATGGAAATAATTCTGAGCCTGTTTTCTATTACTGGTATAGTGTTTTTTTTGCTTCTCTTATATTTTTTGAAGAAATTGCCTTCAAATTTGCTCTATTGTATTTTCGCTTCCATGGGGCCTAGAAACAAACAAAAAAAAGGGTCCTGTTTGTACTTCTAGGTGTCTTCTAATTGTGTGTAAAATTTCAAGAATATTGATAAAGATTAGCCACTAGGATTTTGAAAAACAAAGTAGCGTGTAAAAATTAGTCTAAAAAAAAAGAAAAAAAAAAAAGAAAAAAAAAAAGTCATATCTTATGTTTTCGTCTTTTTGAAGCAGAATATCATTTTAACTCGCTGTAAAAAATAATTCAATGGATAAAAACACATAAAATTACATACTTAGAAAGATTGTTTTCTTTTCTTTCCCACCATATAAATATTTTTAAGATTGGATCAGAAATACCAGAAGAATTGTGATTTGAACCAATTAAGGTAAAAAATTGTCTATGTCGAACGATTTTACGGAACAAGCTCTTATTGCTATTAAAGTCAGCCATCTTGTTTGACTCAGTGATCCAATCTTCCAAGAAACAAATCTAGGGTTCACTTTCCCTCGAGAAATGTCTACAGCATATTCAAGAAGTAATCATTGGTCACTACTTAGATCATCCATTGCCTCTGCAGGGAAATAAAAATTACCCAGAAGGCCACTGATAAGTTCTAATTTTATCTGGGGCAAATCATAGTAATTACTTCTACAAAGTTTCCCTAGAGGATCAATAAAATTAGTAGGGTTTAGTGTAGTTCCATTAATTGTTTTAAAGGTACCTCTAAATGGAAGTTAATTTTGGTGAAGTGAACAGCCAATGATGTGTATCTTCCTTTTTAGTTTTTTTCTCCAGAGCTGTCACCATCCCTTCTTCACAACCAGTGTTTGTACTAGCATTTTCCACCAGATGTTGAGAAACATCCTCTGCTAGAACACCAGTTGTACTTATGTTGGGTGTGAGTCAGTGGCTGAGATATTCACTTGAAGTGCCCATCTCTCTTGTGAATGTTAAGTGGCATTCTGGTACCCTTCTTTTAAAAATCTTTTTGTTACCATTTTCCTCTGTAACTTCCTTATATTGCAAATTATCCTTATCCACTCTACAATCAACTCCAATGCAGATGAGATTGTCATCGTCCTAGACATTCTTCTGATGGCTGGTTACTTTTATGTTTGCCTTTTCCCTGTTTTAGATTTGTCTAGAATAATGTCTTTTAAATGAATGTTTGAATCAAGAAAACCCATATTCTGTTGATCTAATAGAAAGGTATTAGCAAGGCAGGCCCCAAAGTTTGAAGATACTAATAAGTTCCATAAAATATCTAGGGACTTTTAAAAGACTGTAAGTTCCCTTAAACTTTGTCCCTGGTTCAAAATTGTCATCCATTGTTTGTTCACTGAAAAATATTTGATGTCAAGGAAGCAACACATGAAGAATCTTGTTGCTGCCTGTCTGACCTCTCTGCTTCTGCTGAATTTTTTTTGTTTTGTATTGTTTGACAGCATCTTTTGTCAATAGGTCCCAGTTGGAAACTGCCTTTTGGTCTTGTTTTCTCTCTCTGATGTTTATTCCCTCTCTTCAATGGGAACCTGAAACTTCAAAATTTGAAACAAAATATATCCACCTTTTGTCCTATGCAATATTCCCTTAACAAAGACAATTATGGTTTCACTGCTTACCAAATACTGATAATTTCCTTTGGAATCAATTTGGAAATCTCAATGTTTCAAGTGGGGATAGGTATTTTCAAGGAAATAACTAAACTGGATAACTTGTTATAAAGTTGGGGGTTGCATTTTATTCTAAGAAAATCTTTTGAAACTTTTGTTATGTAATCGCCGCCCAGCACTTATATTTGTGGCCTTGTGCCAGACTTAGAAAAACCTTAGAAAAAAATGTACTACCGATTCTCTTATATTACTGGGTGGTCTTTGTAGAATCGCCGAAAAAGGAGTTAGAAAGATAAAATCTTTTAACGAGAGAAAGGAGACGATAAGTCTGTTTAACGAAAAAATAGGATTAGTGACTACCAAGGAGTCTTTTGATCTTAAGGCCATGAACCTTAGTTGACCGGAGTGATTTGAAGAATAAATAACCATAAAATAAAACTTTTTTAGGCTATCAACCAATTTCATATAAAAATGGCTGGCAATTCTGGTAAGAGTTTCAGGTTTATTGGGTTTGAGTTAGGGCTAACCAGGGTCTAAAATTTTAGCTTGAAAAGACAAGTCCTGGTACCCACCCCCCAAAAAAAAACCCCTACTAACTTACGGTGAATTTAAAAGTCTCAACATTATTTTTGAAACAATCAAAAAGTATAGGAATTTTTTTTCATCTTGAGAAGTGTATGCAAAAAAATACTTAGCTTAAGGATTTCGAATATAAAATAATATCAGCTATATTTATAATACGAAACTGGTACATTACCGTATTTTAATAATTTCAAAAATAAAATCTAATTTGAAACAAAACAAATAGAAAGAAGGAAACAGTAATTTCACACTAGAAAAAACAAAATCTGTTTTGTTTTGTCGTTTGCCAGTCAATTAAAATTCAGAATTATGTAGATTAAACAAGCTTTTTACTTTCTTTTCTTTTCCAAATAATTAAGTCTCTTGCATAAAAATACAAAATTACTAATTATTTTTGCTATTAAAAACGGATGTGGTAAATAAACCAGCATTTACGTGGTGTTAACTGGAAAAATATTCCCCAAAGAAAATTCCAGGGACAATATTCATAAACAAACTATATTTGTTTTATTTCATCATTAAAATGAAGAAAATTCTAGGTTTTATGTGTTCTATTGATAATTAAAATTATTTTTTTTTCACTGAAAAATAATCCTCTTCG
>CM042140.1:125679319-125704319 GCA_023376005.1 Doryteuthis pealeii
CACACACACACCAGGCAACAACACATGGACAAACACAACGCACAGACAATGCACATTCACAACATCACACTCTCTTACATACACACACACACATAACACACCACACATTTGAAAATAGTTCGAAAGTCAGTATAATTGTTTATGGAATATCGATATAAAAAGATATTCAGAAGTTTTTAAATTGGATTGTGAAAATGTTATGTAAACGTATAACCAGAATAAACAACAAAACAACCCCCCCCCAAAAAAAACAAACAATAGGCAAAAAAAAAATATCAAAAACAAAAAAAACAGCACCCAAATTCTGTTTTTGGGGGTCTCTCTGAATACATACTATTCACTGAACAGACTATCAGAACCCAAATTCTTGCTTTTTTTTGCGGTCACCCTGTATTTGAAAAAGTGTTCATGTTTGACAATACTATTGTTAGAAAACTGGGTCACTCGGTTTGATAACTTCCATTCTTCTTTAGCAAACAATAGTTTTCATTTGTACTTTTAACAACAGAATAACTGAATTTCTTAATTCAGATTACGTCATTAGATGTAAATATGTTATTGATTGAATAGAGGAGAGAGAAGTTGACGGTCGAAACAAGTGCGGTTAGCCGATAAACGAATATCTGCACGTCCAGGAGATGAGCATAACCCCGAGAGGAATACGGCTAAAGTAGAAGAAATCCCAAAGACAAACAAAATATACCATTATATGGGGATATGGAGGGGCGAGGTCTAATAGGTAAGTCTTAGGAAATGGACTCGTCTACCGCCGAGTTTCAATTTAAGACGAGCTTGTTTAGCCATTTCATATGGCGCCTAATACCCTTGGAAAAAATATGAAACCAATTCCTCCCCGAGCTATGGGTACAATGCGAAAAGAACTGTGTACTTTAACATCGCACTAGGTACCAGTCTAGGAGAAGGAAACTCTGAATTCAAACCTGTTAAACTCCGCTCAAGAGAATTGACCTTGGCACACTCCTGAGGAGATTGGACTATTGCCATTTTTGTCACCTTAACTGTTCTACTCACTCAGGAGAGTCAGACTAAAAGTATAACAACTTATATGATGTTTATATATCCAAAAAAGTAAGGTCTCCCAAATCGCTGGGGACGCGGGGAAATGGGTTCGTCGGCGCTATAGCAACACTCTGTAATTTGTTTTGTGTATGCGCTTGTGCGCGCCTCGATGCACGCTTAGTTTTGACTCTGAAGTCATTTCTGATGGAGCTCCCCGAGTGGACACTACTACCAATTTTGAAGTTCACGCAGTAATTGGGTTTAGAAACGCAGAGGAATCGAACCGATTGAATTTCATCGCCATTAATAGCGAGTCGTGCATGGTGTCAAACAACGTCTGCAAGTGGTATAGGGAGTTTGGCAACAACAAAAGGTTCAACGCTTAATGGCATGGCGGGTAGTATGTATATACATTATACATAACAATAAACTGGCACTACTAATAGCCGACAAAAATGCATCGCCCAAATGGCATTTATGAGGAAATAGATACATGTTGAAACATTTAAATTGATGTAAACGATTATTGACTAAATAATTAACCGTTTCTTTGATTTCTAATATTTTGGATGGCCCCGGAGGCCTTCACCTTTGGATTATCTTTCGTAATAAGGCAGCTCATCACTTAGATAATAATAATAATAATATAATAATAATAAGTAATTGCTGCCAAAATAATGCCATAAGGACAAAGCTATATCAAAGCAAAAATTAATAGCCGGCAACAAAATAGTAAATGCAGACTATGCGGTGACACGAGATGAGACTGTAAACCATGTACTAAGCGAATGTGCAAACTAAGCACCAACGGAAACTAGGCATGACCTGGGTTGGCAAAGGTGATCCACTGGGAATTATGGCAAAAAATGACCATACAAAAATGGTATAATGCATAAACCAGAAATCTGTTCTTTGAAGAATGAAACGGCATAATTCTCTGGGACTTTTGAAAGAATGGAACGGATTCACATAATCCCAGCAGACACCAGAAACCTAGTGTTGATTAACAAAAAAGATCGAACTTGTCAACGGTGGATTTGCAGTTCAGCAGATCAACAGGGTGAAGCTGAAGGAAATGAAAAAAATGGAATACTGGACCTTGCCAGAGAGCTGTGTGTATAGTGTCTGCCGCACGCGTGGTGAGCTGTGTACGCAGTTGCGCGTGTGACGCTTGATCATTGTCTGGTCATTCTGTGATAACAGTGGCATGTCGATAAAAAAGAATGGATAACGAAGACTTTAAATTTCTATGTCCAATTTTGCTGACTTATATCAACTTGGGCTGGGCTAAAGGAAGAAAAATCAAACACACCCACACATGACCACACACAGCACACACACATTGCACACACACACACCTTATGGCTTTGTCAAATATCATTTAACCCTGCATTTTATTTAGCGCCAGTAATATACCTGCTAAACATAACCATACGTTAGTAAAGAGTAGCCTTGTAGTCTTGAATATGTTTCACGCACACCCAAACACACAACTCCTCTCTCTTCTCTCTCTTTTCCTTTCTCTCTCTCCCTCTATCTGTCTCAATATGTTTTTGTCTCTTCGTCTTTCTTCAATATTATATTGGGAGGCAACGGAATCCAATCTCTTATACTCAGTTATGATAAATATTAGGGCAGGCTGCGATTCTTTTGATCTCGGTGAAGGTAACGCAGTCTAGAGAGTAGGAAAACTCAGCCCACACCGATTGAAAATGGACTTGTATTATATCCCGTTCCTGGTCAGCTAAATGCATTACTCTCCATATGTCTTATACTTATTGGTGGTGTCTCTGTCTGACTGTTTTTCTGTCTGACTGGTCTAGGGGGGGGGGGGGGGGTGTAACATTAGATGTCATTGAAAGCAAAGCCCTGTTAACCATATAAACAAACTTTTCTAAGGGAAGCAATTTTACGAGTAGTGTATTTATTAATTTTGGGTACCATAGAGACAAGTTGGTTGAAAAATAGGAGAAAATTAATAGAAACTAAATTAATGGTTGTGGTAAGAAAAAATAATTAGACTAAGGGGGAAACACGTTATAAATATGAAAATCTAATGAAATTTACATATCGAAGTTCAATTAAGACCGTTTGCATTAGTGACAACACGTTGATATTTCGTCTCACTCTCCTTTCAAATAGTATTAGTATTGGCGTTATGTGGTAATTGGGGTTAACATACATAAATTTCCGTTGTTTGGGTATAATATATATGAATAGTGCTCGTGATATCAGTGATAGAGCATTATATATTTAGTTAGATGTAGATAGACATAAAGTCAAGACGGGCCGGCTTGGTAACCGTCAATGTCTCGGTTCTTTATCTGTGCGATTATGCAAACCAAGATAATTTGAGTAATCGCACAGGCGAAAAACTTGGGCGAGAAGTGCGTTGATTTTATGTCTATGCTACCGGAACTGTGAAGTGAGAGTAGAACGAGTGAGTCCATATAGCTGCAGAATGCGGCGCGGTGACGATGAGAGGATAGGAGGATGGTTGATGGACGCATGGAGCAACGGGACATTCATGGGGTACAAGCGTCTGTACAGGGGTCTGGCAAGGGGGAAGATGACTCTAACTTAACAACACAAAAACACATACACACACCCACCAACGACACAAATAGTATATTGTATAGTCGTATATACTAATTATAGTATATAATGTATATTATGAATATATATACAGTATATATAGTAGTATATTGAAATGTTGGTTAAAGAGTCCAGCGTTACTTCTTTTAAATAGAATATATATACATGGATCTTGGGGAAATCTTTATATTTTGGTTGTATTGGCAGCAAATGAAAAGTAACAAAGAAATGATTTACCAAATTCAAAGTGATGAATATTATTGTTTATCTTGGAATTTTAATATTTGAGGTAGACTCAAAGAGTTTTGTTCAATTTTATGCTTTTATTCCTTATACTTTTCTTCATGGGTATCAATACAACCAAAATACTCTTCATAACATCCATCACACACAGCACACCACACACCACACACACACAACACACACTCATTATATTATATATTATTAATTATTAGTATATATATAAGAGAGAGAGTCTATAGTGAGGTAGAGTGGAGAGAGCTCTCAGAGGACACACATTTATAATGAGGAGAGGAATCCCTTCTCGCTCTCTCTCGACACTTCTATATATTATGATTATGCATTAGATATATCGGAGTAGCCATTCACGGTTAATACTCAGATGTAGTAGAAGGAGGATTCACCTTAGCGACAAAACAAGTAAACAATCAATTTGGACAAATTAAATTAGACGCCGGTCTTGATAAGTGGTTAAGAAAAGAACCGAGAAGTACTTGGTATGTACTAGTGATAACGTCTTTCGGGCCACTCATCTAACCCTGCATCAAAAGTTTGAAAATTTGTTGTATTATAATTAAGGAGTATATATCTCGAATAGTAACCCGTAATAAAGGCAACATTGATCCTATTCGGCTTAGCTCAGTCGGTAGAGAAGTTCCGCCTAAGGCACCAAAAAGTTTCGGGTTGACATCCGCCCTCAATATAGTCGTTGAGTAGCCACAGGGGATCTGTGCGGGTAAAGTGAGGAAGCTAGATGGTAGGGGAAGTGATTATGTTGCGCTTCATTCATTCGAGACCGCAGAAACATGCTCTTGTCTAGTGTGCTAGTGAAAAGGGAGGATTAGACTCACTCACTGTCAGGAATTTAGGGCACGCTAGTCGGACCTATTACTATACGGTTTCCTAGAAAGAAGGACAATACTTTCCTTTTTGTAAATTGTTAATCACTTTTGTTTTAAGATTCTATCGTCCAAATTTCCTTGCTCTCGGCGATGCCATGCACTGGTTTCCAAAGTTTTACAGGCGTTAGCTTAGTAATTATTGTTATTTTCATGACGAAAAACTTTCACTTGTCAGTTGTCTGCGACCTACATTTAAGACTTCAGGTATCGTCCGGGGGAAATGAATACCCCAAGGGGATACATCTGGTGAGTGAGAAGCCAGATATAGTAGCATTTTTTGAAATCTTTCATCACCAACACATTTCACGGCATGAGATAACTGAAAATTAAGGCTGGCTGCTGTTCAAAACATATAACCCCCACTCACTCACCGGCCTATTTGAAATCAGAGAGATCATTATATTATATATATATATATATATATATATATATACGTGTTAGCATATGATTAGAGTATAATTCGTTCTGCTCCTAAACTCAGTTTTCTCGCTATATTCAACAAACACAATTTCCCGCATTGAACGATAAGCTGAAAAGCAATCAATGCAACACAGACACACATGGACAATACAAAACAGAACACTGCACGAAGACACAACAGACACTCAACCCACAACAGTCACAGACAAGCACACATAGAATTGCGAAATACGTAATCCAAGAGGCCGTGGACATTAACTAAACCTGATTGGCATACTGTCATCACGTCAAGCACAATCATAAATAGTGTCAATATGCTACAATATTCGTAGCTTGATGACAAGCCGTCATGAGCATCACTCACTCTATAGGACTAGTCCGACCTTTAGAAGACTTCTGACGAAAGGGATATTATCATCCCGAAAGGGTAGACAAACACGGATTGTTGGCACCAAGATGATGTTTATTGTGGTAGGTGATGGTTAGTTAGAACTTCTTAGGACCGGTTGGATTGAGTCTTTGCTTCAACGGTAGACATTTTCATAATGGTGAGTTAAGAAGGGGTTTCATGAAATAAGAAAAGAAGGGCTAGTCAATTACTGGTGCTAGTAGGAGTGTTTTAAGTTGGTATGGGAGTTTATTTTTTTCTGTGGAGGTGATGTGATAGCAAGGTTCTTTAATGATGCCATATGTTGCTGGATTTGGTGGATACATATAGTAGGATAATGTAAAAGTGGTTATATAGTAGTGATATTGTTATTGTGTGTGTTATTATTTTTATTATTTTTTATTATAATTATTTTTTGCTAAGTACATCTGTGCTGTCTTTTTGTCTATAGCTGTTAATGTTTCCTAGGGTGTCGAGGCAATATTAAGAAGCCGGATCTACAATTAACATTTGCGTGTGTTGCTTTGCGCTGGGCTTGGAATATTTGTCTATTATCTTTTTGTTGTGAATGTATGCGATCATGGATGCATTCTTGAATTAACTGTATTTTTGGATATGTTGGATAAACAGTTGTTGCTATCACTCAATTTAATGTTGCGTTCTGTGCTCGTAGACTGCGTTTTTTAAAAGTTTATCTGGAGGTTTCCTGCCTATGTATGTTGTTTGGGCAGTTGTTCATGAAATGCATGTACACGCCAGACGTTCTGATTTTACTCTGACTGTCGGAGTTTTTTGTTTAATTATGGTTGTGAATGTTTTGGATGCTAAATTAGACTGTCTTCGATACCATAGGGTTTGTTAAGACTTTTGCTAATGTTACTGTATAGTTTGGGTTGTTAGGTAGAATATGTATGTGTGGGGGTCAGACTTGTGTGGGGTTTGTGTGAGTGGTGGTTTGGTGTTTGGTTCCTAGTAATGGATCTTTGAGAGCTTTGGCCTTGGCGTGTTGTATCAAGGATATGCGGATATAGGAGGTTCTGGAAGGTTGTTCCTCTATGTGGGTTGAACTTCACATCATTCACAATGTTTATAGTGTGCAGATGTGGAGGGCCTCTGAGTAGAAACCTATTATAAAAAGCTTCTTTTTGTGTGGTGTCCATGGTGTAGTAGGAGTGGTATATAATCATTTTTAGCTGTGAGTTTTGTGGTGGACACTTTGATCTAATGTGTTGTTGTTATTTCATAAGTACAGATGTCTAAACAAGGTAGGGAGTTTATTAAGATTCTAATCCGTGTGTAAATTGTATGGTGGTTTCAATTTTTTTCAGTCTTTTTGTGATTTTCAGTGTGGTTTATTTCACTCGGGTATATGATTAGTGGTGTCGTCAATATATCGGAGTACTGAGAGTTTTAAGGGATTATGTATTTGATAAAGGCCCTGCTTCTAGAAATTCTACATAAGACGTTAAGGAGCCACTAGTGGTGAATCATGGGTAAGCCAATTTCTGTCTGTAAAAGGAGAGTGTTGTTATGTTAGAAGTAAATGGGATGTGCATTAGTATTAACATATTTTTTATTTTCTGCATGTGAGGGGACAATAATTTGGTGTCATTTTGTGGAGAGATGTTTCTCAAAATCTAGTTTAGGCACATTTGCCTACATGTATGTTTTGTATGAAATGATTTTATGTCTAGGCTTGGCTAGGCATTTGTTCGCCCATGTTGGCGTGTGTTATTTTTCTAAGAAGTTTCGCCTGAGTTTTTTTTTCTTAATGTGGACATGCACTAATTGTGCCTAGAAGCAGGGGATAGTATTTTTGCCAGAAAAATTTAATGATCATGTGAACTGACAGAACCTATTCTGGAGATGATGGTCCTAAGAGGTATGTTGGGTTTGTGAGTTTTGGGAAGGGCATAATGAACCCACCGAGCCGCATCTAATCAACAGAAACACCTGTGGGCATCATTTTACTTGGCTACACCCACCACCAAGAAAAAGTAAAAAAATAAAAATACACCACTACCACTTTAAACACTGCTACTAGCACCAGCAATTCACCACCCTCCCTATTCACGGACCTTCGTAACCCACCAGTATGAAAAACTGTCCACCGTTGAAGCAAGAATCAATCCAACGTCCTGAAGAAGGTCTAACAGACGAACGTTATAACGTCGAACTCACTATCGACAATAAACCTCCATCTTGTACAACATAGTTGTCGGATTAATTCCTCTTATTTCTCCCATATATATTATATATTATATATATATATATATATATATATAATATATAGTTATATTGATATTATATATATCAGCTATTCTCGCAGATTTCAATTAATAGTGTAAACGTGGTGAGTTCGTACTCCAGACGCGCTAATTGATCTTCACGTTAGATAATACTCGTAGGTTACGGATGAATCGCCCTCTGTTCCACAGCTATGATAAATAGTACAACTACTGGATAGCTTTGGCATTTAAATAGCCCAGTTATGATATGCCATTAAGTAAACAAACAAACAAACATTACCACGTGAACAAGCGAGTTTCGATCCCCGATGGATGTCCATACTTGCGAACAGTTTTGGGTAAATATAATAAACTCCTTTTCACTTTCCTATGGATTTTGTATTTATTTTTCTGGGAGTAGTGGATTCTTAAGCCTTTGTCGCCTTAAGCGCTAACAGTGTCTCTCTCACAACTGGCCGATCCTTCCATAATATCCATTGATGGTTAGTTCAATTTAAATTGAGCAGAAGGACTCCAGATGTCATAATAATAGGAACTTTATTTGAATACGAATGAGTTTCTGAGATGAATTGATAGTGACTTTGAAATATCATCAATACAGGTAAAAATACCAATGAAATGTTGTTAGCAGCTGTGGGGGAAAATTTTGGTAGGTCAAAAAAGTTTTTATAAATTGTAATGTGAAAATGTGTAAGTATAAAAGAAATATGAAAGACATGAGACTTGTAAAGTTATATAAAAAGTATTTTCTAAATAATCCCATATAAATAAATGCCAAATATAATGTTAAAAGTTAAATCTTTTGATTAACTTTAAATGACTTGAGCTGTGCATTACCAATTACCAGTTAAATAATCTCACAGCAGAACTAGTTGTCACGTGAGATTAAATTGTTGACCAGTCTGTTCCGGTAGACGCCGTTTCTAGAATAGTTCTTATATTTCTCACCGTATGGTTTGAATTCGAAAGGTAATAAGTTGTATATCATATGCAACTTATCTCAGATCAACTTTCATGACAAAAAGTGAGTATTCTCTTTGATAGCCTTTGTCGTTGATTTCAGTTTTGTATAGCCGGTCCCATTTAAAACTGTGTTCACTATTTGAACGTAACAATAGGAAGTCTTCAATGAAAAAAGTAGTTTGCGTGTTAGTTCTTCACAGGTCATGGCTTTGTTCGGATTCAGTTTATCATTGAGTACACAATAGGAGTCAATCGGACAATGAAATAAATAAATGAAAGAAAAAGAGCGGCTATCTGGGTGTCTTAGCCATAGACGTAATGACAACAAGCCCAATGACTTGGGTTCGATCCCCTGTTTGTTGTTTTGTTTAAAGTTGGTTTAGAAGTTTATTTTTATTTATCTATATACAGTCTATTACTTACACATTTTTAATTCGTTGTGTTCGTTAAACTCAATTTCTTCGTATATTCAAACTCATTTTCCCGCCATTAAATAACCTGAAATGTCATTGATTCCGTTCCAGCACGCCCCAAAGAAACACCTCCATTAGTTTTTGTTATTTTTTAAAATAAGAAAATAAACTGTATTATATAAAACAATAATATAATAGAGATCTTTGATTATGTACTGTAATATGTTTTAATGTTTATTTTTTATAAATAATATTTTTTTAGACGTAATAAATTTGGAAACTTAAATGTTTTTGTGGAACTTATTACATGTTTAGGTAGGTTTGTTGTACTCGTAAGTCAGGTACCATTGTATTTGAGTGTCAGACATAGAGCATGATGAGCAAGCAAATTAACTTAGGCTTCGGATTCCCAGGAGACAATCACGTTTGTTGTTTTGTTTAAAGTTCATGGTTTAGCAATTCATTTTAAAATATTTATGCATCTATTTTCCACGATACTTGTTCTTTTCGCTCGTAGAGCTTAAACGAGTCATCGTTGTACTCGAGAATCAAATCGCTGAAACGAAGCTGTTTCTATTTCGACCTTATACGCTAATCACCGCTTGGAGAAAATCGGAAGCAACCTATTCTTCCCTCCAGCTATGGGTAAATAGTAGGGCAGACTGGGTTCTTCAATTGCGTAGCTTCGGCGGTAACCATATACAAACTTGGTATGCCACCTATATAGGCGAGAATGAAAACTCCGAATTCAAGGTCTGGAGGTCTGGGGAATGTGGAGCATCCCCTTCATACATTGCTCTCAGGCCCACTCTGACCCGGACTGGTAGTACCATCTTAGGGTCCAATCTATAGGTTAAATAGAAAATTTGTTTATAAAAATTGAGTATTAAAAAAATTTTTCTAAACTATCGCTACGATCTTTTCCAAAACTTTACCGAGCATAAAATGACCACCGAAGTGATAGTGCCGTGAAACAAACAAAGAATACAGTTATTTTAAAATTAATTTCTGGTACTTCCTTCTAGATGCTGCTGAAAACGTATGATGATCGTATTCTAAGTCGTTTTCCATCCCAATGATACCTGCATTAGAAAAATAAGTTCTTAAAATTTAGACTTTGGGTTTACCCTTACGACGCTTTCAAGCTGACTGTATGCAAAGTTGTTACTGTTACTTCCTGGATCCCTGAAATATGATGATCATGTTTTTTGGTTGCATCATCTAATGCTTGGCCCGTTTATCATCAATCGTAGATGCTGGCAATAAAGCCGCGAAATGATTTCTAATATCAAAGTCCAAGTTGTAAAATTCACAAAATAGCTGGCAAGTTATAGATAGAAGACGATTATCTATTTATTAATTTTGTTCTTCTAGTGTCACTAAATTTTCCACGGACGTAGCGAAGACCCAAGGAGCGTCATAAGAAATGGCACGAGAAAAAAAAAAAAAAAAAATCAAAAATCACAAAACAAAAACAAACTTACTGTCGGTTAGTTGGTTGAATAGTTTTACAGCATGTCGCACTGTTATTCTGCCAATCAAGTATAACAAATTACTTTGTTGGTTTGGATTTTAACGGCATGTCCAACCCTGGCTTATATTCAATTGGAAGACGTTTTTTATTTATTGCATTCTTGTTGGGTATACAAATATTTTTTCAAACACTAGTTTTTTTTAATCTCTATTTAATCATAGATGGAACATAACTGTAAGCTGACACAACGGGTCAGAATTTGACCTGGGAGTAATGGCAACTTAAAAAGGTAGTTTTATAGGTACTCCCAGAGCTGCCAGGACTTTGGAACCTCCATAGATGTAAGATTGTAACTGCATCCTTAGTAGCACACAACAAATACGTTCACCGATGATACATAGTACAAAATACACGTTCACCAATTTTTTTAAAGCATGGCAAAGCACTTCATACATGCAATAATCAAATACTAATAATGGTTGGCTTAGTTTGATATAGTTTTCTAGTTGTCTATGACTTAATTCAACCTGTGTGGGTTATTATGCAATGGCATTCCTGGATGAAAAATACGGTAAATTATTATTTACCCCATACCTTAGGTGATAGGGTTTCATACCTTTTCACGAAGAGTATTAGTCCAAATTGACAAAGTTTGAATTCATAACGCATGTCTCGGTTCACACGTTAGCCACTTACGCCATGGGACCCCGTACTAAATTTATTTGTTCATTATACTGGTTTCAAATATTCCTATCAAATACTTTTTAATTGTATATAATCATATGGTTTCAAATATTCCTATCGAATTATTAAAATTTTTTGTATATAATTATATGGTTCAGGTGTTTCTATCTAAAACCAATAATTTTTTCAATGGGGGGAGATGTGTGGTGTGTTTGTGTTATGTGGTGTGTACGGTATAAGCACACAAATTAAAAGCACAAAATTGCAACTAATGAGTTTCACATTTTCATAACCTGCAGCCCGTTCAATCTTACAAGTAGCAAGAAAAGGGATATATGTAAAATTTGGAAACAGAATCGAACACACACAACACACACACACACACACACACACACATACAACACATGCATGCACACACACATACATATATATTAGATTACTTTTGTTTACTGAGTGCTGTCTTATAATAATAAAAATTTTCGGTTGGGCGGTAGCTCAGTAACAGCCAGAGCGCTAGACCAAGGAGATCTATCGTTTGGCTGCGAAACCTACCATCAGCTCCTCACTTTAGCGCAAAGATCTTGTGCCACTCAACGGTGATTGGCGAGGGTCGGTATCGACCCAGAGAAATAAAATTCTCCCTAGCGCTGACGCTCTACTGACTTAGCTACCCAACCGAAATTTTACTTAAATTTAAAGTAATCTGACAGCACACATCAGTACAAAAATAATCCCCTAAATATATATGTATGTGTGTGTGCATGCATGTGTGTGTATGTGTGGTGTGTGTGTGTGTGTTGTGTGTGTGTGTTCGATTCTGTTTCCAAATTTTACATATATCCCTTTTCGTGCTACTTGTAAGATTGAACGGGCTCAGGCTTATGAAAATGTGAAACTTAGTTGCAATTTGTGCTTTTAATTTGTGTGCTATACCTTACACACACAAACACAACACACACACATCTATTTGAAAATTATTGGTTTTAGATAGAAACACCTGAAACCATATAATTATATACAAATTTTAATATTCGATAGGAATATTTGAAACCATTGATTATATACAAATTAAAGTATTTGATAGGAATATTTGAAACCATATAATTGTATACAAATAATTAGTACGGGGGTCCCATGGCGTAGTGGCTAACGTGGTGAACCGAGACATCGTTATGAATTCAAACTTTTGTCATTTTGGACTAATACTCTCGGAAAGGTATGAAACCTTATCACCTAAGCTATGGGTTAAATAATAACATTACGTTTTTCTACAGGAATGGCATTGGCATTAAATAACCCCACAGGTTTGATATGCATTAGACAAGAAAACTATATCAAACTAAGCCAAACACATTATTAGTATTTGATATTGCATGTATGAAGTGTTTGCCTGTTTAAAAAAATTGTGAACATGTATTTGTGTACTATGTATCATCGGTGAACGTATTTGTTGTGTACTAGGATGACGTTAATCTACATCTAGTGGTGAGGTCCAATTCTGGAGCTCTGGGAGTGTGTAGTACCTTTTTATTGCCAATTACTCCCAGGTCAAATCTGACCCGTTGTGGTAGTACATGTTATGTTTCCATCTATGAGTTAAATAGATTAAAAAAATAGTGTTGAAAAAATATTTGTATACCCAACAAGAATGAATAAAATAAAAACGTCTTCCAATTGAATAAGCCAAGGGTTGACATGCCGTAAAATCCAACCAACAAACGTATTTGTTATACTTGATTTGGCAGAATAACAGTTGACATGCTGTAAAACTATTCAACCAACTAACGACATAAAGTTTTGTTTTTTGTTTTGTTTATTTTGATTTTTTTTTTTTTTTTTTTCTGTGCCATTTCTATGACGCTCCTTGGGTCTCGCTAGTCCGTGGAAATTTTAGTGAACTGAAGAAAAATAATAAATAGATAATCGTCTTCTATCTATAACTTGCCCAGCTTATTTGTGAATTTTACAACTTTCAGGACTTTGATATTAGTAATCATTTCGCTCTATTGCACATTACGATTGATGAGTAAACGGCCAAGATTAATGATGCAACAAAAAAATGATCATCATATTTCAGGGCATCTAGAAGTAACAGTAACACTTTGCATACAGTCCAGCTTGAAAGCGTCGTAAGGGTAAACCAAAGCTAAAATTTTAAGAACTTATTTTTCTAATGCAGGTATCATTGGGGAATGGGAAACGACTTAGAATACGATCATCATATTTCAGAGCATCTAGAAGGAAATACTAGAATATAATTTTAAAAAACTGTTTCTTTGTTTTGTTTCGGCATATCAACTTCGGTGGGTCATTTAATGCTGGTAAAGTTTTGAAAGATTCGTAGCGATAGTTTAGAAGAAATTTTTTTTAACTCAATTTTTTATAAACAAATTTTCTATTTAACCTATAGATTGGACCCTAAGAGGTACTACCAGTCCGGGTCAGAGTGGGCCTGAGAGCAATGGTGATGAAGGGATGCTCCACATTCCCCAGACCTCCAGACCTTTGAATTCGGAGTTTTCATTCTCGTATATAGGTTGTCATACCAAGGTTTGTATATGTACCGCCGAAGCTACGCAGATTGAAGAACCCAGTCTGCCCTACTATTTACCCATAGCTGGAGGAAGAATAGTTGGCTTCCGATTTTCCCAAGGGTATTAGCGATAAGTGAAATAGAAACAGCTTCGTTCAGGATTTGATCTCGAGTACAACGATACTCGTTAAGCTACGAGCGAAAAGACAAGGTATCGTGGAAAATAGATGCATAAATATTTTTAAAATGAATTGCTAAACTGAACTTTAAACAAACAACAAACGTGATGTCTCCATTGGGAATCGAACCTAGTAATTGCTTGCTCATCATTGCTCTATGTCTAGACACTCAAATACAATGGTACCTTGACTTACGAGTACAACAACCTACGCTAACATTAATAAGTTCACTAAAAACATTTAAGTTTCCAAATTTATTACGTCTAAAAATATTATTTATAAAAAAAAAACATTAAAACATATTACAGTACATAATTCAATAGATTCTATTATATTATGTTTTATATAATACAGTTTTATTTTTCTTATTTTAAAAAATAACAAAAATAATTGGGGTGTTTCTTTGGGGCGTGCTGGAACGGATCAATGACATTTCAGTTTATTTTAATGGGAAAAATTGATTTGATATACGGAAGAAATTGAGTTACGAACACAACGAATTAAAGGTGTAAGTCAATACTGTATATAGATAAATAAAAATAAACTTCTAAACTCAACTTTAAACAAAACAACAAACAGGGGATCGAACCCAGTCATGGCTTGCTTGTCATTACTCTATGGCTAGACACCCAGATAGCCGCTCTTTTTCTTTCATTTATTTATTCATTGTCCGATTGACTCTTTATTGTGTACTCAATGAGAAATGAACCGACAAGCCATGACCTGTGAGACTAACACGCAACTACTTTGTTCATCGTAAGACTTCCTGATTGTTACGTTCAAAGTAGTGACACAGTTTTATAATGGACCGGCTATACAAAACTGAAATCAACGACAAAGCTATCAAAGAGAAAATACTCTTTTGTCATTGAAATTGACTGAATAAGTTCCAATGATATACAACTTATTACCTTTCGAATTCAAACATACCCGGTGAGAAATAAGAATATGTTTAGAAACGGCGTCTACCGGACAGACATGGTCAACAATTCTAATCACGTGACCAACTAGTCGCTGAAATATTTAACTGGTAATGGTAATGCACAGCTCAAGTCATTTAAAGTTAATCTAAATAGATTTAACTTTTACATATATTATTTGCATTTATTTTATGGAATATTTAGAAAATACTTTTTATATAACTTACAAGTCTCTGTCTTTCATTATTTCTTTTATACTTACACATTTTCACATACAATTTTAAAACTTTTTGCCTACCAAATTTCCCCCACAGCTGTAACAAATTTTCTTGGTATTTTTACCTGTATGATGGAATATTTCAAAGTTCACTATCAATTCATCTCAGAACTCATTCTATTCAAATAAAGTCCTATTATTATTGTAATCTGAGTCCTTCTGCTCAATTATAATGAACTAACCATCAATGGTTTATGGAAGGATCGCAGTTGTGGAAGAGACACTGTTAGCGGCTTAAGGTCGACAAAGGCTTAAGAATCCACTACTCCCAGAAATAAATACAAATCCATAGGAAAGTGAAAAGAGTTTATTTATTTACCCAAAACTGTTCGCAAGTATGGGACATCCATCGGGGATCGAACTCGCTTTTCAGTGGTATGTTTGTTTGTTTGTTTACTTAATGGCATATCAAACTTGGGCTATTTAATGCCAAAGCTATCCAGTAGTTGTACTATTTATCTCATAGCTGGGGAACGAGGGATTTCATACCGTACCTACGAGTATTAATCTAAACGTGAAGATAATAGCGCGTCTGGAGTACGAACTCACACGTTACACTATTAATTGATCTGCGAGAATAGCTGATATATATAATATATATATATATATATATATATATATATATAATATATATATATATATATATATATATATATGGGAGAAATAAGAGGAAATTAATCCGACAATATGTTGTACAAGATGGATGTTTATTGTAGATAGTGATGTCGACGTTATAACGTTTCGGTCTGTTAGACCTTCTTCAGGACGTTGGATTGAGTTCTTGCTTCAACGGTGGACATTTTCATACTGGTGGGTTACGAGGTCGTGAATAGGGGAGGGTGGTGAATTGCTGGTGCTAGTAGGAGTGTTTAAGTTGGTAGTGGGAGTTTTATTTTTTTATTTTTCTGGTGGGGTGTGTAGCAAGTAATGATGCCACAGGTGTTTGGTGTTGAAAGAGGGCGTCGGTGGGTCATATGCGCCTTCCCAAAACTCACAAACCCAACATACCTCTTAGACCCATCATCTCCAGAATAGGTTCTGTCAGTCACATGATCATTAAATTTCTGGCAAAAATACTATCCCCTCTTCTAGGCACAATTAGTGATGTCCACATAAAAAAAACTCAGGCGAACTTCTTAGAAAAATAACACACGCCAACATGGCGAACAAATGCCTAGCCAGCCTAGACATAAAATCACTTCATACAAACATACATGTAGGCAAATGCCTAAATAGATTTGAGAAACATCTCTCCACAAATGACACCAAATTATTGTCCCCTCACTATCCAGAAAATAATCAAAATATGTAAACTATGCACATCCCATTGTTACTTCTAACATAACAACACCTTTTACAGACAGAAATTTGGCTTACCCATGGATTCACCACTAGTGGCCTCCTAACGTGCTTATATAGAATTCTAGAAGCAGGGCCCTTTAAATACATAATCCCTTAAAACTCTCAGTACTTCCGATATATTGACGACACACTAATCATATACCCGAGTGAAATAAACATCACTGAAATCACAAAAAGACTGAAAAAAATTGAAACCACCATACAATTTACACACGAATTAGAATCTAATAACTCCCTACCTTTTTAGACATCTTACTTATGAATAACAACAACACATTAGAATTCAAAGTCCACCACAAACTCACAGCTAAAAATGATTATATACATCTCTACTCACACCATGACATCCACACAAAAAGAAGCTTTATAATAGGTTTCTACCTCAGAGCCCTCCACATCTGCACACCTAAACATTTGAATGATGAATTCACCCACATAGAGAACACCTTCCAGAACCTCCGATATCCCATATCCTTTATACAACACGCCAAGGCCAAAGCTCTCAAAATCCATACCAGGAACCAACACCAAACCACCACTCACACAAACCCACACAAGTCTGACTCCCCACACAGATACATAATTCTACCTAACAACCAAACTAACAGTAACATTAGCAAAAGTCTGAACAACCTAGGTATCAAGACAGTCAATTTAGCATCCAAAACTATTCACAACATAATAAACAAAAACTTCCGACAGCAAGTAAAATCAGAAGCTGGCGTGTACATGATTTCATGAACAGACTGCCCAAACAAATACATAGGAGAAACCTCCAGAAACTTTTAAAAAACGCATCTACGAGCACAAACGCAACATTAAATTGAGTGATAGCAACAACTGTTTATTCCAACATATCCAAAAAAATACAGCTTTAATTTCAAGAATGCATCCATGATCGCATACATTCACAACAAAAGATAAAGACAAATATTCCAAGCCAGCGCCATAAGCAACACAGCAAATGTTAATTGTAGATCCGGCTTCTTTAATATTGCCTCACACCTAGGAAACATAAACAGCTATAGACCAAAAAGACAGCAAGATGATACTTAGCAAAAAATAATATAATAAAAATAATAAAAATATAACACACACATAACAAATTCTACTACTATATACCACTTTTACATTACCTACTATATGTATCCACCAAATCCAGCACATATGGCATCATTAACAGAACCTTGCTAGCTACACACCCCATCAGAAAAAAAAACTCCCACTACCAACTTAAACACTCCTACTAGCACCAGTAATTGACTAGCCCTCTTCTATTCATGACCTCTTAACTCACCATTATGAAAATGTCTACCGTTGAAGCAAGAACTCAATCCAACGTCCTGAAGAAGTTCTAACTGACATCACTACCTACAATAAACATCCATCTTGTGCAACATCCCGTGTTTGTCTACCTTTCGGGATGATATATCCCTTCGTCAGAAGTCTTCTAAAGGGTCGGAGTCCTATAGAGGAATGCTCATGACTGCTTGTATCAATCCGTTTTGTTAGCATTTTGAACGTATTTATGATTGTGCTTGCGTGTGCGTTTGTATGTTTGTTTAATGTATTAGTATTATTCCAAATTCTTGTGTGCTTGTCTGTGCTTGTGTGTTGGGGGTGTCTGTGTGTCTTTCTGTGTGTGTGTTTGTATTGTCCATGTGTGTCTGTGTGCATTGATTGCATTTCAGTTCAGTTCAATGGGGAAATTTGATTTGATATACGAGAAAACTGAGTTAGGAGCAGAACGAATTATACTCTAAGTCAAGCTAACACTATATATATATATATATATATATATTATATATAATGATCTCTCTGATTTCAAATAGCCGGTGAGTGAGTGGGGTTATATGTTTGAACAGCAGCAGCCATAATTTTTCAGTTGATCTCATGCCGTGAAATGTGTTTGTGATTGAAAGATTTCAAAAAATGCTTACTATATCGTGGCTTTCTCACTCACCAGATGTATCCCCTTGGGATCATTTCCCCCGGAGATACCTGAAGTCTTTAAATGTAGGTCGCAGACAACTGACAAAGTGAAAGTTTTTTTTCGTCATGAAATAACAATAATACTAAGCTAACGCTGTAAAACTTTGGAAGTGCATGGCTCGCGAGAGCAAGAATTTGGACGATAGAATCTTTAAAACAAAAGTGATAACAATTACAAAAAGGAAAGTATTGTCCTTCTTCTAGGAAAACGTAAGTAATAGGTCGACTAGGTGGCCTAATTCCTGACAGTGAGTGAGTCTATCCCCTTTTCACTAGCACTAGACCAAGGAGATTGTTTCTGGGTCTGAGATGAAGCGCAACACCTACCATCAGCTCCTCACTTTACCGCACAGATCCCTGTGCTACTCATACACTGAGTTATTGAGGGCCGGTGTCGAACCCGGAACTTTTTGGTGCCTAGGCGGAACTTCTACCGACTGAGCTAAGCCGTAATAGGATCAATGTTGCCTTTTTTATTTACGTATATTACGATATATATATATAATTTTTTTTCAAACGAATTTTTCAAACTTGAAAGGCGTTAATGAGTTGCCCGAAAGAGTTATCATTAGTAAACCAAGTACTTTCGGTTCTTTTCTTACCCATTATCAAGACCGTCTATTATTTGTCCAAATTATTGTTTTGTTTTGTCGCTAAGGTGACTTACTAATGATAATCGTATTAAAATGTTACCTTCAAAAAAGATAAAAAGAAAAAAATTCAAAACAATAAGGATTCCATTATTTTTAATCAAATTTGTTTCAATGAAAAGATTTGAGTGTGTGTGTGTGTGTGTGTGTGTGTGTGTGTGTGTGTGTGTGATGGATGTTAGAAGAGTTTTTGGTTGTATTGAAACCATGGAAAAGTATAAGGAATAAAAAGCAAAATTGAACAAAACTCTTTGAGGTCTACCTGAAATATTAATAATTAAGAATAAAAATAATATTCATCACTTTGAATTTTGGTAATCATTTCTTTTATACTATTCATTGCTGCCAATACAACCAAATAAAGTTTCCCAAGATCCATTATATATATCTATAAAGAAGTATACGTGGACTCTTTAACAACATTTTATATATATATATATATATATATATATATATATATATATATGTGTGTGTGTGTGTGTGTGTGTGTGTGTGTGTGTGTAAGTTAGGGTAGCATAGACATAAAATCAACGGCACTTCTCGCCCAAGTTTTTCGCCTGTGCGATTATCAAATTATCTTGGTTTGATAATCGCACAATCAAAGAACCGAGACATTGACGGTTACCAAGCGCCGTTGACTTTATGTCTATGCTAATCTAACTTAAATATATATATGCTCTATCACTGATATCGAGCACTATTCATATATATATACCAAACAACGGAAATTTATGTATGTTAACCCCCAATTACCACTAACGCAATACTAATACTATTTGAAAGGGAGTGAGACGAAATATCAACAGTGTTGTCACTAATGCAACGGTCTTAATTGAACTCGATATGTAAATTCATTAGATTTTCATATTTATCGGTGTTTTCCCCCTTAGTCTATTTATTTTTTCTTACCACAACCATTAATTTAGTTTCTATTAATTTTTTTCTCCTATTTTTCATACCACTTGGTCTCTAGTTACCCAAATTAATAAATACCACTACTCGTAAAATTCTTCCCTAGAAAAGTTTTGTTTGATATTGGTACAGGGCTTTGCTTTCAATGACATCTATGTACAGACAGTCAGACAGATAAACAGTCAGACAGAGACACCACCAATATAGTATAAGACATATGGAGAGTATGCATTTAGCTGACCAGGAACGGGATATAATACAAGGTCCATTTTCAATCGGTGTGGGCTGAGTTTTCCTTCTCTTAGACTGGTTACCTTACCGAGACAAAAGAATCCAGCCTGCCCTAATATTTATTCATAACTGGAGTAGAAGAGATGGATTCGTTGCCTTTCCCAATATATATATTGAGAAAGACGGAGAGACAAAAACGATAGACAGATAGAGGGAGAGAGAGAAAGAGAAAGAGAGAGAGAGAGAGAGAGTGTGTGTGTGTGTGTGTGTGAAACATATTCAAGACTACAAGGCTACTCTTTACTAACGTATGTTTATGTTTATGCAGGTATATACTGGCGCTAAATAAAATGCAGGGTTAATGCATATTTTGAGAAGCCATAGTGTGTGTGTGTGTGTGTGTGTGTGTGTGTGTGTGTGTGTGTGTGTGTGATTTTTCTTCCTTTAGCCACCAGTTTGATATAATCAGCAAAATTGGACATAGAATAAATGTCTTCGTATCCATTCTTTTATTATCGACATGTCCACTGTTATCACAGAATGACCAGACAATGATCAACGTACACGCGCATGCGTACACAAGCTCACACGCGTGCGCAGACACATACACACAGCTCTCTGGCAAGGTCCAGGTATTTTTCCATTTTTTTCATTTTCCTTCAGCTTCACCCTGTGATCTGCTGGAACTGCAAAATCCACCGGTTGACAAGTTCTATCTTTTTTGTTAATCAACACTAGGTCTGGTGTTCTTGCTGGGATAATGTGATCCGTTTTTATCTCAAAGTCCCAGAGAATTTTATGCGTTTCATTCTCAAGAACAGATTCTGGTTTATGCATATACCATTTTGTTGTATGGTCAATTTTTTGCATAATTCCCAGTGGATCACCTTTCCAACCCAGTCATGCCTAGTTTCCCGTTGTGTTAGTTTGCTACATTCGCTTAGTACATGGTTTACAGTCTCATCTCTGTCACCGCATAGTCTGCATTTACTATTTTGTTGGGTCTTATTAATTTTTGCTTTGATATAGTTTGTCCTTATGGCATTATTTTGTGCAGCAATTATTATTATTATTATTATTATTATTATTATTATCTAAGTGGAGAGGCTGCTTATTACGAAGATAATCCCAAAGGTAAGGCCTCCAAAATATTTAGAAATCAAAGAAACGTTAATTATTTTATTGTCAATAATGTTACATCAATTTAAAGTTTCAACATGTATCTATTTTCCTGCATAATTGCCATTTTGGGCGATGCATTTTTGTCGGCGTAGTGCCAGTTATTGTATGTTAATGTTATACCAACTACCCGCCATGCCGTTAAGCGTTGAACCTCTTTGTTGTTGCAAACTCCCTATACCACTTGCAGACGTTTTTGACATCCATGCACGACTCGCTATTAATTGGCGATGAATTTCAATCGGTTCAATTCCTCTTGCGTTCAAAAACCCAATTACTGCGTGAACTTCAAACTTGGTAGTAGTGTCACTCGGGAGCTCCATCAGAAATGACTTCAGAGTCAAAACTAAGCGTGGCATCGAGGCGCGCACAAGCGCATACACAACAAATACAGCAGTGTTGCCTATAGCCGCACGAACAGTTTCCCGCGTCCCCAGCGATTTGGAGACCTTACTTTTTGGATTATATAAACATCATATTTAAGTTGTTTATTACTTTTAGTCTGAGTGAGTAGAACAGTTGGTGACAAAAATGCAATATCCAATCTCCTCAGGATGTGACACAAGGTCAATTTCTTGAGCGGAGTTTAACAGGTTTGAATTCAGAGTTTTCCTTCTCCTAGACTGGTTACCTAGTCATGGTTAAAGTACACAGTCTTTTCTGCTATTTACCCATAGCTCGGGGGAGAATTGGTTTCATATTTTTCCAAGGGTATTAGCGCCATATGAAATGCAAACAGCTCGTCCAGAAATTGAACTCGGGTAGACGAGTCCATTTCCTAAGACTCTACCTATTAGACCACGCCCCTCCATATCCCGCCATTATAAGGTATATTTTGTTTTGTGTTTGGGATTTCTTCTACTTTAGCCGCTATCCTCTTCGGGGTTATGCTCATCTCCTGGACGTGCATATATTCGCTTATCGGCTACCGCACTTGTTTCGACCTGTCTACATTCTCTCTCCTCTATTCAATCAATAACATATTTACATCTAATGACGTAATCTGAATAATAAAATTCAGTTATTCTGTTGTTAAAAGTACAAATGAAACTATGTATTTGCTAAAGAAGAATGGCAGTTATCAAACCGGAGTGACCCAGTTTTCTAACAATAGTAGTTGTCAAACATGGAACACTTTTTCAAAATACAGGGTGACCAAAAAAAACAGAATTTGGGTTCTGATAGTCTGTATCAGTAATAGTATGTATTCAGGATGACCCCCAAAAAACAGAATTTGGGTGCTGTTTTTTTTTTGTTTTTTTGATATTTTGTTTTTTGTTATTGTTGTTTTTTTTTGGGGGGGGGGTTGTTTTGTTGTTTATTTTGGTTATACTTTACATAACATTTTCACAATCCAATTTAAAAACTCTGAATATTTTTATTTATCGATATTTCCATAAACAATTATACTGACTTTCTGAACTATTTTTCAAATGTGTGTGTGTGTGTATGTGTGTGTGTGTATGTAAGAGAGTGTGATTGTGTCTGTGAATGTGCATGTGTCTGTGCGTGTGTTTGTCCATGTGTGTGTGTGTGTGTGTGTGTGTGTGTGTGTGCATGTGCGTGCACATTGGTAAGTGTATGTGCATGTGCTTTTGCATTTGTCTATGTGTGCGCACGTGTTTGTGTGTGTGAGTGCTCGCGCATGTGCGTGTGCGCGCACGTGCATTGGCGCGTACGTGTCTGCATGCGTGCGGGGTGTATGTGTGTTAGTGAGCGCACGTGTGTGTGTTTGTACGTCCGTGTATGCTTGTGTGTGTGTGTGTGTGTGTGTGTGTGTGTGTGTGAAATATTACACTTCTCCCCAAATTTCCTTTTCTTTTATCTAGCTACCAATTTGTCTATTGACTGGATTATTCTCTCCCCTCCCCACAGGGGTTACTTCGTTACAATGCACCGTCAACCGCCACCTCTACCACTCAGTGAGAAGAGCCTCAATGCAATGATCGATGACGAAGATTGTGCCAGTCAGTCAAGTGGGGAGGGTCGTTCTTGCTTGAAAATTATGTTAAGTTCTAGCCTTTACTTTAGTTTAGACACTGATGTAGTTATCACAGCCAAAAAGCAATACATTTTAGATAGATAGATAGATAGATAGATAGATAGATAGATAGATAGATAGACAGAATGAGATTGGTATATAGACAGATATGAACAGAATGAGATAGATAGATAGATAAATAGATAGATAGCTTGTTTTAGATTGATTTGATTTCTTTGTTTAACCTTCATGAGTTATTTAATGCCAAATATATTCCTGTAGAAGAGCAGTAGTGGTACTATTAAACCCATAGCTGGGGTTTCTATCTAAAAAAAAATGACTTTATCTACATATTAATACGCTTGTTCTTTAATCATCCAGCAACACCCTCTGGTTAAAAATGAGACCGTCCAGATCGCCCAAGGTGAAAAGCAAAAATAAATGTAAAACGTGACTATCTAGAGTTGCTTATCAGCCGAATTCTTACATCTTATGCGTGTCGTCACCTCAGCTAAATAATGGACCAATCCGTTTTTGTTAGAAAGAAAGGGAAGAAAAGGGGCATGGTACACAGAAAAATTATAATAAGAAAGAAAGAAATGAATAAAGAAAGGGAATAGAGGAAAGAGAGAGGGGTATGAGCATGAAGCGATAACGCTGATCTGTCTCAATCGAACATTATGAAAAGATGAAAAGAAGGAAAAAGAAAAAAGTGAGGGGGTTAAATCAAAATTATTATACTTTTTACATATTGAGTTATATGCAATACCTCTTAAAGTAAACATAGCAAAGGTTGTAATAAGGGCCGGCTTGGCACAGTCAGTAGAGTGTCCGACTGGGAACCTAAAGGTTCCTGGTTCGATACCGACCCTCGCCAATTCAGCGTATGAGTATCACAGGGATCTGTGTGGTAAAGTGAGAAGCTGATGGTAGGTGTGCCGCTCCGATTCAGACGCTAAAAAACAATCTCTTTGGTCTAGCGCTTATGAAAAGGGGATAGACTCTCTCGCCGTCTTGCTGATACCGGCTTGAAGCCACCCTTACTGTGGTATATATACAGGTCATGCTAGTAATAACTATCGTGTGTAGCACATGTTAAGTGGTGTAGAGAGATGTGTTGTGATAATCTTCCAAGTAGGCCAAAATCTGCCTTAAAAATCAGCATTTCCTTTCGTTCTTATTACTGTTTATCAGTGGGAAACACGAAAAACTCTAAACCAGCAAGCAGAACCCAAGGGTTGCAATAAAAAAAAATACGCGTTATTCTACATAATCATCCTACAGTTTACGGGAGTTCGCGTAACGTGGTGGCTAACTTGCTAGACTGCGACATCGTAGTGAGCCAGTTCGAACTCCAGTCGTGCTATTACGTCCACTTTCGGACTAATACCATTGGAAAAGATATGAACACCCTTACCCCCAGCTATTGATTAATT
>CM042140.1:125709319-125716819 GCA_023376005.1 Doryteuthis pealeii
ATGTAGTTGAAGTTCTATAGGCCCTGTCGACAGACCGTTCTGCCGAGGAGTCTCAGTAAAAACTTATATAATATTTTATTTTGTTTTTGTTTTGTTTTGTTTGTTTGTTTGTTTGTTTGTTTTTTGTTTTTGTTCTTTTTTATGTTCATTCCAATTACGCAACAGGCGCAATTGTCACCTTTATACAGGATCCGGCAAAATGATTCTGCTGGATTTAAAATTACCTCCGTGCAGTCACTAGTAGTCGTAATTGGGTTAGAGGTATGTTTTTGAGAATCATCAATGTACTCACTTCAGTTGCCATCATGGCATGCAATGTTTAACATCGTGCGTTTGTGATTGAAACTTATTTTGTATACAGTGTGACTTATTGTTGGTTATTTCGTAAGCATTTCAGAATAGACAAACACGTAAAAGTTCCGAAGGGGAGAATTATATTGTTGTGGGTTGGAAATTTCAAAAAGACAGGTTCGACTTTAAAAAGGAACTTAGGAACTGAATGACTGTAATCATTATGAAATCACAGCAATGACTAGATTATCACTGTAGAGCGTTATGTATACATGGCACAACAGATATAGGTGTTGAGTTAATACATTTCTAAGTAACAATCATCTCTGGGCTGCAGGTTCAATCCTGGCTAAGGGTGATAGTAACATAGAATAATTGAAACAGCTTAACACTTGTATCCAGTCATGGTTAGCCAAATGAGAACAGTATACTCCCGTGGATCGAATAAAGGGTTCGGTTCGAATTTCCGTGAAGGCTTCCAATTACGACATGAAGGCTTCCAAGTTCAAGAAGGTTTACGAGTCCAACAAGAAATACCTGAAGACGGTCGGAAGGCACATCGGTCGAAATGTTGTGTAGGTAGCAATAAAGATGAGGAAAATATTCCGAATAATACAAATAATACAAATTATCAAGCTTCATCTAAAAAATTAAGAGAAATTATAACGTTATGGGTTTCTCTTGTGGAATGTTTGTTTCATTAAGTCCATGAATTATGTGATTATTGTGAATGTTAAAAACTGTTCGTTTCGGGTGGCTGCAAAACGCATATGTTATCCCGTGGGTTGGCAAGGCCCGAAGATACTATTTCCTTTTCTTTTCTTTTTTCTTTCTTTTTTCTTTTAAACATTCGGTGGAAATTGAATTGTGGAATATTTTATTGTTTTCTTATTTTATCTTATTTTCGTATTTTATCATTTGTTTTATTTTCCAATTTAAACTTTATTAATCTATTAATTTATCGATACCCACAATTTCAGGGTGAAGCTTCAAGAGTGTAAAGCGCAAATATTTGAACGATATTATCTTTAAAACTAAGTGACGGAAGAGAATGGCGAATATTGTTGTTTCTTATGGTAAACTTATATATTGATAGGAGCAATGTCATTTAAATTTTTGAGATGAGACTTCATATGTATTATTTTGATTTTTCGGACTGTTGTCCTCATCTTCATCGTGACATGTAAAAAAAACGCAATCTGTCCGTTGTACCCTCTAGCCAAAAATAATAGCGTTTTCTTTTCTTATTTTGTTTTCTTTTTTCTTTTTCTTTTTTCTTTTTCTTTTTCTTTTTCTTTTTTCTTTTTCTTTTTCTTTTTCTTTTTTTTTTTTTTCACGCTTCTCATGACGTTTCTTGGGTTGATAGGCGTGCAAAAATAATATCGTCATTATTTGAATGAGATCTTCGTAAGTTCTTTAACTCCTTGTTACTATGCACAGATGCACATGGACGCAAAAAGGTCGGGAGTACAACTGCTAAAACCTTGTGTTTTTATATATCATGATAAAGATGAGGACAACACTCAAAAAAATCAAAATAATATGGATAAATGTTGCATTTTTTATTTACGTTACAAAACGAAAGATCATTTTGCTGTATTTTGTATTTTTGTTGTTTTTTGTTTTGTTTTGGTTTTGTTTTTGTTTTATTTTTTGTTTTATTTTTGTTTTTTTCTTTTTTTGTTTTTTATTCTATTGTTTCTTGTTTTTTGTTTTTTGATTATTATTTAACTTACTACTTTCTTTCCATTTCATTCTATGCTTTTCAAAACAATAAAATCTACTTTCTTTATTACCTTATTCTGACAAAAATATTGTCTTTCTTCGCGATAAGCTAATCTAGTTTGCTAGCCTAAGTTGGATAATCCGTTGGGATTACAAAGTCCCAAAAGACCTTCTTCTTCTTCTTCTTCTTCTTCTTCTTCTTCTTCTTCTTCTTCTTCTTCTTCTTCTTCTATGCTTACGCGATTTGTTTGCTTACGCCATTTGTTTGCATAGTCAAATCTCAGTCATTTGCATAATTCCCAGTGGAACACTGCTACACACACACACACACACACACACACACACACACACATATATATATATATATATATATATATATATATATACTGTTCTCATTTATCTATTTGAATCTGCCTGTATTTATATATCTAAATATAACTGAGCGCATTGTCGCTTCTCTTATCTAGTTAAATTGTGTATCGAAATGCTGTGCATTTGTGCGCACGTCTTTGGACACAAACACACGCACACACACACACGCACACACACACACACACACACACACACATATATATATATATATATATATATATATATATATATATATATATTTTAATCTTGTTTACCTCATCCTCTTCTCTACCTATCTCGGAATTTGAGCCCGTCTATCGATTTGCTGTTTTTCCCTGTTATCTACTTGATGGCTTCCTGCTCTTGGACCTGCTTCCATCAAACCATAAGTCTTAAATCAATAACAGAGGAATTTGGACTAAAATCCCCTCTCTCTCTCTCTCTCTCTCTCTCTCTCTCTCTCTCTCTCTCTCTCTCTCTCTCTCTCTCTCTTCACTTTGTCCCTTGCTATCTAGCCTCTCTTCTCCCACGTTGATCATGGGAAGTCCCCACTTGTTTATCTGCCGCGCATCTCTTGGCCCGTAGTAAGCTACTGTTTACCATGAAAACAAATATGCAGTAGTTCCTTGACCTACGAGTACCCCTGCTTAAGAGTGTTCCGATTTTTTGCTTGTGCTGAAAGCTTCAGATACGCTTATGTTGATAAGTTCTCTAAAACATTTAAGATTCCATATTTGTCACATAACGTCACAAAGCAAATTATTATTCATAACAAATAAACATCAAAACATATTACAGCAGAAAATTCATTTTTATTTTATTATATTTGTATACAATATAGTGATATTTTTCTTATTTAAAAAACGTAGCAAAAAATTAGGGTTTTTTTTGGGGGGGGGTCTGGATTGGATTAATGGTATTTTAGTTTATTTCAATGTAAGAAAATTGATTTGATATACGAGTTACGAGTGGGATGAATAAAACTCGTAAGTTAAGGTACCACCGTGTTTATCTTTAGCTACCACCCAATGGTACCCTGTTTTTTTCTTTTTCTCTCTTTCCATTAAATCTTTCAATTTTCCGCGGCTGTCTAGTACTTACATCCACACATATCCAGACAGATAGAAACTACATACACATTTATATTTACACCAAAATGGGGGCACTCGTATTGTAGCAGTTATCGCCGAAAGAAATGGACACAACGAACAGAGTTTAAAACCTGGACGGGGCTGTTATCGTTTCACCTCGCGCTAATTCTCTTGGAAAAGGCATTAATTCATATATTTTCCCCTAAGTTATGTGTAAATAGTAGGGAAAACTGGGTTCCTTAGTCGTGGTATGGCAAATGAGGAGAAGGAAAACTGTAATCATCTTTAACTTCGCTTAAAAACTAACATCATGCTCTGGCAGAGGGGTTGGGTAAATACATACATAGCTATACCTACAAATATATATATATATATATATATATATATATATATATTACCTACCCCTCCGTACGAGTAGGATGCGACACAAGATCATCTTTAAGCAGAAAAACTATGTTTAACAAGTTTGAATTCAGAGTTTTCCTTCTCCTCGATCGGTTGCCATAACAAGAATAATGATCTTAGTCTGTCCTTCTATTTACCCAAGAGTATTAGCGCTATATGAAATGCAAACAGCATCGTTCATTATTTGAACTCGAGTCGTCATGTCCATTCCCTACGACGATAACCATTACTCATGAGGGTCCCAATATATATATGGGCCGAATCCTGCTACCATTGGTTACCCTTGTTATCCAGGGCTTGACTACAGTGTTTAGCAACACGTAGCCATCTGAGGGTCTTCCAACACTTTTTTCTGCAGCTTTTAGAGCAATTCTGCTATACGAACGTATTCAGATCGTCTGTTATATTGCTTTCTTCTAGCCACAGCCACGTAGTCTCCGTTGAGATTCTCCAGTTCATGCCTGATTGTTTTTACAGTGTTCAGGGAGGATTGGACAGCAATCATAATCTCCTTATTTTGATGGTCGGCGCAGGTCATCATGATACAAGTTATTCTCTTCCATGATTCAGGTGGGTTCCAGTCATCCATTCTATCTATCATCACGTATATGAATGAAGAAGGGTCCAAACTTTTAAATGATGCGTAGTGTGCGTCAATACCTCTAACCTACGGAAAAAAATAGCTAAATATGAATATGTCAAATTTTTGAACACCCTGTATATATATATATGTATGTATATGTATATATGTTGTCGTTGTGGAGTCCATGAATTCTTCTTTGTTGGTATATCTGGTGAGTCTAGTTTTATATATATATATATATATATATATATATATATATATATATATATATATGTTGATTTTGTGTGAAGCATGGGTAAAGTGTGAAATAAATGTATATGGATATATTTACATATGTATATGCATATATGTATGTTTGTAGATATATATACATTTATATATCTATATATATTTAATCTTGGTTAGGCAACCAGTCTAGGAGAAGAAAAACCTTGGAATCTTGTTAAACTCAACTTAAGAAATTGACCTTGTACCACACGTTGACACACTAGTTTCACCCTACATCTATCAACTCTGAGCAGATATTAGATACTGTATGGAAGACCTACCAAGGACGATGACCAATAGGGACGGGTGAAGAGAGTGTCATGGGAATTCGTGCTGTCATCTCGACCTGATGATAATTATGTATATATATATATATATATGTGTGTGTGTGTGTGTGTGTGTGGTGTGTTGATGCGTGAGAAGTAAGAACACATATTATCCAACTGTGCATACACAAGGTAAACTAAATAAATAAAAACTTGCCAGACACTTATTGCAAGTTATCTTTCATGAAACACACACACTCACATGTATATATATATACATATATACACACACACATATATATATGTATATATATACTCTCACAACTATTAATGCATAAAAACTAATGCGTGCGCGCGCGTGTGTGTGTGTGTGTGTGTGTGTGTGTGTGTGTGTGCAGTCTGGGGGCTCAATAGAGAGCTCTGTTGCTTGGTAATTCATTTCCTACCTTTTTATTTGATAAAGACTTTTCGTTTTATTTGTCCAGTATTTTCTTCTTATTCCAAAGGACAAAAGAGAAAATATTTCTTTTTCCGATGACTTTTCATTCGCATGATTTCTTTCTTCTCATTGTTTTTTGTCCTTTCTACATTTTATTTAATCTTCCCTTTCCTTATTTAATTTCTTTTTTTTCTTTTAATATATTTTCATTCTTTCTTATTATTTTTTCCAACCAGGTTGTTCTTTCTTTTTTTCTACTTTTCTTTTTCTATGTCTTATTTAATCTTTTTTATTCCAATTTTTCCTTTCTTTATGCTTTTTTTAAAATCTATTCCTCAGTTTTTTCTATATGAACCTCTCTCTCTCTCTCTCTCTCTCTCTCTCTCTCTCTCTCTCTCTCTCTCTCTCTCTCTCTCTCTCTCTCTCTCTCTCTCTCTCTCTCTGTTTATTTGAGGATTCTTTTTGTCGTCTTTGAGTAGGTTTGTTCCTCGACTTCATTTCTTGCTTCATTAGTTTTTAAGGTTTTTCTTTCTCTCTTTTTATCCCTCTCTCTCTCTCTCTCTCTTCTCTCTCTCTCTCTCTCTCTCTCTCTCTCTCTCTCTCTCTCTCTCTCTAGTCATTATTTCCTTCATCTATCTATTCTTCTTACTTTCATTTTTAATTCTCCTTTTCTTTACATTTACCCTTTATTCTATTTCTTTCAATTTCCTTCTTATTCTTTTTTTCATCTATTCTTTGTATCTCTCTCTCTCTCTCTCTCTCTCTCTCTCTCTCTCTCTCTCTCTCTCTCTCTCTCTCTCTCTCTCTCTCAACCAATCTTCCCTTCAACACTCCTGCGATCAAAAGGTCATGTTTGTATAGACCGTCAAGAATCAAGTTTCTTATCGCTTCGTTTATTTCAAATTAAAGATTTCCTTGAGGTCTTCACAACAAATCTGATATCAAGAATATTGAATCTATGCAAATGTCCAGATAAAATGAAAATTCACTATCACACTATTCTACAGCCTTGAGCGTCCCAGCGTGATGTAATGGTTCGCAAACTAGTCTCGCAGATCCATTACTACTGAATAACAAGTCTCGATCCTTGATGGATGCCTCATCTTTGCGACTTTGTGTCATATACTACCTGTGGTAAACGGAATGAGTGTTACTGGCAAACCATTGTTAGTGAGTTCAATTGAAAGATGGATTAGCAAACCATTGTTAGTGAGTTTAATTTTCATTGCGTGCTCCTTGCTTCTTTGCCTTGTGCCACAACTACGTAAAGCTTAGTAAATAACAGCAGATAAAGCTTATTTACCAAACAGGAAAAGGTGTCCCATCCAGGTTAATGGTTTGTAAGCTAGTCTCGCAGATCGATTACTACTGAATGGCGAGTTCGATCCTCGCTAGAGGATGCCTCATACTTGCGACCTTGTGTCACACACTATCCTGGTGAACGTAGTGTAATGACTTGCAATACTGGCGGCCTTGTGCCATAACTATGTTAAGCTTAGTAAATAACGACAGCAGATAAGGCATCCTATGTACTTTCAGGAATTCGTGATATCCTCAATCGATTTACAGTTATGATATTTGCGCTGTTATCGACTCAGGCGATACATTTTGTTGAGATGGCTCTGCATTGTTTTCTGTTCAGATTATGTTATTCTAACCCAACACCATTTCTTTCTAACGTCGTAACAGTTGTATGGTCTTTCCTAGTAGTCACTTTATTATTATTATTATATCACTTCTTGTGTGTTTTTCACACCAGCCTTAGCTGGTGGTTTTTCACTGGAGTCTGAGTGACAGCAAGTCTTCTTGGGTCTCCAGGACTCTTCTGGGTATTATTAGCCGCTTTTAACAATGTTCTTGTCTGGATGTTATCGATTTCCAATTGTGTTCTGGATGGTCTTGATTTTTCCAATTCCTCCAGTGTTTTTTTTTTCCAAGTCCTTGAGGACCGTTCAAAGAGCGCCAACTACAATTGGTATCACTTTTACCCTCACATTCCACGGTTTGTTTGGGTATTTTGTTTGTTTTGGTGTTTTTTTTTTTTGTTTTTGTTTTTTTTTTTTTTTGTTTTTTTTGTTTTTT
>CM042140.1:125724319-125751819 GCA_023376005.1 Doryteuthis pealeii
AAATGTTACTATGACAACCAGGTAGATAGATTTCCAGCATCTGTTCACAAATCTGATTTTTTCCAATTATTATCAAATAAATCTGGTAAATGATCGAAGCCTTATATTGAATAAATAGATACGGCACCAAAAATTGGCTTCAAATCCACACACACACACACACACACACACACACACATATATAATATATATATATATATATATATATATATATATATATATATATATATATATCAGGAGCTGCCTGTTGTAATGGTTAGAGTCGTAGGAAATGGACTCGTCGAAAAGAGTTCAAATCCTGAACGAATCTGTTTGAATTTCACATAATGCTAATACACTTGGAAAAGGTATGAATCCAATTATTCTCCCACCGGCTGTGGATAAATAGTACAGCAGACTGGGTTCTTTAATCCTGGCTAGGCAACCAGTCTAGGGGAAGGCAAACTCTGAATTTAAACCTGTTAAACTCCGCTTGATAAATTGACCTTGTGTTACACCCTGCTCGTGTTGAGGGGTTGAGATATATATATATATATATATATATATATATATATAATATATATATCTTAAAATAAAAATTAACATCTACAGAGCAGTCGTGCTTTCTACTTTACTGTATGGTGCTGAAGCTTGGACATTTTACCGCAAGCACATAAACCAACTTGACGCATTTCACATGCGTTGTCTTCGTGTTATTTGCGGTATAAAATGGGATGACAAAGTAAAAAACAGCACAATTTTAAAAAGATGTGATATTGCTGGCATTGAAACCCTACTAGCCAAGATTCAACTTAGGTGGGCTGGTCACGTTGTCCGTATGAATGAGAACAGGCTTCCAAATAAGTTTTTATACGGGCAACTACCAAATGCTAAGCGTTCCATTGGACGTCCTCTCTTACGCCACAAGGACAAATTGAAGGACAATTTGAAACGCCTAGATATTGACCTGAGTGCTTGGGAAGATCTAGCATCGGATCGGAAGGAATGGTGTAAGACCTGTTTCGCTAAACTAAAGAGCTTTGAACAAAATAGACTGAAGCATAGAGATCGGTTCTGCAACTCTTTAAAAGAAAAACATTTAACTCCTGCCTTGGATCATTTCATTTGTCAGTGTGGCTTCATGGCTCGCAGCAGGGCTGGGCTGCTGTCACACTCGAGGAAACATAAAATGTCTTCTTGACAGCATGCACAACATGGGAGGAACCAAATCACTCACTGTTGACCCTCATCTATCGTTCTCGATAGGAGAGTCCACCATATATATATCGTGCTAAATTTAGTAATAGATAGATAGATAGATAAATTAAGAAGTATAGTTATTTACTAAGCTTGGCTTAGATGTGGCACAAGGCCAAAAGTATGGAGCGCCCAATGAGAATCGAAATCATTGACAATGGTCTGCGAATCTAACTTGCTAACCATTAGACCGCGTGAGGTGCCCAAATAGTTATTTACTAAGCTTAGCTTAGATGTGGCACAAGACCAGATGACCATTGAGATTCGAACTCACTACCAATAATCTGCTAATTTAGCTCGCTAACCATTACACCACGTAAGGTAACCTGAAATTAAGAAATATATGTTGTAGATTGATATTGATAGAGTTAAATGCGAAAAAAATGTATGTAAACAAATTTAAAAGATCCTGTGCATGATACATGGGCGCCCATTGAGATTCGAACTCACTACCAATAATCTGCTAATCTAGCTCGCTAACCATTACACCACGTAAGGTAATCTAAAATTAAGAAATATATGTAGTAGATTGATATTGATAGAGTTAAAGGCGATAGAAATTTATGTAAACAAATTTAAAAGATCCTGTGCATGTACACATGACTTCTGTCTTTATGAGTGCGTGTATCTTGGAGACATCATCCACGTGAAGCAATCACGCATCCCAAGTTCCCTTGTATTGGTTCATTAACTCACATTGTGTGAATATGAAGCTTTGTTCACTCATATTTCACCTCCCAACGCACTACGTTATATAACATTACCCTCTGTTTATATGAATCCCTTCTTCTTCTTCTTCTTTCTTCTTCTTCTTTTCTTCTTCTTCTTCTTCTTCTCTTCTTCTTCTTCTTCACTTTTTACTTGCTGTTAAACAGCTTCTTCTTCCTTTTCTTTATTTGCGAAATGATGAATCTCTTCTTCTTCTTCTTCTTCTTCTTCTTCTTCTTCTTCTTCTTCTTCTTCTTCTTCTTTTCTTCTTCATTTTTTACTTCCTAACTGTTAAACAGCTTCTTCTTTCTCTTCTTTATTTGCTAACAGTTATACCTAATTTTCATCATGCAAATTAGTTGAAATAATATACTCGGAAATTATGCCAAATTTGATATACGTGACTTCTACATTACGTTTGCAATCATCTTTTTCTATCCGTATACGAGCTTTCAAAAAAGACAGAATAGAACAATACATGAAATTCTAATTTATTCTTTTTTCAAAATAGCCATCTCGTCATTAAACGCATTTATTCCAACGAATTTTCCATTGGTCGAAGCACCCTGAGGCAGTGTGAATCTGCGCCGCCATATTTCCTTTTATAACCACCATGTCCTCAAATCTTTCTCTTGAGACGAATTTTCAGTTTAGAAAATAATATCAAGTCGCTCGTGGGGTAGATCTGGTGAGTATTGATATTGTTGCACTTGTACAATTCTGTGTTTCGTCAAAAAAGTTACATTCAAAAGGTATTGAAATTGTCTTCATATTCTTTTCAAAATATCACTTATTCATCAAGACTTCATCAGGACACCAGCTTCCTGTTCTTGAACTCTGGGAAGTGTAGAGTCACCTATCTGTTGTTATCTCTCCCAGGTTCACTCTAACTCGAAATTGTATTACATATTAAAGTCCCATCTATGGGCAAAATAGAATCTGTTTAAATTCATGTGAACTCTTAATACACTTGTTCTTAAAAAACTAATATCGATACACAAAAAGGTTACAATGTACAAAAAGTGTAAAGCAAATTTATCAATATCAAAAAAATAAAAATTGAAAGCTTAATAACTCAAACTCCGATCATCTGGTGAGATTCATCGACATGCACACACACACACACACACACACACATACATATTATATATATATATATATATATATATTGTGAAGTGTTTTTGGTTTAAGACCCACATACAATCGCCGCTTCTATATATAGACGGCAGCAGCAGTAACAGGTTATGGGCCTATGATCAAATCATTTTGATGGAACAGCACAAAAGCATTTAAGGTCATTTACTGTCTGGATAGGGTGAACTTCGGAACCACTGTGGATTTCTACTGAAGGTTTACGAAAAACCTACAGCCAAATTGCATTGAATACGTCAGACAACAATGGCTATAAGAATTTCAATAGGCTATTGGCCCAGCACGCTTTTATATATAATATATATATTATATATATATATAATATATATATATATATATATATTATAGATATATAGATAGATAGATAGATAGATAGATTAAAAGAGTATGAAAACACACAATATTGTTAAAATGAATATATTTTTATATCATTTTAATAGCTAATACTGAACAATATTTCGATTTATAAAAAATCATCATCAGAGCATAATGTTAATTAGGTCCGTATTAGCTATGAAAATGATATAAAAATATATTCCTTTTAACAATATTGTGTGTTTTCATAACCTTTTATATATACATATACCGTCGGATTCATTTCCTTACTCTTAATACACACACACACACACACACACACACATCTCTCTCTCTCTCTCCTCTCTATATATATATATATATATATTATATATATATATATTCTTGGTCTCACTATATAAGGGCAAAGGTATGCAGTCGGCCTGTGGTAATTACAGGAACATAAGCCTTCTCGAAGCAGTGGGCAAGGTCTTTGCTAAGCTCCAGCTTAACCTGCTCACTAGATACGTCTGACCCTCGGTTATCCCAAAATGCCAGAGCGGCTTCAGATCTGGTCGTGGAACGATGGACATGATCTTTTCTGCTTCTTTTCAACTTCGGAGAAATGTATCGAACAGCATGTAGGACTCTATCATGTCTTTGTGGATCTAACGAAAGTCTTTGACACGGTGAATAAACCCGCGCTAGGGATTATTCCCAGGAAACTTGGATGCCCACAGAGGTTTGTCCATGTGTTTGAACAACTCCATCAGGGACACGAAAGCACGCTTTCATTTCAACGGGTCACTCTCTGAGCCGATATCCATCGACAACGGTGTTAAGCAGGGTGATATCTGATGACTTCCGGAACTGTGACACCGGTGTCTTTATACGATTCCGTACCACTGGCAGAGTCTTCAACCTTGCTCATTTTAATGCTAAGACGAAGACCTTCCAGACCCTCGTCCGTGAGCTGCTCTACGCTGATGATGCAGATTCCGTCGCCCACGCTGATGAGGGCATGCAGGAGATAATGGATCCCTTCTCTGAAATCTGATGCTTTTAGACTCATCATCAGTCTGGAGAAAACTAAATTGATGCTCACTCCACCACCCGGACAACAGTATGTGGAAGTCTACGTTAAGGGCACTAGATTGAAGGTGGTTGACTCATTTGTCTATCTTGGTAGCGCATTCTCCAGATGTGGATCGCTTGAATCTGAAGTATTTCTAAGGATTAAAAGAGCAAGCAGGGCCTTCGGTGGACTCGAGAAACGTGTATGGTCGGACAAAGGTATTACCATCAGGACGAAGCTCAGTGTGTATGAATCGTGTGTCTTGTCTATACTCCTGTATTCTTCGGAAACGTGGACTACGTATCATCGACATATCAAAGCCCAAGAGAAATTTCACCAGACAGTCTCAGAAAGATTCTTAACATTGGGTGGCAATTCCTTACGCTAGACACCGATGTCCTACAAGCCAATGCGTCCTGCATAGAAACATGCATCACACGAAACCAGATGCGCTGGGCTGTACATCTTGCTAGATAGGAAGACGGCAGACTCCCGAAGCAACTATTCTCTGGAAAACTGAAAAGCGTTTTAGGAATGTTATCAAAAACAACCTTAAAACTCTCGAGATAAATGTTCATGAGTGGGAGATGATAGCTACGAATCATGTGGTTTGGTGGAGATTTATTCATGGTGGCTGTAAGAGATTTGAGGTAAGGCGGCACGGACATTCCATCCTGAAGCGGGCTTTACGTAACGGCACATGACGGACGTCCTAGACACATTTCCTATATTTAAGCCTGACCATATATGTGACGTTTGTGGCAAGGCCTGCCTGTTGAAGGCTGGGCTTCTCAGTCACGTATGGCCGCATACGAGAGGAAACTGGGAAAGGGGCTCATATTTGTGACAGGGCACGTAAAAGCAAAGTTGAACCCCTGAGGCATCTGCGTGCTCACAACCGAACTACTTGTAGAAATGGCCTTCTTCTGTGAAAAAGTGCAATCACCATATATATATATATATATATATATATATATATATATATATATGCGTGTGTGTGTGTGTGTGTGTGTGTTAAGAATATTTTCTGGAAGCTACAATTGTTTGAAAATGACTACTATTCTTAAATATAGATACTTAGTTGAAAATATATTATTGCTTTAAAAATAAGAGTGACTTCGTCATTAATAACCCAACAAGAGCTGATATGCCTTAAAACCAACCAACCTTTCTCTCCCTACAACTACAACTCTCTCTCTCTCTCTCTCTCTCTCTCTCTCTCTCTCTCTCTCTCTCTCTCTCTCTCTCTCTCTCTCTCCAACCGTCCCTATCGGTCATCGCCCCTGGCAAGTCTTCCCCGCGATATATATAATCACATAGAGCTTATTGATGTAGCTGATGTGTCCATGTGTATGTGTCCACAAGACAACGTAAATTATGAGTTCGACATTGCTTGTGTCCAGTATATCTTGCTCTTTTTAGATGATATGTGTGATAGGATGCAAATAGACGTACAGCTGCTATTTGAGTGGTGCTGCTTCCAAGATTTGTTCAAGACAGCACACAGAATCCATGTATGGTTCTCATCTTGCTTTTTCTTTAAGCGTTTTGTTAAAGTCTAAGCGGTGCAGCCATACAGTAGCACTGACACGGCTGCAGCTTGGAATTCTTGCTTTATCTTAAAAGAGAGATCAGATATCTATATGATCGATAATCTGTCTTAGCCCTGGTAAAAAAAATGAAAAAAGCTCATTTACAGGATGTTCAATTAGGTTTTTATAATTGGCAGTAAATAAACAAATAACAGATAAGATGCAAAACATTTTATTCAATAATAATATTGCCCCTAGCCAGAAATATGGAATAAACACACTTGGATAATGTTCACTTAAGTTGTTGTTGTTGTTTGTTGTTGTTGTTGTTGTTGTTGTTGATGATGATGATGATGATGATGATGATGATTTTTTTAAATAAACTAATAACAGATAAGCTGCAAAAAATTTTTGTTTCATTATCTGAACATATTGGCTTCATAAAATAAAATATACTTTAAACAAACTAGATTAAATTAATGGTATTTTTTTTTCTTAGACATGCAGAGGAAAATATTATGGTATAACCCAAAGTTGAGTCTAATAGCATGGAATTATCTTGTAATTTGTATTCCTAAAACAAATAGCATCAGAATCCTAAACACGAAGTCGATTTGCAGTTAAAAGACAGTTCTTTCAGATCTCAACAAATGGTTGGGTATACCTAATTGAAAGGAATGATAGCTTTAACAAAAGAACTGTTAATTGAAACAATGAAAAGAGTCGTAAAGAACATCCTCTAAGTGTGCTAATTCCATACTTTTACCCATGGGTATAATATAGGCTTCCCCACCAGTAAGTGTGAGACAATATAATCTGGGTGAGTCTCCGTGGCGTAGTGGATAACGTGATGGACTGGGACATCAAGGTAAGCGATGTCTAACTCCATTCGCTCTATTACGTTCACTTTCGGTCTAATACCCTTGGGAAAGATAAGAACACCCTCATCCCCCAGCAGTGGGTTAAAATAGTACCACTACTGTTTTAGAAGGATGGTTTTGGCATTGTTACAAAATAGTCCCTTGGGCTTATGGGGCCGCTGCCATGTGAGCCGCGTCTCCAGAATTACGCAGTAATTACTACGCGATCAGTCTGTAGGTGCCACTAAAATTGCGCAATTCGTTTTTTGTCTTTATTCTTTCTTGTACATTCAGTTCAGACCTGTAAATGTTCGTATGAGCACGTGTGCATATTTTATCTCCTAAAATACGTGCTGTGTTCTCATTTTTACTAACAATATGAGTCGACTAACCTCTTTCATAACAGACATTAAATAACCTGCGAATATTGATATGTGTTGTGGAGTGATAAGAACACCTTTCACAGATAATGTTCTTGTATGAAAAGATTATATATATAATGTATATATTTTGAACCATATAAAACATATTGTAGTTGACTTCTAATATTATCTTGTGCGTTATTTATTACTTTCCTGTTGGACTACGATATAACAATATGCCATTAAACAAAGAAATCAAACCACACTAAACAATACAATCTCCTCTTTTTGTAATAGTCAGGATGTTCGTACACTTGTAAAATCTACAATAACCATATCGTATAAATTCTATCTATTTGTTTATTTCAAGCATAGCTGAGCTCGACCCGTTTCCATTAATAATGCCTTCACGTCCGTTTATGTTATTTTATTTATTTTTCCGTCTATCTAATTGGTTTAAATTACTTGGAAAAGGAAGTCGTCGGAGTGGCCTGAAGTCGGTGTCAGTCAGGCAGCGAGGGAGTATATCCCCTTTTCACAAGCGCTGGACCAAAGAGATTGTTTCTTAGCGTCTGGGGTGAAGCGCCATACCTACCACCCGCTCCTCACTTTACCGCACAGGGCCCTGTGCTACTCATACGCTGAGTTGGCGAGGGCCAGTATCGAACCAGGAACCTTGTGATTCCCATGCGGACGTTCTACCGACTGGGCTAAATCGGCCCTTTCAAGCATAGCCGAGCTCGACCCGTTTCTATTAATAATGCCTTCACGTTCGTTTATTTAATTTTATTTCTTTTTCCGTCTATCTAATTGGTTTAAGTTACTTTGTACCAATGAGAAATACGTAAATTTTCTCACCGATGCTGACTTTTCTTAAAACGCTTCCCTTTCAGAATTTACCCACCACAAATGGTTCTTTGATTGTTCGTAACGAGCTTATTGCAACAATATAATCAAATTACGCTGCATTAGCGAAAATTAGTGTTGGCTAAAGGAGACAAAAGTTTCAATGAATATTATTGGAAAGAAATTCACAGACTCTAGTTCACTTATCAAAACGTTAGTCTTATTTGTGTTGCTGCCATAATCAGTCACGTGGTTTTTCTCTTTTAACCTTCTTTTCTCTTTTCTTTTTTTCTTTTCTTTCTTTCTTTACTTTCGCTTTCTTTAATCTTTCTCAGTGTTTTCTTTTTCTCGTTTTTCTTCTTGTTTTTTAGTTTCTTTCTTTCATTAATTTTTTTAATTTTTATTTCTTTAACCTTTTCTTTTTTATTCTTCTTATTTCTTTTTCTATTTTATTTTCTATTTCTTTTTTTCTTGTTTTTTCTTGTTTTCTTTTTCTCTTTTTTCTTCTTGTTTTTAGTTTCTCTTTCCTTCATTAATTTTTTCTTTAACCTTTTCTTTTTTTATTCTTATTTATTTTGCTATTTTATGTTTTTATTTCCTTTTGTTTTTCCTTTTTTTCTTGTGTTTTCTTGTTTTCTTTTTCTCCTTTTGCTTCTTGATTTTTAGTTTCTCTTCCATCATTAATTGTTCTTTGTGCTTCTTATTCATTTCTCTTTTTATGTTTCTTCTTGTTTTCTTTTCTCCTTTTTCTTATTTTTGGTTTCTCTTTATTTCATCCATTGCTTTTTTTATGTTTCTTATTTCTTCTTTTTTTCCCTTTCTTACTTTTTCTTCTTGTTTTTTTTTTTTGTTTTTTTTTTGTTGTTTTTTTAGTTTTTCTTTCCTTCATTAACTGCTTTTTATGATTTTCTTTCATTCTCTTCATGCTATCTTTCCCTCTTTTTGATTCTTCTTTCTTTATTGTCTTTTTTTATTTTTTCTTCTGTTTTTATTTTATTCATTTCTGATCTTTCTTTTTTCTTCTTAGCTTATTTTATTTTCTATTTTTCTTATTTTCCTTTCTTTATTGTATTTCTTTATTTTATCTATTTCTTTTCTTCTTTCTTTCATCTTACTTTATTTTCTTCTTTTTTAAGTTCTTTTTCTTTTCTATTTTCCTTTATTTCTTGTATTTCTTTTTTTTCTCATATCTTTTTCTTATTTTTTTTTCTCATATTTGTTTTTTTTTTTCCTTGTATTTCTTTTAGCAAAACAATTTCTTAAGTCTTCTAGTATCTGGGAAAAAGATAAATTTTGACCTCTGATTAATTTAGAAAAGAAGAAATAAAATATAAAGACCGCTAAAATCTTAAAAGTTCTAAAATGTTCAAAACCTAATACAGTCGAGACAGACTATGAATTTACTCAAAACAAATTGACAACAGAAATGAAACAAAGTAAGTTTTGTAGGCCAACATAAACTGCATAACATGTCAAAAATTTACCAAAAATATTGATAGGAACACGTTCAAATACTCTGTTGAAATTTAATAGTATACAAGGTGTGTCAAAAGTATCGAGATTTTTTGTACTTTTTGATACACCTTGTATTCTGAAAAAAATAACGTTCCATTCATTAATTCTTTTCAAAATACAAGGTGTGTCAAAAAGTACCAAGTTTAAAGCTGTATTTACAAGATAGAAATGAAAAATGAATGGAACTTTTTTTCAGAATACAAGGTGTGTCAAAAAGTACAAAAATGTCGATACTTTTTTGACACACCTTGTATACTCATCATAACTGAGCTTCAATCTTTTCTCCAGAAATTCTGGAAGTTATATATCTGGTTGTAATACCGTGGATGTTCTTGTAGGAAGCATGGTTCAGTTTATCCTATATTGTGCTCGTTGCAAAATGTTACAACAATGAAACCTCACTAATTGGACAAATATACCGTGCTTTGCTCAATAATTTGGCCTGATTATATCATTTGTGGTTTATGTACGGTTATTATGCAATTAAAAGAACTTTATTTGGCTGAAATAGAAAAAAAACAATGGTCTGATTTTATCATTTGTGTCACTAGAAGCTTCGTCGACAGTGAAAAATGGCTAAATTACCTACTAGTTCAACAGGCTATTTGAACCTATTCCATTCAATATTGTGGGGTAAAATTTTGATATGTTATGCAGTACGTGTTGGTATACCAAAAATACTTTGTTTCATTTCTGTTGAAAATTTGTCCTGGGTTAGCTGCATATTCTTCATGGACTGCTTGGACTTGTCCTCGAAAATAAGACCGGGCTTATATCAGTGTTCACTCCGAAATATAACACTAGGATTTATTTTCGGGAATGTCGAGTATTTACGTTACATGATGTGATTGTGAAGAATGCTCATTTCTTTCGTCTGTCTGACACTCTCAACTAGGACTTATCTTAAAGAGGGCTTATATTAAAATCATCCGAAAAATCATGCTAGGTCTTATTTTGAAGGTAGGTCTTATTTTCGGAGAAACACGGTATATTAATGCTCTGTAGTCCGTATTAGTAACTTCAGAATATTTGGTTAACCATAGCTGTCTAGTTGTCCCTGGGTTATGTGATGACAGATACATAGTAAAAAAAGAACTTCCTTTTTTTACACCATATTCTTAAACTTAAACGTTGTCTTCATTTAAACTTTTAACTTTTGTCTTTATCTGTTGATAATCTTTCTTTTTATCACTTATTGGACAAACCTATAGTTTAGGGAGTGGTCTTGGTTACTCGAGTTCAAATTCTGGACGAGGCTGTTTGCATTTCACATAGTGCTATTATCCTTGGGAAAGGTATGATTCCAACTATTCTCCTCCAGCTATTGGTAAATAGTAGACAGACTGGTCTCTTTAAAGTTAGTTTGACAACCGGTCTAGGATAAGGTAAACTCTGAATTCAAACCAGATGTAGATCTGGAGAGGAATGGGCTCCGCCAGGATATTTCTGCTCAAATACACTACATCAGTAGCGCCAACACGACCAAACCAGGTTGCGGGAACTGTCAAAGTCTGAAACTAACATTGACTACAGTCACATCCATGAAATACTGAGTATCAAACTTAGGGTCCGGTTTAGCTCAGTCGGTAGAGCACTTGCCTTGGAATTGCAAGGTTCTGGTTCGATACCGGCTCTCGCCAACTCAGTACATATGAGTAGCACAGGGATCTGTGCGGTAAAGTGAGGAGTTGATGGTAGTTATGGCGGTCCACCTCAGACGCAAAAATAATCTCCTTGGTCTAGCGCTATGGAAACGGGGATAGACTCCCTGGCTGTTTGGCTGATACCGACATTAGGACACCCCGTCGACTTTACTGACTTTACTTACTTATCGCCTGCAACACTAGTTCCGAAATATCATTCTATAGATGACGCTCTTGTCTTCCCTTTTTTTTTTCTTTTTCTCCTTTTTCCTTTTTTTTTTTTTTTCGTCTTTACTTTCTATATGATAATTTTCTTCCGTTCTTCTAATTCTTTTCGGTTTTTGTTTTTGTTGGGTTCAAATCCCTTTTTTTTTTCATCCTCTTTGTTCTTTTTATATCCTCTTCTCCTCCATCCTTCCAATTGTTAATAGTTAATTCATTTTGACGACATAAATGAACCGAAATCTAAAATCTTCAAAACAAAGTCGTCTCTCTTTTTCTACATCCACTTACTAATTTAATTTCACTTTGAATAGTGAAGCACCACCCTTTCTTAATTCCATTAGCAAATCCTTAAATGGAGTTTCTCTTTTATCTAAGCCGCTTTATCAGTTACCTTTATATCTTATTGTCGTTTTCTTTTTAAAAGCTTATATATATATATATATATATATATATTATATATATTATATATATATATATATATAAACAAGAAAGCTAAATACAGTTGAAAAAAATTCTTTAATATAAAAAGATAAAAATGCGTATATACAGACATGCACGCGTACACAGACACACACAGACAGATAGACAGACAGACACACACACACACACACACACACACACACACACACTCAAACACACACACATATATAGATATATAGTTCTCATTGCTATCTCATTTGAAAACTAGAAACTTAAAAACGTTAAAACTGTTGACTAAATAAAAAAAATGGAAACTTGTACATATATCTTATACATACGCAGAACAGATCTGCGCTAACACACATACAAATACACACACTTACATGCACATACATACAGATACACACACACACACACACACACACACACTATATATATATATATATATATATATATATATATATATAACGATTAACAAAAGTGATAATGCAAATAGGAATGTTTCTTTTGTGTTATTTATTTTTTATTGTTCTCAATTAGTGAGGTCATCGTTAGTAAAAAAAGAATTTTGTGAAGAAGAAAAAGTTTGAAAATATTCTTTAAAAGAGTTGATTATATGTTATAAGTGAAGCGACAAAAAATGAACTGGTAACGTATCATATCCATTGATTTGAGTGAAAATAATTTTTTTGGTATCCAATTGTCATCAACTAATCATTCGCTGCTATCGTAGACACTGGGTTTCTCCAAGATATCTATTAATCATGGGCGGTTGGGTGTTTTAATATATTTAACTTAGGTATTTATTTATTTGTTTAGATGTTTATGTGTCAACCCATATCTGTCCCCCTCATTTCAAAGCGGCGTTTTGAGGATGGTTTTGCTTGTTGTTTTAGGGAGACAAGGATAATTGGATTGTAGGCCTCACTCTCCATGTCACGTGTCCGATGGTTACGTGCCAATTCAGTCACTTGAACATATCTCTTCCAGCTATCTTTCTTTGAAGGGACAAGACCTATCTGGTTTTCGGTCCTCGCTCGTTGAGCGAATAATGGACGTGTGTATCCTGTATCTGTTAATACAATTTATGTTAACTAGTGGGAATCGTGGATATACTACATGACAATTTGACTATTATAAAGTTTGATATGTTTAATTAAGAGCTATTTAAAAATAGTTCGATATGAAAAACTATAATAATCTCTGGAGAAATCCTTTCTTTTTTCTCTCTTCTTTTCCCCTTCTTTTTCTTTCTTTCTTTTATGCTTTTTGTCAATTTCATTGAAACAGACGATAAGTGCTATCCCTTTCCATCTCTCACTTTTCTTTCTTTCTTGCTATATTTGCTTTCTTTTTCCTCTCTGTCTTGTAGCGCGTTCTTTTTCATCCTTTTCTTTCTTCATAATTATACTATATGATCCATTATTTATCTAAGGCAATGACAGGGCATAACATTTGGTCACATGCATTCATATCTTATGAATCAAAACGGAATTGTCCATTATTTATCCGAGATGATGACAGGGCGTGACGCACGTTGGTAGTTAATTGCGTATTAATAAATAGATTAGACTTGCCTGTGTGCATTGTTAATATGAGTTAAATAGTATGTCGTTCCTTATCGAATGTTCAGCACTAGATTATCTATGGATGTCCCAATGTGTTATAAGGACATAGTGTTGGTTTCGAACTAATAACAACTAATTCTTATTGTGTTAAAACTATTTTGGCGTCAGTGTTTTCAGGCATTTTATCCATTTATCCTCTTGTATTTCTATTGCTGATATTGTCCAACGCATTTTTTTTTCTCTGAATGTTTTTAGATGAGACTTGATAATTTGGATTATTTCGATTATTTGGATTATTCGGACTATTGTTCTCATCTTTAATGTTATCTACACAACGTTTCGGCCAATTTGCACTCCGGCCTTCTTCGGGTGTTTCTTGTCGAATTCGAGAACAATCTCTGACTCGGGAAGCTTCATGTTGTAATCGGGAGCCTTCACGGAACTTCGAACCGAAGAAGGTTCCCGAGTCCAAGAAGGTTCCCGAGTTCGACAAGAAACACCTGAAGAGGACCTGGGAGCACATCGGCCGAAACGTTGTGTAGATAACAATAAAGATGGGGATAATAGTCCGAATAATCCAAATAATACACATTTTTGTTGTTATTGTTTTTCGGTTCTTTCTATTATGGTAAACCTTTCATCTCTGACATACGCATCTTCCACTCGATTAACTGTCTTTAAGAAATCAATTACTTTGTCTTTGTCATTTTCCTTCGATTCTCTCTCACAACGTTCCGTTTTGTCACTTTTATACACATTCAGTCGATCGTGTCTGCTCTAGATACTTTTATCAATCAGTTTTAATCTATTTATAATTTTCCCAACACTTTGGCAACGTACCTCGCACTCTCAAGCCGATTTATCAATCAATCAGTCTTTATGTTTGTATCGATCTTAACCTATCAATATCTATCGATCTCATTTTTATTGTTCTTGTTTTATTGTCACTATATCCATTAGTTCCTCTTAATACTGTCCGCGTCTTTTAGTTTACACTACAGTTCGATTTTGTAAAGAAATATATTTCTTGTCATGAAACCAAGGGTGACTTCTTTTTTATCACAAACACCTCAGTAAAATGTACATGGTGTGTTAAAAATTATCGAGACTAGATATTTAATTCACTTTTCATTTTTTGTCTCCGTAAATACAACATTTACGGAGACAAAAAATGAAAAGTGAATGAAATATATTTATATATTTTTCTTTCTTTCTTTCTTTCTTTCTTTCTTTCTTTCCTTCTTTCTTTCTTTCTTAATACATTTCATTTCTTTTTCGCACTGATTTCGCAAAATACATCTTTCAGATGATGTGGAGGAAGTCTTCAACGATATTATATTCCTGGGATCATTTAAAATTTCGGGTCATTCAACATCGTATTTTCTCCCCTAGGCGAACCAATCAGTGCTGATCAGACCCCGATTCCCCCCCCCTTGCAACAGGTTTTCACTAACCTCCCCTCCATTATGAGTATAGCTGACCGTTTAGGTAGCTTTATACTCTCGGTCATGTGACCCCCAGCCAATGGCGTTAGGGTTCTGTATTCCGCTACTTATAGATGAGTCTTTGAATATCTAGCTTGAATTTGGCGCCAACCTCATTACCAAGAAAATAATGGCCGTGATAAGTTTTTTCCTCTTTTCTTTATTTTTTATTCTCATTTTTTATAAATATGTAAAACCTCACCAATATTTTATAAAATTTAATTTTCTTCTAAACAAAAGATACCAAGATTTTATTATTTCTTTTGGAACATTAAAAGATAAAAACGTACATTATTAGTTATTAACTATTATCAAATTCTATGGCATTTTCTGAAACTATAAAAAAAAATGGGGGTTGGTTTCAAAATACACTTATTTTTGGACACCTACGTATTCATATTTTAGATACAGATTTTCAATGTTGGAAATAGAATTAGAGATATGTAATTGCAAACACAGATCAACAAAATATACTTAATTACATCCGACAAATAGATAAACATGCGATTATAGATTCATTCACACACACACACACACACACACACACACACACATATATATATATATATATATATATATATATATATATATAAAACAATCCAAGTGAATTTAGCCAGAAGATAGTTTTCACTAAACAAATAGAATTGTCACGTTTAACAGTACATTCCTCAGAAAATAATTCTTGTGGTTTGTCAAACACTTAGAAAACATTTTGTTTTCAAAAAAAGACTTTTTTAAAACAATTTATTTCACAAGAAATTTTCTGATGATGGCCTAAATTTAAAACTAGTTGAGAACAATTAAAAAGAAATAATATAAAAGAAATATTTCTGTTTGTCTGATAATTTTTGTTCGCCGTATATATATGTATAGTCATCCACACACAGCGGTGTTTTGACGTATCACGTCTCATCAGTGTGGCTAGACTTCGTGAGCTACTTCAAGCCAATATCGAAACTCGACCGACTTATCATAAGTCACAGCTTTTAACCACTGGGCTATCAGACACTCACAAGCAGGAGGGGAAGTTTTACTGATAAATACATACATTTGTACAAAGCCACTAGTAGAGCTTTATCTGTGTTAAGGATAGCCTTATATATATATATATATATATATTATATATATATATATATATATATATATATATAGTCATCCACAGACACTGTGTTTCGATGTCTACGTCTCATCAGTGTGGGTAGACTTAACAACTACTTCTAGCCGAGAGCGAAACCTGACAGACTTTTCAGCAGATCGTCATCTTCCCTCTCGGCCGTCCGTAGCTGCCAGTAAGAGGCAACATTTTAACTAGTAAATACATACATCGGTAGATGTATGTTACGATCACCTAGAGAACTCGAGTCTGTAAACAACAGACGAGTAATGCCTTAGGCTAAACCGGTGAAAGTTTGTTAAATATATATATACATGTGCGTATAACCGGTGAAAGATCGGTATATATATGTATATATGTGTGCGTATAACCGGTGAAAGTTTGTTATATATATACGTATACGTGCATGCGTTGTGTGTGTGTGTGTGTGTGTGTGTGTGTACTCATACAAATGCTAAATAACCTGAATACTGGTGTACAAAACGACTCAATAGCAATGAGACGAAGGGTGAACATTTTAAAATTAACTCATTACCCACCGAAATTATTCAAAGGAAATATCTGAACTTTTCTTTAATAATTATCATGAAGGGGGGGGGGCTTCATGATAATTATTAAAGAAAGTCGGTATAGCGTCCGCCAAGGTATCAAGGTTCCTGGTTCGATACCGGCACTCGCCAACTCAACGTATGAGTAGGACAGGGATATGTGGAGCTGATGGTAGGTGTGGCGCTCCACCTCAGAGGCTAAAATAATCTCCTTGGTCTAGTGCTAGTGAAAATGGGATAGACTCCCTCGCTGTATGGCTGCCTCGCCGACTTTACTTTTTATGGCAACTAAATCTCTTAATTGAACCCTTTTAAACTCCGCTTAAAAATAACCTTGAGTCGCATTCTGCTCGTGCGAAAGGATTTGTAAATATATGTAACCTAATATTTAGAAACAGTTTATCTTTAGGATGTTTGAGTTTCTCAAATAAGCTATGTAATACAAAAATAAGCGATAAAATGCGAAGGGGTTAAGTAAATATATAAATATTTTAAACATCCCATAAATCAAGCCTAGCGAGTTAAAAAAAATAAAAAGAAGAATGAGTTTTTACCATACATAGTATAAATACGCTTGATATACAAGGATAATCCCAAAATTAAGGTCTCCAAAGCTTTAGGGACGCAGAAAACTGTTCGTGGGGCTATTGGCAACACTGTTGTGCTTATTGTATATATACCTGTCATTGTGCGCGCCTCGCTGCTATGCTGAATGTTGGCTAGGAAGTCGTTTCTGATGGAGGTCCCGATTGACGCTACCACAAAGTGTGAAGTTCGCGCAGTTATTCGATTTTTGAACTCAAAGGGCATTGCATCTAATAGAATTCATCTCCAATTAACGGATGTGTATGGTGAGTCGTCAGTAGACTTTAAAATACCCTGCAAGTTGTGTAGGGAGATTGCATCGACAACGAAGTTTAATCATTCCTAAAAGCCACGGTGGTGAGCTGGTATGACATGGGCATACAAAAACTATCACATCGACCGAAATGGCAATTGTGTAGAGAAATAGATACATGTTCAATTTTAAAATTATATAAACATCATCGACAACAAACAATAAACGTTTGTGTGATTTCTAAATATTTTGGAGACATTAGCTCAGTCAGTAGAGCGTCCGACTAGGAACCACAAGGCTCCGGTTTCGATACCGACCCTCACCAACTCAGCTTATAAGTAGCACATGGATCTCTGCGGTAAAGTGAGGAGCTGATGGTAAGTGTGGCGCCGCCTCAGATGCCTAAACAATCTCCTTGGTCTAACGCTAGTGAAAAGGAGATATACTCCCTCGCTGTCTGGCTGATACCGACTTTAGGTCGCCCCTTTAGATAAATTTATTTTTAACTTTCTAATTCACGGCCAACGCCAGGTATATCTACTAGTTTAAAATAATTGGATATGTAATAGTTAACAATATGCGAGTGTTCCGACCCAACCTTCAGAGGGGTAAGACCTCCCAAAACGGGTGCTCTGGGTATGACACTAAAATACATCCAGGAGTGTGGAATCACCCCTTCGCTGTCATTACTCCCATGTCCACTCTAACCCAGAGTAGTAGGACCTAGTAGAGTGCTATCTACCAGTCTGAAAATTATCAATATTTGATAGGAATACTTGAAACTATATAACTGTGAGGAGCGGAATCGCGTTGCGTAACGGTTATCGTCTTATAAAAATGGGCAACCCGGGTTCAAATACTGTGCGAGGTTATTTGAGTTTGACTTCGCGCTAATGCACTTGGGAAAGGAGTGAATCTATTTTTATCGTCATTTCCCCCAACTAGGGGTAATTAGTAGGAAATACTGGGGTTTTTTAATATTAATACGACAACCGATTTAGGAGAAGAAGAACTCTGAATTCAAACCAGCTGTACTCCACTTTAAAAATTAACCTTGTGTCGCATCCTGTTCGTGGCGGAAGGGTTGGGTAAATGCACACCTGAAACCATTTAATTATTGTTAGTTATTTAAACAAAATAATTGCTTACAAAATTGACTGACTTCGGTATTAAATAACCCAACAAGGGTTAACATGCTACAAAACCAACCAATAATTATAGGCGACCAGGATTCGCCGATATAATAACCGGCATATCAGTTATATTTTTATACGGTGTGATTTTTTTTTATGTTAACACCCTTATGGGAGTACCTTTATGATATAAAATTTCAAACAGTCTCAACATGTTCACATCTTTGTCAATAAATTCTTGAAATCTCCCACAGGTGACTAAAAAAATATTAAATATTTCTATTGGTGTATCTTTATTAGAAAAGCAAAATTGATATGACAGAAACCACGTGGGAAAGATTCCAATAATGTACTGACAGGGATAGTGAACAGGTGCAAGAATCATTATATCATAAAGGAGCTTCCATAGAAATATTAACATTTTTTAACACCCTGTATTTTAGAATAAACACGCTGAGATGAAACGAGTGTCTTTGTCAGATCGTAAGACTTCGGTGTCACGTTTATTTGCTTAATACTTTGTCATAAAATTTAAATGTGCTTTCAGCTTATTTAGGTGTCAGTTCTGAAACCAAGAAAATGATAATATTCCTGAAAGATGAATGTAATAATAAAACTTTGTCTGGAGCGCGAATGTTTCTTACGTCATTCGTCTATTTCTAGAAATACTGGTTTGGTTTTGTTTGGTTTGTTTTACGGCATATCAACCTCGGTGGGTCATTTTTTTAATTAAATTAATTCTTAATGAATACTCTTTTTTTATAAACACATTTTTCTATTCAACCCATAAACAGGTACTACCACTCCGGGTCAGAGTCGACCAGGGAGCAATGGTGATGAAGGGATGCTCTACATTCCCCACACCTCCAAAACTGGAACCTCACCATCAGATAGAGTTTAACATCATTCCCAGGACATGAAGACCCTCAGCCACCACTTTCTAGCACCCATATGATAAAATGGGTTGGCACTTGCCATAAGGGCAATAGGGATTGGGGCAATCATATAGGTGCTAGGGCTTGACGTGACCAGCCGATTGATCGGAGGGGGTTTCTCCGACCGCCTGTCTAACCTAAGTAAGGGTCTAAGTGGAGTGTTGCATGTTATGGACAGCTCAGCCTTGGTTCCGTCCTTAAGCATCACGGGACGCCACCCACGGCCAACAAGTGGCCCAATTTGGGGGGTCTTACCCCACTGCAGAGGTGTAGTCAGTGCATTTTAAAGCCCCAGGCGACAGGGCTGTATTTCTAGAAATAGTTTTATACATTCTTGATTGGCGGGAACAATTGCAACTATTCAAAAACTGAATAGGAACCAATGGTGGGAGAGTAAATATTTTGTCGAACACACTTTGTTATTTTTATCGTAATTAGTCATTGGTTGGTTGGCTGGTTGGTTGGTTGGTTGGATTTTACGACATGTCAAACCTTGGATTATTTCATGCCGAAGACTTTTTTCTTTTTTTTTTTTTTTTTTCTTTTTTTTTTTTTTTTTTTTTTCGAAGACCAAACCAATGTGGTTTTCGTCCAGGCGCACTGACCAAATATTCACACTTAGACGAGCCCTCGGACATCGCTGGTGCTTTCAACAGAAAACAGTCATCTGCTTCATCGATTTCGTTCCCTTCGTTGATTCCGTTGACGTGGTGCTCTTTGGAAGGTTATGCATGAAGATTGTGTACCACCAAAATTTCTTAATCTTCTCAATGCCTACTACCATTCAACTCGCACCAAAATCCGCAGGAATGGCGAAGAATCTGAAGTGTCTTTTCTTTGAAGTAAAAGTTGCTGTCTGTCTGTCTGTCTGCAATGCTAATCTAATTTGTAATTCTATCCGTCTTCCCCCTATTCTTACTTTACTTCCTCTTTCCTTCTCTCTCTCTCTCTCTCTCTCTCTCTCTCTCTCTCTCTCTCTCTCTCTCTCTCTCTCTCTCTCTCTCTCTCTGTACAATTGTAGGAATTTATTTATTTAACTCTTAATTTTATATCTATTTGGTAAATGATATTTCTAGTGGCTGCTGGTACTTTTGATTATAGGGGAAAAGGGTTATTCTTAAGTATACATTAGTGATTTATCAAGCCTATGTTTACATTTCCCTAAAGATTCATTTATACTGTTTAAAAGGTTTTTCTTATCTGGGAATCTAATCATTACTAACCTTTTTTGTAAACACAAGAAATATGGGTCGTTCAGGTTTCTACATATAATTGATTTTCTTAAGTTCTCCCATTTAAAGATTGGTGTTATATTTTGATCCTTTAAATCCCAGATATAGCTACAATCGTTACATTTCTTAGCTTAATATTGGAGAACGGTGACTTATGATTTGCAAATCTAGTTTTAAAATCTGATTTTGTGCAACCCACGAAAAATTTTGTAAGATTTGGCTTCTGTGTAAAAGTTACAGATGCTTGGTAAATCACAACTTTAATCAAACACCTTTCTGTTATGGGGCACATTTTAGAGCTTCGGAAATTACAGTTTTTCCGTCTATCATTTTCGTTATTTCTATTATGTTAGTGGTTGTTTATTATTTTGTTATTGTGTTTTTCAATTATCCTTTCTATATTATCCATACAGAAGAAACTAATTTTTAAGTTATTGTTGCTAGATATTTTATGCAGATTATGATTAAGGGGGAAATGTTTGCTAATCAAATTTAAGAATATTTTAACTATTTTGGTTTTCACCTGTAGGTTAAATGGTGGATTATACCACATAACCTTCTTCTATTTCTCTTTCTGTTTTTATTTTCTATCTTGTGTCTCGTTCTATTGCTCGTTGTTATATATATATATATATATATATATATATATAAGTGTATGATATCAAGTGTTTCATTGATAGTATTCAACCAAAATTGAGAACCCAAGCGTACATATAAAGATTTGCGTATGTATTTTACATATACGGAGTCTTATAAATAAATGAATAGATACCTTGTTTGGGATATAAATTTATTTAGACATATTGCCTTGTCAGTCCGGCCTTTGCTGTTTTGCTTTTTTCTTTCTTTTTTTTTTCTTTTTTTGAAGACCTCACACACACACACACACACACACATATATAATATATATATATATATATATATATATATATATATATATATATGCAGTCATCGTATTGTTAACCTCGTACAAGGCCAGCTATATTATATATTCCCATCAGTGACAGTGATCTGTGTCATAAAAGATTCTGCGCGGTGTACAAGCAATAGTCAATAAGTTATATCCAAGACTTGATTCCATTGTTGTTACTCGATCGTTCAAAGACGAATGGCTCATTTTATTTTCATCCTTTTCAAGCGAAACAAAGAATCGGCAGGTAGATCAAAACGCTGACGAACAAGCTGATCTCTTCTTTCGTATCGTTGCCATTAGTAACCGACTTCTTCACATAGAATCCGTGACACGTGACCAACAGCTGACGAAAAACGGATTAACAAGTCATTGTTCGAACAATGTCAAATGACAATATTCGTTTGTTTTTTTGTTTTTGTTTTTTTTTGTTTTTTTTTTGTTTTTTGTTTGTTATTGTTTATTTGTTGATGTTTTTTTTATTCTGATAAGAAACCGACATAGATAGATGAAGCCATGATGATATGGATGCTTCTATTTAGGAAGGGGTGAATGAGGCCATCATCTCAGAAAAATTAGGAATCAGAATTTCTATTCTTTAGACTATCAAAAAAAAAGAATTAAAGCCCCCCCCCGCCCCCCAGTCGATACAAAAATTAATTTTTGAAAGATATTGTCTGAGGGAGTGGGAGTTAAAATTCAATGTTTGAGGGTTTGTATCATAAGTAAGTAACAAAATCAAATTTATTAAAGGAGTAAAAAAACAATACAATTTGAAATGGAAACTTAGTTCTGCCCCCACCACCTCAAATATGTGACCATCTGTGTTACTCACAACAAAGAGTCAACCATGAGAACCCTTGCAGTAAGTGCGAGAAACGGTCACACGAGAGTTGATAATTTTTAAAAAAGATTATCAAGTCAGTCGGTTAGTAACAGACAGAGGACACGTAAAGGGTTTAAATTTCAGAGCTGGAGAAGCACCCTGTATCAAATTAGGGGTGGGCTAAGATTTAGCCATTCCTTCATCGACTCAAAAAAGATACTATTTACGTATTCCTGATTTGAGACCGGTCTATAAGGAGATTGAACCACAGTAATAAAGAGAGTGGTATTTCTTCTTTGGCCACATGTCTTACTTTTTTTCTTTCCAATGAACTTTTCTACTGAGGGTGGGCTATGATGTACCAACGCCCTAACAAATCCGTCATCGACTCAAAAATACAATCCATGTCTTCTTCATTTGATCTAGAGAGGGTGTGAAATGTAAAAATAAAATGAGTGATATTTTTTCTTAGGCCCCGTGTCTGACTTTTTTTTTTCTTCCCGGTGAACTTGTCGTCATCTCTTGATCTCGTCTTTGTCTCCACCAACTTTTGTCGAGATCCAACCATGCAACATTATTTTCCCAGCGGTTTAGCTCAGTCGGTAGAGTGTTCGGCTAGGAATCACAAGGTTCTTGGTTCGATACCGGCCCTCGCCAACTCAGCGAATGAGTAGCACAGGGATCTGTGCGGTAAAGTGAGGAGCTGATGGTAGGTGTAGCGCTCCACCTCAGATGCTAAAATAATCTTGGTCTAGCGCTAATGAAAAGGGGATAGACTCCCTAGCTGTTTGGCCGATACCGACATTAGGCCGCCCCGACGACTTTACTTTACTTTATTTATATACAAATTTTAGATATTTGGCATATTAATGTCTACCCAAACGCCGTAGATTAGCGTACCTACCATAAATCCATAATAACAGCAAATTAAATGTAGATAAGATTGTCTCATATACTATCATATACGGTAATCTTCGATGAAAGTCACTAGATACATCTGATTTGAAAACTCAACGAATACATACATAATAATGTCTACCACTTCGAATTCAAGTGTGTCCATTGCTGCTATGTCCATTATATCAAGCAACACGTGCGCTTGAAGCTTTGTATAGTGAAGAAAGACAGTGCACTGAATCAATCTCGTTCACTAAGCATCAACAACATATATCCAATAAGAAGAGCAAGCTTACTAAGCGCGTTTAGTGTAACCATTATCATTATAAGAAATGGAATCGGCGACCCGAGATCAAATCTTGGAAGAATATGTTTGTGTCTCACTTCGTGCCTTGGGAAAGGCAGGAATGTATCTCTTCACTACTACCCTCCTCCGCTTGGCATAGATAAATAGCAGGTCAGCCTGGGTTATTCAATCAGTCTAGGAGCAGCGAATTTTGTCATATTTCTTCCATATATATATATATATATATATATATATATATATATATAATATTAAAACCTAATGAGTCAGAGACTATCTACCTAGGTCTATCCTAATGGATAATTCCGACTCTTTTTTTCATTCCTTTTTTTTTTTAGCCTGATTAAGTCGGCCTCAAAATTCTTTAATTCTTTAATATGAGGGGGTGAATATTATTTTTAAAGCCATAATGTTCTTGGGTCTCCTGTGATCTAACTCGGGAATTATCTTTAGAAGAAAGAAAAAAATAATCTTTCCTTCTCATGTTACAAATGATTTAATTTTTTAATAACGCTAATTTATAATTATGTTTATTTTGTAATAAATAAATATATGTGTGTGTGTGTGTGTGTGTGTGTGTGTGTGTTTGTAACAGAGGTACATGATGATATAGATGCTTCTATTTAGGAAGGAGGGAAATATTCAAATTAGAATTTCAGGATCATCTTTGTTATATCAAGCATTTGTATAATTAAAAGATGACGTTCAGGAACGCAAACTCCCCAAAATTAAGACTCAATTGTAAATCGAACTGGAAATTATTTCATATGAAGTTAATGAAAATTATTTCTACCAGTTAAGGATACATCTTGCAGATTGACTTAATGCAAATTATACCCACCAGTTTATAAAAACTAATTCAAACAAAAATATTTACTTACTAACTATTCGCTTGAAAAACATTTATACTAAAAATAAGATTTGGCATTAAATAGCCCACAAGGTTTGCTTAGCCATTAAGCAAGATGCGACACAAGGTCAATTTTTAAACAGGCTCACACGCTCTGATTGAAGGTGGGACTTAAAATAGCTTAGCTCCCTCAGCATGTCCTCTTGGGGTAGGTGGTGCTTCAGGCATCAACCAATAAATCTGACCTTACCTATTTTTGACGAGCGGGGTTGAAATATATATATATATATATATATATATATACTAACCCCTCCGCACGAGCATGATGTGACACAAGATCAATCTATTAAGCGAAGTTTAACAGGTTTGAATTCAGAGTTTTCCTTCTTCTAAACTGGTTACTAACCAAGGTTAAAGAGCCCAGTCTGTCCTACTATTTACTTATAGATGGAGGGAGAATAGTTGAATGCATACCTTTCCCAAGGGTATTAGCACTATGTGAAATGTAAACAACTCCGTCCAGGATTTGAACTCGGGCCGACGACTCCATTTCCTACGCCTCTAACTATTACACCACGTGCTTCCATTGAACAATATATGTTGTGTAAAATTAATGTTTGTTTCTATTTGTTTTTGGTTTGGCTTTGATTTCTTTGCTTAATGGCATATCAATCTTTGTGGGTTATTTAATGCTAAAGTCATCCTTATAGAAGAATCGCTGTGGTACTATTTAACCCTTGGGGGTGTTCATACCTTTCCCAATCGCATTAGTCCGAAAGTGAGCATAATAGGGTGACTGGAGCTCGAATTCACTTACTACGATATCGCAGTCCAACACATTAGCCACAACGCTATGTTTTTTATCATTAAGTTACGGATGTACCTACTATATATATATATATATATATATATATATATATATATATATATATATATATATATATATATAAAGCAAACCCATATGCAAGGATGACACCATTTCTCTGTGAAACAGCTGGTTCTTAAGTGATATTAATAATGCATAATGATTCCACTATTTCTTCTAACATTAGCAGGTGGCTTGACAGGGCACTCTTTATCCATACTCACAGAAGAGTCCCACGGGTCGTTATCATTACATTATTATTTCGAGCGATTTAATGTTATATTCTCATACTAATAAACACCAGAATGAATTACTGCTGGACCACGTGAATGAAGATATAAAGACCTATCAAATTGTACAATTGCTGCCTAAGATTAACATTATTCATCTATATAATAATGAATCGATTTGTGTGTATATTTTTACAGTAGTACATTCTTAGCACAATTATAATTATAATAAATCAATTTCTAATCCAATCGAGATTTCTGAGTAGTGTTTATTCAGTAACTAAAACTTAAGAAATTAACTAACAAAAGACATGTTCAAGAAAAATAAATCCCGGTAAGTTAACTGAATTAAAAAATTGTATTATCATTATTATTATTATTATTATTAATAATAATAATAATAATAATAATAATAATAAACCAGAATCTGTTCTTGAGAATAAAACGCATAGAATTCTCTGGGGCATTTGATGTCACTCCAGCGAAAGACTATCAGCTAAAGCTGGTGTGAAAATAATAATAATAATAATAATAATAATAATAATAATAGTAATGAAAAACAATTATATCTATACTTCAATCGACAACCAAGAGAGATCGCGCATCAGAAGACGTGGACATTGCTAAGCAGGGGAAAACCTCAAGAGAGAAACTGAATCTTTCATAATTGCAACACAAAACAATGCCATAAGAGCAAACTATATTAAAGCAAAAATAGATAAGACGCAACAGAATAATAAGTGTAGAATTTGTGGAGATAAAGATTAATCATATAATAAGCGATTGTTTCAAACTAGCTCAAAATGAATACAAGACTAGGCACGACTGGTTGGGAAAGGTGATCCACTGGGAATTGTGCAAGAATTTTCACTCTACTACTAAATTGTATTTGCTCAAATTGGAATCTCTCCTAGAGAATGAAACGCATAAAATTCTCTGGGATTTTAAGATACTGACGGATCACCTAATCCCAGCTAGAAGACAAGATATAGTTAGCAAGAAGAATGGAAGTCATCTCGTGGATTTTGCCGACCCGGTGGGTCACAGTGAAAATGAAAGAGAATGAAATGATAGACAAATACTTGGACCTGGCCAGAGAACTGAAACAACTTTTCATGCATGAGGGTAAAGGTCAAAGCAATTGTTATTGGTTGCCTTGGAACGGTCCCCAAGAGTTTGGAAAATAGTCTGGATGAATTTAAAATCAGAGGAAGAATCGAGACCATCCAAATAGCAGCATTGTTAAGATCGGTTAGAATACTCAGAAGAGTCCTGGAGACCTGCAGGAACTTGCTGTCACTCAGCCTCCAGTGAAAGACCACCTTCTAAAGATGTGAAAGACCACCTTCTAAAGATGTGAAAGACTCCAAACTGGTGAAATAATAATAATAATAATAATAATAATAATAATAATAATAATAATCGAAAAATGTGCTATGCTAGTAATAAAAAAGGGAGAAAGAAAAATAATGGACGGAATATAACTACCAAATAAGGACACAATAAATCACTTGGAAAAAAAGAAAGTTACAAATATTTAGAAGCAGACAATATCAAGCAAACAGATGAAAGGAAAATTTTTTTTAAGAATACCTCAGGAGAACAATAAAGCTCTTAGAAACCAAGCTCAGCAGCAGAAATCTCATCAAAGGAATAGATACCTGGGCCGTCTCCATTATAAGATATTCTGGGCCATTCTTAAAATGGACAAAAGAAAAACTCCGACAAATTGACCAAAGGACTAGAAAATTATTGACAATGCACAAGGTTTTACACCCTATAGAGGATAGAGATATGCTATACGCACCAAGAAAGGAAAATGGAAGAGGTCTTGCCAACATAGAGGACTGCGTAGAGATCACACTCCAAGGATTCGAAAATACACAAAAAAGAGCAAA
>CM042140.1:125754319-125786819 GCA_023376005.1 Doryteuthis pealeii
TATTTCAACAGTTGCAGCAGTTATTACAGATAAACCGGATAGATAAAGAACATTGACGGAATAAATATACTTGGATGACACAATATACAAAATTCAAAAAGAATTGACCTTGTTGAGGCATCCTTGATATTTTGACAGCTTGAAGCCATTGAGAATATGGAAAAAAACAAAGTAAATTAACATATGTAAGGCAATAAAAGTGCGTCGTTGGAAAATTGTAATACAAATTATACCCAAAGATTTGTAACACAATTGTCGATGGACATTCCTCCTGCGCTGATAGTGACTTCCTGCTGACTGCCAGTACTCCTGGCTGTTGATTGAAAGGGTTGGCTTTAGAATGCCAAAATCCGTCTCACGCTATATATATATATCTATTTATATAAGAAGCTGATTATTTATTATACTAAAAACCAACTAATTACCACAAAATTAGATTAACGAATTATGTTCCGTATCTGTACAACTTATCTAAAAAATAGAGGTATTTTCATTCAGCACCCCAAATGTTAAAAGCTATTTTTGTGCTTGCCTCAATTTTTGTAATGTTATTAATGATCTTATAAGCCACTGATTTTATTAATTGTTAAATATAAAGATTCTATGAAATTTGTCTGCAAAGTATCTTATACTGTAAAATGCAGTGCTTCACTTGATAAGCGAGATCTTTGGAATGGGGAGAGCTGAAGTTAATTCTTCATTTGATTTTATTTTCAGTTTCTTCTTTTGGAGATCATTGATGTGGTAAATTTGATATCAAATGCAAATGAGTTGTTAACAATTTTTGGATAAAGGGCATGGTACATATTGAATAACGTGGACAATAATTACCGTCATTACTGCTGTAAATACCATCGATTTTCTTTTTTACGCAAATTACTGGATTAAAACAATTCTACTTCTTAATACTACAAGGATGGCTTTCCACTTTTCTCCATGCGGGAATAGATTTGAATATTCTCCTATCTTTTTAGTATGTTTCCTTGTATAGTGAACAGTTAGGAGAAACTGAATTTTATTGTAAATAAAGAATCTTGGTGTATATGCTCTTGAGGTATATATATATAAATATATATTATATATTATATTTATCATCTTTATCCAGGGAGTATGCCTCAGCAGTGTCCTGTTGATTTCCATCTCTATAACTATTTGGTGCCATGATTGACCTCTTGCACGGCCATTAAAGGTCAGAATTTCGGATATGGACATTGAAGATGACTTTTGTTCGGTGCTGTTGACAAACTGTTCAAAGGTCAAAGTGATTTGGTTAGAATTGTCTGCAGATGTTTCCATTGTCCATGTCTAACAGCAAACACCCTTGTCTCGTATAAACTATTAAGTATGTTAATTATTCATGCATGTATTAACTTCATCAGTATGGGTTCCTTTGGGAATCACCGGAAGTGTCAGACTGAGTCATGATGACATCATCCAAGACCACCGTACTGCTTCTCAGTGCTTGCATTATTCGCTCCAATGCTTCCAGCTATTTTGTGACTCGTTGTAGCTTAATTTCCTTGAATTTGTTGAGTATTGTGGTATAGTTATTTACTAAACATAGATGTGGCACAAGGCCAGGAGTATGTGGTGCCCACTGAGAATCGAACTCACTAACAATGGTTTGCGAATCCAACTTGCTAACCATTACACCACGTAAGGTACCCTTAGTTATTTACTAAGCTTAGCTTAGATGGGGTACAAGGCAGAAGTATGAGGCGCCCAATGAGAATCGAACTCTCAAACAATGGTCTGTAAATCTAGCTTGCTAAGCATTGCACCACATAAGGTTCCCAGAGTATTGTGATATAGCTATTTACTAAGCTTAGCTTAGATGGGCACAAGGCCAGAAATATGGGAAGCCCGGTGAGAATCGAACTCACAAACAATGGCCTGTAAATCTAGCTTGCAAAGCAATACACCACATGAGGTTCCTAGGGTATTGTGGTATAAGGTGTGCTAATAACCAAGACTTATATTTATAGACTGTTCCAAAACAGCGGTGACTGAATCGGCCAATCAAAAACGCCCAAACATTTATTTAACGTTGTTAAATTGTCCTAAATTACTCGTTGGAATCACAGACCAACAGACGAGGATTATACAACTCTCAACTTCAAAACAGGATAAACTCTAATACAACTCAGAACGGATCAGCGGACAAGGATTAAAACTGATACTACATCTTTTTACTTCAAGAAAGGATCAAAGTTTATGCCACAAGGATCTCCACTGCAAAACGGCTTTCAACTACAGCCTTAAAATGGCTACAGGTAAATAGGTAAATTCATCACGGAATATTCATCGAGTGCTAAATTTATCGTCGGTAAATTCATTATATCGTAAATTCACAGTTTGGTAAATTTATTGCCAGTAAATTCATAACATAGTAAATTTATAGCTGATAAATGCATCGTATTAGATTAATTGCTGTTATAGTATAGTGTTTTCTTAACCTTAATCCTAACCCTTTAGCTCTTTTTATTAAATTCTTAAAAACAATGATTAAATTCTGAATTTAGCCACAAATAATTTACCTACGATATATTTACCCTCCGATCAATTTACTGATATTTACTATATGATGAATAGAAATGTGTCGTGCAATGGTTATTGTTTTAGGAAATGGACACGGTGACACGAGTTCAAATCCTGGACGAAACTATTTGAATTTCCACACAGTGTTAATACCCTTTGTAAATGTATGCATCAAACTATTCTGCCTCCAGCTATGTGTAAATAGACTGGGTTCTTTAACCTTGGTTAGGCAACAGGTCTAGAAGAAGGAAAACTCTTAATTCAAACCTGTTAAGCTCCGCTTAAGAAATTGACCTTGTGTCGTATCACACCGTACGGAGGGGTTGGTAAATATATATATACGATGAATTTACAGGCGATGAATCTACTGACAATGAATTTACCGAAGTGAATTTACCGGAAACGATCTCATTGATGTCAACTTTGCCAAATATTTGCTTGGTGCTGAGAGTTTTGATATATTTGTAGAGGGGGGTGGATTTATGCTCAAATCCAGAGGGAGCTTGGTAACTGAGAGGGGGCTGCACTTCCTCCTTTTAATAGTGTGGCTGTAATTCATCTAAGGCCACTACAGAGACAACCTTTTTTCTGCGATCACACTTTTGACAATAGAATGTTAAGTAAAAAGGTTTTGTCTGTACCTTTAGGTGTACCCAGGAAAAACATCCCACCTTGACTGAAATGTCTAGAGAAAAAGTTAGATGGGAACTGCACAAGGATGGTGTGTGCTATTTTGAAAAGTCCTAACAGCAGCACCCTACGAAACCCCAGCAGCTGCACGGCCAATTACCTCCTATCTCACAGACCATCCAAGTAGAACGAGCACATACCTGCGTTGTATCTCACATAAGCATTTCTCTAAGTCAAAAATTAATTCAAACAAGAGAAGTTGTAGTCAGTTAATATCTAATCTTTGACAAAACCAAGCTATTTTCTTTTTAATTATTATTTTCGAATTTTCGTAAAGAAACCTTAGTAGAGAATGATAATCTTATATATAACTAGCAGCATTGTTCGGGATTTTAAAAGTTAAGAATAAATCTCTTATCTATTTTTATATATAGAATAATAGAAATTCTTTTTCTATATATTTGTTTTACATTTTTTATTCTTTATATATTCTTGTTTTAAGTTGTTTATTTTATTATTATTATTCCTTTTGAGTTTTCACCAGTGTTAGCTGATGGTCTTTCACTGGAGTCTGAGTGACAGCAAGTCTCCTCAGGTCTCCAGGACTCTTCTGAGTATTCTGGCCGATTGCAGCAGTGCAGTGTTCTGAATGGTTTCAATCCTTCCTCTGATATCCAAACTTTCCAAACCCTTTTCTAATCCTTTTGGGACTGTTCCAAGTGCACCAACTACAATTGGTATAACTTTCACTTTCATATTCCATAACTTTTTCAGTTCTCTGGCAAGGTCCAGATATTTGTCAATTTTTTCATTTTCCTTTAACTTCACCCTGTGATCCGCTGGCACTGCAAAATCCACCAGTTGACAAGTTCTTTCTTTTTTGTTAATCAACACTAGGTCTGGTCTTCTTGCTGGGATAAGGTGATCCGTTTTAATTTCAAAGTCCCAGAGAATTTTGTGCGTTTCGTTCTCAAGAACAGATTCTGGTTTATGCATATACCATTTTGTTGTGTGGTCAAAATTTAATTTCTTGCATAATTCCCAGTGGATTATTATTATTATTATTATTATTATTATTATTATTATTATTTTATTTTTTTTCTTTTATTTGTCTTTTATTTGTTTGTTTTTTATTGTTTTATCTTTTATTAATTTGTTTTAACGATAATTCTTTTTTAATGGGTTGTTTAAATCTTTGCCTACTTTAAGCTGCTCATAGTGGCTCTCCCACCACACACAAGCAAAGTACAAAAACTTATAATTGAGCAGAAGGGCTCCGATTACAAAATAATAGGACATTATATGAATTGAATGAGTTCTGAGGTGAATAGATTTGGTGAACTTTGAAATATCCCATCATACTGGTAAAAATACCAAGAAAAATTGGTACAGCCGTGGAGGAAATTTGGTCAGCAAAGAGATATTATATATTTGATTTATACCTCTATTATATCTTTATTTAGCTTTACTTATGGAAAATGAGATGTAAAAGGTTCTTTAGCTTCCTCTCGGACAAAAGTAGGGTGTGGATTTCATTGAACTTTGGTCTTTACTGTCTCGACCAATGTTCCTTTAAAAAAGGACATGCGCTCAGTCGTTATACAAACAAACATACATACAGACAGACATGTAGAATATTTATTGTATATGTAAAGATTATGTGTGTGATAGAAAGAAGGTGTGATAGAGAGAGAGGAGAGAGAGAGGGAGAGAGAGCCTTTATCTCCTTAGAACTTTATGTTGTTGGCCGTTGGTAGCGATCCGTGATGCTTAAGGACGGAATCCTGTTGGCTGAGCATTCCATGACACGCAACACTCTACTTTGTTCCTTACTAGGGTTAAACGTGAGAGTCCCCCCCCCTGATTAATTGGCTTATAATGTCAAGCCTTAGCACCTATATGATTGCCCGACCGTATTGCCCTTATGGCAAGCCCTAAACCTTTTTTATCATACATGTGCTAGAAGGCGGTGGCTGAGGATCTTAGTGTCTTGGGTTTGATGGCAAACTGTATCTAGTGGTGAGGTTTCAATTCTAGAACTATGGAGAGTGGTTACTATTACATTCATTGCCATTACTTCACAGGTCCACTCTGACCCAGAGTGGTAGTACCTGTAAGGATCCCATCTATAGGTTCAATAGATCAAAAAATGAGTTTTTTAAATTAAATACCCAATAAGCATGAATAAAATAAACGTCTTCGACATAAAATAACCCAAAGTTTGATATACCGTCAAACCCAACTAACCAGCCACCCAACCGTTCATCCCCAAATAAATTAATTGAATATTAAATTACAAAACATAATTAATTCAACAGTGTTTACTACAATTTACGTGAGAAAAGAATTAGTAAACTATAAATGCAAACGCACCTTTAATTTGTGGGGATTAAAATGAAAATGTTCCTGAAAAAAGGAAAGAATAAAGGAAAAGAAGAGAAAGAAAGAAAAAAAAGGAAATAAAGGAAATAAATTTGAAGAAAGAAAGAAAGAAAGAAAGAAAGAAAGAAAGAAAGAAAGAAAGAAAATGAAAAAAGGAAAGAATAAAGGAAATAAATTTGAAGAAAGAAAGAAAGAAAGAAAGAAAGAAAGAAAATGTTCATGAAAAAAGGAAAGAAAAAGGAATTTTAAGAAAGAAACGAAAAAAGAAGAAAGAGAGAAAAAAGAAAGAAGGAAGAAAGAAAGAAAGAAAGAAAGAAAGAAAGAAAAAAATAAGGAAAGAAAGAAATAAGAAGAAAGAAAGAAAGAAAAAGAAAGAAGAAAGAAAGAGAAAGAAAGAAATAAAGGAAAAGAAACACGTGAGAAAAAATAAAAACGTATATTTTGAAACTCAGTTCGCAGACAAACTTGAAGACTTGGTAAAAAAAGGAAAGAAAGAAAGAAAAGAATCAATAAAAGAAATAATAAGCTAATTTATAATAAATGCCAAAGCCAGAAGAGACAAGCCTGATGATCGTTATTGGTCAAAGACAACCGAAAGAAAACAAAAGAAAAACAAAAGTGAGAGAGTGAGGGGGCTGTCAACGAGAAAATATCTCTGGTCGAGCATTAAAATAAAAGAACATATTTGTAAATGTCCATATCTTGAAAAAGGAACCAAAACTACAGACTGGCTTTGTCTGACAGTTCAAGTGGCCACCCATCTTTAAAACAGATTCAAGTGCTTTGTGTTGTGTACAGGAATTATATTAACTTCTGGGGACGGCGTTGCTGCCTTATGGCGCATTCGAAGAAACATCTTGATATGATCTTATTTCATTATTAATACTTCGATTTGTTATTCTGATTTCACTGTCTTTTCCAAATTGTGTCCACCATGATTGTCGCCTTCCTATAAATAGAATGATTGTGGATACAAATATCTTTATACTACTACTATTACACCAACTACTTCTACTATTACTACTACTGTTCCCAATCTATTAATATTATTATTTATTCCTTTTGAGTTTTCACATCAGTGTTAGCTGATGGTCTTTCACTGGAGTCTGAGTGACAGCAGTCTCCTCAGGTCTCCAGGACTCTTCTGAGTATTCTAGCAGATTGCAGCAGTGCAGTGTTCTGGATGGTATCAATTATTATTATTATTATTATTATTATTATTATTATTATTATTATTTCACTCCTTGTGTTTTTTCACACCAGCGTTAATGATAGTATTTCACTGGAGTCTGAGTGACAACAAGTCTCCTCAGGTTTCCATGACTCTTCTGAGTATTCAAGTCAATCTTAATAATACTGTAGTTTGGATGGTCTCAATTCTTCCTCTGATTTCCAGCTCACTGAGACTCTTTTTCTAGACCCTTAGGAACCGTTCCAAAGGCACCAATTACAATTGGCACGACTTTCACCTTCATGTTCAACAGTTTTCTTAGTTCTTTCGCATTATTATTATTATTTCCCAGTTATTGTTATTATCCTTATTATTGTTGTCATCATTATTTCCCATTTATCATTATTATTATTATTATTATTATGGAGATCTGAGTAACGTGGAGTGCTACTTCATTACTCTTGCTCCCAGGTCCCCTCTTGTTACAATTTATGAGAAGTCATTAATTGTGAATATACCTGTAGCTAGAAATTTAAACAAAGTTCATTAGATTTAAAAGCGGGGTGGGTAATTTTCCATAAGCGTTGGGGATTATGATTGACATTTTAGATGAACCCAACTGACCTCTGAGACAGACACGTGAGAATAGTTTCTAGTTTAAAGCAGGTTCGACCCAGCTTTCAAGGAGCGTAGACGTTATTTGTCAGCTCCCGGGTCCATCTCGCTCCGCGGCGGAATCAATATGGGCTAAGAAATAAAACTTGATCAAGGAACAAACAAGTTGTTGTGTTTGTTAATTAAATGTCCAGTCCAGCCAGTAAGAAGAACCAACAAAGAAAATCAACCTCAGTAGAAACCCTTGATAGAAGTCAACCAGATAATATGGCGGCCGACGAACTAGACGAGTTAGATGACCTAGACGAAGAATCAGCAAGCAGAGCAATAAACGATCGTCTCTCTCTCTCTCTCTCTCTCTCTCTCTCTCTCTCTCTCTCTCTCTCTCTCTCTCTCTCTCTCTCTTTCGTCGATAAAAAAACCTGGGTGGTGGCTTACTTTTAACGCCTTCAAACCGCTAAAAAATGTTAAAGAGGAGGAGCGTTTAAATATTTACATTTACTTGTCGAGAAAAGACTTGGGGTGTAAAATATCGCTTTCATATCGCATTAACTTTTCGGAGAAAACGCCTTCAAATAGCTAGGGAGTTCAATCGTAGCGCGGGATTGTTTTTCAGCAGGCATCACTTAGCATTTTAAGGGCAGGAGACTAGGACGTATTTACACGATATGGATCCAATGTGGTTCCGGTGCTAAATGGAGGGAAACATTTTGTTTCTTTACTGACTCGGCATTATCAGAGTCGTGAATTGTGTTATATTACGGTATAAATTAAAAGTAACGGTAATTCTGAATTTACATGGCTTTGGCCCTTCGCTACCTTGTGGCTATTCTCTGGTTGGTCAGTTCGGTTTGTGGGAGGGATGGCGGATTTGGAATTTGGGGAGTTCTAACTTGGTTTTCAAGGGAGACAGACGTATCTCAAATATGGCGATTTTTTTTTCTGAGCATGATGGTTAACTCGAGTTAAATAAAAACATCTGAAAAATATCCAAATCTTCGTATTCGTTATTAAAAACAACGAACACAGAGATAAAGAAGTCACAAGAAGTCCTCAGGGAACAGAGAAGAAGAACAGAAAATCAGCCCAGATACCAAGATAAACGATAGATGACCCAGCCAGCATAGAAGAGGCTACATACGAACAGACCAAGAAGGCAGAATAAGATAAGTACAATATTATAAGAAGGAAATGGCTATAAAACATTTGGACGCTGCAGAATGGATTCCGTGGAGGCGAGTTCTGTTTGTCCCAGACCCTGATCGCTTAAAGTCAAAAGTAGGTCTGAGACACGAAGAGTTCAGTGAAGGTGTGTGAATGTCACGCGCTTGAGCCGGGTGAGAGGGTCTGACCTCTAATTCTTCTTTGATTTTGCAGGTTAAGTAAAGGATGTTGAGTCTTTGAAAGGATCATGACAATCCATCTGTAGTACCCTGGTAGAAAATTCATACGGAACTTTTACCCCAAAGATTATTAATAATTATTATTATTAGTGAAATAGATCACTAATTAGGACTGAGCCTATTCTAGTAGTGACACCCCAAGCGGAGTTTAACAGGTTTGAATTCAAAGTTTTCCTTCTCCTAGACTTGTTACCAAACCAAGGTTAAAGAGCCCAGTCTGCCCTACTATCTACCCATAGCTCGAGGGAGAGTAGTTGGATTCATACCTTTCCCAAGGGCATTAGCGCTATGTGAACTGTAGCTTCGTCCAGGATTTGAACTCGGGTCGACGAGTCCATTTCCTACAACTCCACGATTACACCACGCGCCTCCAAAAACACCGGCAGAAGTGCACATCGCCTAATGTATAATTGTTATTATAAATAGTAGTATTCGATCCGACATTTCGTGGTTTAAACATGTTGTTATAGGGCGAATCTTAAGAGTTAATCTGTAGCCATCCTAAGGATGAATAGAAGATATTACGCAATCCTAGTTAAGTATGATTAGCTTTTTATGTTGAAAAAGACAAAACAATCTAACGTAGTTATGCTATGTAAATACAGTGGCCCTATTTCTATTTTATTTTTAGTCCCCACAATTCTTTTCGGTTTTATTTCTTCTTTCCTCTCCCATTAGATAACAAAGATTCGAGTTCTCTGGAGATGAGAGGGTATTTTAATTTTCTCACGCATCATTTTTCGACCGCTCGACTTTATTTCTATCATATTAGTCAATCTGGTCCAAACTAACAACCAATTCATTTTCAATTGTGAAAATATAATTTTTTTTTTAATTTTTAGTTCATTCCCATTTCGTTACGGATTTCTGTCTTTGTAAATAAAGATTCCAATCATTCCCCTCCCTCAATATATGTACATATGGGATTAGGTTTGACACTCATAAAGTGACTGGTATGTTTTTGTGACTGTAGTGTGAAGGATTTTCAGAATAACGTCATGATCGATTTTAACGGCCTGTCAACCCGCTTAGGGTTATTTTATGCCAAGACGTTATTGTACAGTGTACGTTCATATTTACATTTTTGTGTAGTTGTTTCTTAAGTAGTATTTTTACACATGGTCCTATCGATTAAGAATAAATACAGATTTATTTGACCTACAAATCGGACCCTAAAAGGTACCACCACTCCAGGCTTAAGTGGATATGGGCATATGGTAATGAAAGGGTGCTCTAAACACCCCAGATCTCCAGAATTGAAGCCTCGCCATTAGATTCAGTTTACTATCATATCCAAAACGCCTCTTTGTGGGTTCTTATCCCTCTTCAGGGGATACAGTCAGCAAAATCTAAGCTCCGGTGACAGAGCGAATTTTCAGAATGTGACTTATGGTGAGAGGAATAATATAGTATGTTCTGGTCAGTCAATGGAACTAGTTAAGTTACAGATATGGTAATAAATACCAGCCTTTCCCCTCCCATTTATAGGCAATGCACTGCATGTGTAACGTTTTGCACAATGAATATATTTTAAAACTATCTTAAAAGCCGCTCTATCGGGCGACAATTAAGTTAGCTCCTGAAATTATTGATTCCCAAATTTTAATTACTGCGATTGTTTTCGGCAATTTTTTACGTTATTTTTTGCGACAAAATTTTTTTTACGATAATAATTTTTGTAACTAGGAAATAAATTTGGGAATAATCGATATTAATTGCGAAATCCTACGAAAGTCACCCAATAACTAGAAATAATTGTTCGCACGGAAAATAAGAACCTATGTACATTAAATTGTCTTTAAAGAAAGTGGCAGCACAAGAATTATTGTTGATAAGCTTAATGCAGTATTTAAATCACATTTTTAAAATCTCTAAAAACAATCGCAGTTTTTTGGGGGGAATCAAAAATTTCAGGATTGCGGGTCCGGATTTGACCCAGAATGTTTTAATTTGCTCACAGAGTCGGCCTGATTCCAAAATGGTGTGATATGTTGGACTACGACTTCTGGAAGTAAAGTTAAAAAATGTGACACACTGATATTTTCATTTATTATTAGAGATGGTCTCTTCTGTTCCTATCATAATTTTCAGCGTGTATTCCACCGTTGGCTTCCATAACTCGAAGTTTACGGTGACCTTTCGGGCCATTATTTTGCTTCGACTGGACCAAACAAATAATTTAATTCCAGTGCATTATCCTTCAAAAATTCCATTGTTTGAATGGAGGATGGGAACTATATTCATATCTAATATTTACTGTATCCTACTCAAGCAGAAAATATGCATGCCACAACGATTCGCTAAACAAAAAACTTTGACATTTTTTAAATTTCCGCCATGTCCGTAAATTATTGTTGCATAAATTTCCGACAAAGTAAGAAAAAAAAAATTAAAACAAAATATAATATATAAAACCTTACTCAATACAATAAAGGACATCTGAACGACTTACTTCTAACCATAAAAGAATCAGGTAGCAGAAAATACTATCTCGTGGTTATTTCAGAATTTCATATTATCAGAGCCGAGTAGTTTCTTTTGGGTTTAACTATTTGTTCTATTATGATTGCAAGCTGAAAATCCGGTCTACATCATCATCATCATCATCATTGGAAGCGCTTGTTGGCAATGGTTATCGTCGTAAAATGGACACGATGACACGAGTTCATAACTGGGACGAGGCTGTTTGCATTTCAATAGCGCTAATACCCTTGAGAAAGTTACGAATCCAACTGTTCTCCATCCAGCTATGGGTAAATAGTAGGGCAGACTAGGATATTTAACCTTGATATGGCAATCGGTCTAGGAGAAGGGAAACTCTAAATTCAAACTTGTTAAACTCCGCTAAAGAAATTGACCTTGTGTCAGTCAAATCTTGCTCGTGTGGAGGAGTTTGGTAAATATATACATCATCATCATCATAACTCTCTCTCTCTCTCTCTCTCTCTCTCTCTCTCTCTCTCTCTCTCTCTCTCTCGTCTCCGTATAGGTCATTGCTCTTGATAAGTCCTTTATACGGCATCCAGTGTCCGCATAGAACTAATGAATGTAATTTGTTGCTGGTCGGACAACACTATAGTGGTTTTGTGTAGAAGAGCATCACTTATGAGTTCGTCCTTGCTTCTCCAGCAATGCCCAGCATGTCTTCCTCGCCTTACTTGGATGTCTTGTGTGATGAAGTTTAGTGACCATGCAACTGATTGTTTTGTAGGGTACTGCTTCTGGGATTTTTTAAAACATCACGCAGCATCCTGGGTGTTTGGTTAAAATCCAAGGGGTGCAACCATACAATAGTACAGACACGGCTACAGATTTGAAGCATCCCCGTTACATTTTTTCTAATAACACCGAATTATGTTTATGAAAGTTGTCGAAAGGTCAGTGTTAATTAGCAAATATCTTTCACCTTTCGAAAATTTTATACTTTTTGTTAAAAACTATCTAAATCACAAAAAGAAGCGTTTAATGTGTAACGGTTATCGTCGTAGGAAATGGATATGGTGAACTGAGTTCGAATCCTGGACGAGACTATTTGCATTTCACTTAGCTCTAACGGCATTGGCAAAGATACGAATTATTCTCCCTCCAGTTATGGGTAAATAGTAGGGCAGACTGGGTTTTTGTCCTTGATACGGCAACCAGCCTAGGAGAAAGAAAAATTCTGCTTAAAAATTTACTTTTTCCGCTTAACCATTGTCTCTTCTCCATGTTATATTTGTATTTCAGACGAGATTTATCGGCCGCCGGGTTTTATCGAAATCGTAACAGCCACGGACCAGGTGCACAAAGGAAAAAACAAACCTGAGAATAAACTTGTCATTTCTTTATTTACTTTTCGAATTTATCCTGGTGTGAGGAAGTGTGTGAAACTTTGCAATATGAAGAACTTTGATGCTGACATCTCTCTATCGCGATATGGACGGTAGATGAAGACCTGTCAGTTTTCTATCACATTCTGTCTAACGGCTAGCTCCTAACTCTGCTGCCTGTGTTTTTCTTGTGATCAACTATTGTAGGTGTGGCAGGGCTTCCGGGATGGATCGACCCAGAAGCACAACCACTACTGCACTGAGATGCAACTTGTATATATTCTCTTTTTGAGTAACTATGGTGGGCGGAGGAGAGTCCTAGTCCAACTGTTACAAGTCGGATTGCCATTTATCTGTCTGTTCTTCTCACTGCTTCCTTGAATATATGGGACCCTGGTTTCCGGAAAAGAAGCCCCACCCGCGCGAACCTCCCAGAAGTAAATACTTTAAAAACATATTCTTGATTACTGACATTTATATTTTCGTCTGAAAATAATTGTCTTTTGTTTGTTTGCTGTTTTATTTTTGTTGGGTATTTTAGGGCCGGTTTAGCTCAGTCGGTAGAGCATCCGCCTAGAAACCACAAGGTTCTGGGTTCGATACCAGTCCTAACTAACTCAGGGCATGAGTAGCGCAGCTTAGATCTGTGCAGTAAAGTGGGGAGCTGATGGGATGTGTGATGCTCTACTGCAGATGCAAAAACAATCTCCCTGGTCTAGTGCTAGTGAAAAGAGGATAGACCTCCTCGTCATCCGGTTGATACTGACAATAGGCCACTCCGCTGACATTATTTACATGTTTCTTTAGAATAATACCGAGTGGCGTGTTCATAAAGTTGGGATTCAGTTTACAGTAGATTTATAATGCATAATTGAATACTAACTTTGTGTCATCTTTTATGGCTCCTGATTTAAATTTAAATTTTCAATCTTGAATGTAAATTGAATTTAAATTGAACTCCCCGTCGTGGGGAGGAGAGTTCAGTTTACAACATTCATCAATCATTTTCTAAGGATCGAAATCAGTTTAAAAATGAGACCGAGTGATGTGTTCATAAAGTGGGGATTCATTTTACAACAGATTTATAATGCATAACTGGACACTAACTTTGTGTCATCTTTTATGGCACCTGATTTTCAATCTAGAATGTAAATTGAATGTAAATTGGGGGGGTCGATTTATAATATTCATCAATCATTTTGTGATGATTAACATCATTACACTAGGAATAGTCTATGAAATTACCTTGCTAAACATCGCCCCCCACCCCAAGATTTTATCCACCCTGTCGGCTAGGGCTGTAGAATACGCCGACTGCGCCTCTACAGAGGTGGAAACTTCCCCCAATATGGACACCTATTGGCCGTGGGTGGCGACCCGTGATGCTTAAGTACGGAATCCTGGTGGCTCAGCAGTCTTTGATATGCAACTTACCCTTTGGGCTTACTTTGGCTAGATAGGCGGTCGAAGTGGCCCTTGCCGATCAATCAGCTGGTCACGTCAAGCCCTAGCACCTATATGATTGTCTCAACAATTTTCCCTTATGGCAAACCCCAACCCCTTTTATTATATATGTGCTAGAAGGCGGTGACTGATGGTCTCAGTGTCATGTGTATGACGTTAAACTGCATCTAATGATGGAGTTCCAATTTTGGATTTCTGGGGAGTGTGGAGTACCCTTTCATCGCCATTATTCCAAGGCCCACTTTTAATCTGAGCGGTAGTACCTGTTAAGGTTTCATCTATGGTTTAAATAGAAAAAAATGAGTTCGAAAAAGAAAGGGTTGATAATGCCGTAAAATTCAGCCAACAGCCTACCAAGATTTTATTCTCTTGAAAATCCTGTCTAATCCGTCCATTTTCTTCTCAACAGACTTGTCATTGGAATGTCTTCATTGTCTTATCACGTTTTCGATTTTTAGCGTCCTCTCTTGCTCTGGTGACAATCGTCATCTTCATTAAGCCTAATTATGGCCATTGTCATTATCGTCTCAGCTAAAATCGTCTTCATAATATCGTCTGCCTCTCAAGTGCAGCTATTTTAAAAGTAACAGTGGAAATAATTTTATTTTTCACGTCAATTCTTCCACTTTTTTCTTTCTTTCTTTCTTTCTTTCTTGATTGCTTCATTTCTTTCTTTCAATTTTAACCACAATTTAACGAGACGTTTACTTTTTTCCTCCAGTTTGTACTTCGCATTTTACATCTTTATATATTTCTCTTTGAATTTCACATCTCTATAACGTTTTCTTCGTTCCTATTATTCTTTTAATGTCTTTTACAAAGCATGTAATCTACTTTAGCCGTCTGTGTCCATGGATGTATATTATCCGCCTAGTCTGGCATAATGAAACAATTAGAAAAATTTATGGTGGTAGGGAAGATATTTAGTCGAGTCTCCACTCACCAAGGACCAATATTAGCATTAGAATATCAATGTTATATACTTATACAACTGGTAATTTTTTTTTTTTAAGTATTTTCTTCGTTTCATAACAGATCGACTCTGATGATGATCTAATACAGACTGAAATATTGACATATTAGCCAATAAACACAACATTAATTAATAACATATGTTTTTTTTTTTTTCAAATTTCTTCTCTGATATACTTGTTGAAGAATGATAGTTGGTTGAGTACCGTTTCCTCTAATCTAAGAACAATTCATGACGAAGTGATAACAAGAATATCTTATTACTGAAAAAAAACTTAATAGAAGAGAATACAGACATAACAGGGGATACAGGGAAGAACTTATATATAATTGTATAAGAGAAATGTCTTAATAAGAAAATAGTAGTTTAATATATGAAGTCTTGAAGCTGCTGGTAAAAGAGGAAAGTATAAACACTTACATGTTAAGCATGTTCTCGTGTGTCATGCGACCGAAATGCTGGTGGCGCAAAGTCCCCTTGTCCTGTTGACAGGAGACGCAACTGGTGCTTGTACTTCTCTCGAGGTTAAAAGAGATTTTTACTTTATCGCTTCCACTTTTGTAACGTTTCCCGCTAAGCCACCTAGCGCCTACTGGCAAACACAAGAAGTAATTACCGCTCACGTCACCTATTAGTCGAGAGATGTAATACTACAAGATAAGTTCATTTATACATACCAAGAACATCTAACCTTTTATATACACAATATACCTACAAGTGGTATTAAAGGGAAAGAATGCACAAACGTGTCCTAACAACTAGAATTATACACATATTGTTCTATGAACAAGCAGTATGTGGATGTGATACAACATTGAAAAAGGCTTACTTGTTGAGCGTAGGTAATGTAGCCATACGGTTTTACCGTTCTCTGGCATGGAGAGGAATAACGTTTCTATTGTTCAAAGAACAGACGCAAAAAAGCTCAAGAATGGTTTTCTGGACTCTCATGTGACATCCTTCACAAACATGCCAATTCCCTATTCATTGTATCTATACACATATTGAGACACTGGGGATCGAACTCACTGTATTAACCATGCTATGTCACGGTGAGTTAATCAAATATTGGTACGGTAGGAAACATTTAATGTTTCATCCAATGATTTTCTTTATATGTTCACTAAGTCTAAATTGCACTACAATTAAGATACAGCTTCGGGAATCATACACATACAACATAAGGAAATAATTAAGTAAATACGTTTACGATTGAAGAATTTACAATATCTTTACATATACCAACCCTCCGCACGATTAGGATGTGACACAAAGTCAATTTTTTTAACAGGTTTTGAATTCAGAGTTTTCCTTCTCCTAGACTGGTTATCTAAGCAAGTATAAGAGCCCAGTCTACCCTACTATTTACCCATGGGTAGAGAAAGAATAGTTGGATGCATGCCTTTCCCAGGAGTATTAGCGCTATGTGAAATGCAAACTTTCGAAGATTTGAAATCGGATCAACGATTCCATTTGCTACGACGATAACCATTACACAACAAACGCCCCCATAGTAAGTTATAATATCGCCCATAGATATGTACACCCAAACAATATTTAATGAAGTGTTAATTTTATTCTAAATCAAAGATATCAGTCTCTGTGAAAAAGCTTCTGGTAAAACTGGTGTGAAAAACTTGCAATGAGTATAATAATAATAATAATAATAATAATAATAATAATAATAATAATAATAATAATAATAAAAAGGGAAAGTTAAAAAAGAATATCTCAGGAGAACTAGAAAACTTATAGAAACCAAACTTAACAGCAGAAATCTGATCAAAGGAATCAATACCAATTCTTAAAATGGACAAAGGAAGAACTCAGACAGATTGACCAAAGGACGAGAAAATTAATGACCATGCACAAGGCTCTCCGCCCTAGAGATGATAGAGATAGATTATATGTGTCAAGAAAGGAAGGAGGAAGAGGTCTTGCCAACATAGAGGAATGCGTAGAAACCACAATCCAACAACTTGAAGATTACACAAGAAAAAGCAAAGACAAACTACTTGTGGCGGCCAACAATAGTAGAAGCGACAGATGGACAATCAGAAAAACAACAAAAAACAACAAAGACTAGAAAACAAAAATGGGAAGAAAAACAATTATATGGACGCTTCAAACGACAAATTGAAGAGGTTGCAAATGAAAAGACTTGGACATGGTTAAGAAAAGGAAACCTCCAAAGAGAAACTGAATCACTTATAATTGCTGTACAAAATAATGCCATGAGGACAAACTACATTAAAGCGAAAATTGATAGGACCCAACAAAATTGTAAATGTAGATTATGCGGTAATAGAGATGAGACTGTAAACCATGTACTCTGCGAATGTAGCAAACTAGCACAAAGGGAATACAAAACTAGACACGACTGGGTTGGGAAGGTGATCCACTGGGAATTATGAAAAATTTAATGTTGACCATACAACAAAATGGTATATGCATAAACCAGAAGCTGTTCTTGAGAATGAAACACATAAAATTCTCTGGGACTTTGAAATAAAAACGGATCACCTTATCCCAGCAAGAAGACCAGACCTAGTGTTGATTAACAAAAAAGAAAGAACTTGTCAACTGGTGGATTTTGGAGTTCCGGCAGATCACAGGGTGAAGCTAAAAGAAAATGAAAAAATGGACAAATACTTGGACCTTGCCAGAGAACTAAAAAAGTTATGGAATATGAAAGTCAAAGTTATACCAATTGTAGTTGGTGCACTGGAACGGTCCCAAAAGGATTGGAAAAGGGTTGGAAAGTTTGGAAATCAGAGGAAGGGTTGATACCATTCAGAACACTGCACTGCTGCAATCGGCCAGAATACTCAGAAGAGTCCTGGAGACCTGAGGAGACTTGCTATCACTCAGACTCCAATGAAAGACCATCAGCTAACACTGATGTTAAAACTCAAAATAATAATAATAATAATAATAATAATAATAATAATAATAATAATAATTAGCTAACACTGATGTTAAAACTCAAAATAATAATAATAATAATAATAATAATAATAATAAGCTTGTCAACTGGTGGATTTTGCAGTGCCAGCAGATCACAGGGTGAAGTTAAAGGAAAATGAAAAATTGCCAAATATCTGGACCTTGCCAGAGAACTGAAAAAGTTATGGAATATGAAAGTGAAAGTGATACCAATTGTGGTTGGTGCACTTGGAACAGTCCCAAAAGGATTGGAAAGGGGTTTGGAAAGTTTGGAAATCAGAGGAAGGATTGAAACCATTCAGAACACTGCACTGCTGCAATCTGCCAGAATACTCAGAAGAGTCCTGGAGACCTGAAGAGACTTGCTGTCACTCAGACTCCAGTGAAAGACCATCAGCTAACACTGATGTGAAAACTCAAAAATAATAATAATAATAGCTAACGCTGGTGTGAAAAACTCAAAAGGAGTGAATAATAATAATAATAATAATAATAATAATAATAATAATAATAATAATAATAATAATAGGGTGAAGTTAAAGGAAAATGAAAAAATTGACAAATATCTGGACCTTGCCAGAGAACTGAAAAAGTTATGGAATATGAAAGTGAAAGTTATACCAATTGTAGTTGGTGCACTTGGAACAGTCCCAAAAGGATTAGAAAAGGGCTTGGAAAGTTTGGATATCAGAGGAAGGATTGAAACCATTCAGAACACTGCACTGCTGCAATCGGCCAGAATACTCATCTACTTGTCATCTAGTGGATTTTGCCGTTCCAGCGGACCATAAAGTGGAAATGAAAGAAAGTGAAAAGACAGAAAAATGTGGAACATGAGTACAAAGGTGATACTAATTGGAATTGTTACCCAAAAGGTTCGTAAAAATACTGATGGAATTAGAAATTAGAGGAAGAATCGATAATATCCATACAACAGTATTAAGATCGGTTGGAATACTCAAAAGACTCTTGGGGGGCCCGATGACACTTGCTGTCACTCAGCTTCCAGCTAAGGCTGGTGTGAAAAACTCTAATAATAATAATAATAATAATAATCTGGCCATGCCTTAGAAAGGAAAATGTTTTAAGTCTTTAAACATAGATCATTTATCTAGGTCATAACTTTATTATCAGCTGTAGATGTTGTAAACAAAAGAAAGGTAAAATTATTAACAACCGGACATATGGGCATCCACTACCGCTTTTCCAAAGTGAATACAAAAGAACATTCTCAGGGTCATTATACGGTCGCACCATGAGTGAGTATTATCATTCTAACTGACAAGTTGAGAAAATAAGTAAATATGAAACATTTTTTGTGTAGTAAAAACTGTGGAATATGAAAATGAGGCAGATAATCATACTCATAAAGCATGAACACACGTAATACCTCCAAATTCCTTTACAAAAAGATTGGAGAGGGCAGTCCTTTTTGGCGTAGTGGCTAAAGTGCTGGACAGTGACGTCGTCATAAGAGAGTTCGAGCCCAGTCGCGCTATTGCGTTTCTATTGTTCAATGAACAGAGGCAAAAAGTTTGGTAAAGTTAGGAATTGTTAGGTTTTCAGAAATATTGCCTGCTGAGAAATGTATTGTGAATATCTATTCCTCGTGGTAACAAAGTTCTGTAGCCTTAGACCGAGTGTTGATATGTAGTAGCAGGTTTTAGCCGAAGGCCCTAACTCCTCAGGGGGATAGTAGCAGACTTCATCAACCGTCAGGGGTAGCGATGCAAAAATGCTCATCCTTTGTCTACTCGCTACGTGTGGCCAGGCGAGATAGGCAAGTGTAGAGGCAATAAGCAGAGATTCAGCCGTCGTGGGCTGATTGAATCTAACAACCCAGTAAGGGTTGAAGGAGAAAGAGGAGAAACAACGTTGGTTGCTTGCTTTTATAACTACCATACGTGATCTTAAGGTGCTGATGATAGCCAGTGATGCCGGGTTGCCTGTCCCCTAATAAATTTCCAATAGATATTTGTCACAAAAATTGTTCTCTCGCGTACCAAAGAGAAGAAGTTTCGTGTGTTTGAGATCCCTGCATTACACAATACTGAAACATTTTATCAGTTACAGACATGTCTATTACAAACATAACCAAGTGAAAATTGTCAAGTAGGCGATGGATCATGCTTTATTTCTATCACACACTTCCACGTATTTCTATAACAAACATAATTTCACGTACACATATATTTCCTTTGTTGTGTTTCGTTACAGTTTGACTCGCACATCAATAAAAGCTGCTAAGTTACATGAATTGTCTTTGCATTTCATTCTCTTACAAATATTGTCTTACAGTCTTAATCAATAGTGAAGAGAACGAAGAAAAAGAAATATTACAATGAAAGGAAGAAAGAAAGAAAGAAAATTGCTGACTCTGAGGTTTCAACTGTGTATAATTATCTCCTTTGAGTTCCGTTCTTTAGAAGATATTCTTTTGCATCGAACGCAAACGACATGCCGTATTTGATGACATTATAAGACTCACGGGAGTGTGAATTCTCAGCCATTTTGGTTTGGTTTGGTTTGTTTTACGGTATATCAACCTCAGTGGATCATTTAATGCCGACAAAGTTTTGAAATAAATTCATTCTTAATGGATACTCAATTTTTTATAAACACATTTTAGTATTTATAAACACATTTTAATATTTAACCCATAGATGGGACCCTAACAGGTACTACCACTCTGGGTCAGTGGACGAGGGGCAATGGTGGTGACGGGGTGCTCCACACTTCCCAGACCTCCAGAACTGGAACCTCACCATCAGATAAATTTTAACGTCATTCCCAGGACATGAAGACCCGCATCCACCGCCTTCTAGCAAGTATATGATTAAAAGGTTGGTACTTGCCATAAGGGCAATAGGGTTGGGACAATCATATAGGTGCTAGGGCTGACCAGCCGATTGATCGGAGGGGGCCACTCCGACCGCCCGTCTAGTCTAAGTAAGAGTCTAAGTCGGGTGTTGGATGTTATGGACTGCTCATCCACCAGGATTCCATCCTTAATCATCACGAGTCGCTACCCACGGCCAACAGGTAGCCACATTGGGAAAGTCGGTGTATTCTAAAGCCCCAGCCGACAGGGCTCTTTTGACGGAAATATTAAGAATAGCACTTTTAGTGTATCTGTTTACCCAACCCCTCCACCGCGTGCAGGATGCGACACAAGTTCCATTTTTAAGCGGAGTACAACTGGTTTAAATTCAGAGTTTTCCTTCTGCTGTCTGCCCTACTATTTACTCATAACTGGGGGAGAGGAAGAACATGCGGATTTATGCCTTTTCAAAGGGCATTAGCGCAAAGTGAAGCGCAGTCAGCCCCATCCAGGATTTGAACTTGGGTCGCCGATACCATAACCTACGACAATAACCTTTACGATAAAAACGCCTTCATTTTTGGTGTATTTATGGTTAAAATTGCAGGGTTCCTAGATCGATACCGGTCACCACCAACCCAGCGCATGAGTAGCACAGATTGGCTAATCTGATCTTTGCAGTAGAGTGGGGGAGAGCTGATGGTAAGTGTGACACTACGCATCAGCAAAAAGAATCTCCCTGGTCTGGCGCTAGCGAAAAGGGGGTAGACTCCCTCGCAGTCCGGCTGATGCCGACAATAGGCCAAACCGCCAACTTGCTTACTTACCCGTGATGACAATGATGAAAATATTTGACAGTATCATGAAGTCAAGCAAGGTACAAATACTCCAAGATTACTGCGTCCAGATATCTCAACTTCGCATATAAAAATCGAGGATATTTTTATCCATTTTTTTGGGAGGAGTGGGGTCGTGTCATACACGTCATTGTTGGATTATCTTCCTTTGGCTTCAGGGGGAATCTTCCGAACGATCATTAGGATGCGACATTAGCGACAACAAAAAAGGTCTAAGATTTACATGCCGTGAAAAAACGGAACTTTTTGCAAGTCCGTGAAAGCCCCCCTTCAGGGGACCAGAACTCTAGTATTATTAATACAAACACAATGGCATTTTACATCCTCTAAACATTACGTAAGCTTGGTTTAACCAAACATACAATGGGACATTATTTACCAATTTGGTAAAACGAACCGTGTTTATTTTCTATAATCACACACACGCACGCACACACACACACACAGAAACACACACACATACATACATACACACAAACAAACAAACAAACAAACACACATTCCATTTTTGTATATTCGTTCCTGTTTACTCAAATAAAAATAAAAGTTGTTACGTTATAAGAATAATGTCTTGAATTTCTTTCTGTAGCGTTGCGGACGTCTCGAATAAAGTTGATGGGTGTTAGGTAATGGATGGGTATAGTCTATCCTCTTTAACAATAAGTGTAAAGTAATTTTAAATAACGGTAAACTGTGGGGAAATAAAGTACCGGTGTCATATAGTTTGATTGACAAAGTGTCATCACTGGATTGGCTGACACGAGGCTTCTCATAGATAGATTAGTGATCAAGCGACACGGACAAAATAGAATTAGAATTCAGTGAGTTGAGACAGGCGGCCTAAACGTGGAGAACGCGGCTTCCATCTCTGCTTCCCACAGGCGCGCGTGGGTTAACAATGAATTGAGAAATGGAAATGTACTCGGAAAAAATAAAGATGTATACACACAAGAAAATATCCCCGTGTTGTTCCTGATAATAAAAGAAACCAAGATGGAACCAGAGATAAATAACCCCCCCCCCCAGACGGAGAAAGAAGAGACGAAACCTGACCCGATACGAAGATGGAAGAAAAATTTTAAGAAGAGGGCCACGTAACACGGAGACGAAAAGTCAAAGACGAGATGAAGAGATGACAACGAGTTTATATTAGGAAATGAAAATTCAGTGATGTAGTCACAGAATAATACCACACACTAATCGATTAGAAGCGGCTACTCGGCATTGCCTGGGTAGATAGTTAGTCTCGCAGATTCACTATTACTGAATTGCTAGTTGGATCATCACAGGATGACCCATTAAAATCCCTACGTAAAAAGATCTTGATCCGGCCTGGTGAGGCGTCAAATACACAAAAAAAAGCGCACAGACTCTCTGAAAAGAAAAATCAGTGTCTCCTATTTAAAATACCAAATACAAAAAAAATTCCATGTTGTTACTATTTAAGTTTTTATTCTTTGATTATCTTCACAAATATAAATCAAATCTTCATTATTTTTGCTCAAAAAGCAAGATCTGGTGATAGTGAGCGTGTACATATATTTACTTTATCATTAATTGTTTTATTTTCATAGTTTCCTCGGACATACATACACACCAACTGCCCTTTATATATGTATAGATGTTACATATTCCCTGTAGACCGATCTCAAAAACAGGAAGACGTCAAGCGGTATTTTCAAGTCGATCAATGTTTTTGACAAATCGTAGCCCAACCCCAACGGTGGGCGGTTTCACTAGCTCTGAAATTTAGGTTGATTCTTGTCACTCTCTCGGTAATCAACTGACTGACCCTTTTTTTAAATTCCTAACTTTTAACACCTACCGCGAAAGTTCTCGTGATTGACCTTTTGTTGTCGGTTATAAACGTAACTTAGTATTTTATTGTATGAGTTATGTCATATAACTGTTATGTTTTTACATACAAATAAATAAAAATACAAGACACGGTTGTTGGAAATTAACAAATTTGTATTCAATGCAGTGTAGAGAAATGCGTCTACCCTAAAACAATGATTTATGAGCTCAACTTGTGTGCGATTAGCTATCTCGTGTACCAATTCATGAGTGTCATGGCTGAAGATCCATTTCCGGTCCTAGCTCCCACAATGCATCTGTCACGGGAGGCAACTGTCCCCTACTCATCAAGGGGAGCAACTCGCTATAATTTTTGTTAGGACTGATCCTACTAACCTTTATAAATTCTGCATCACCAAATACGATACATTTTTATTCTATCCAATCGGAAATTGTCATGGTTAAAGCTTTTTGTCACATTTATGACAGTGCCGCTCGGTCTGGTGCACTTCTAGCTACATTGCCTGCCGTGACATCGCCATTAAACTCCATCGTTATACTCAGTTCGCTGTAGGCTATGATCGAAGCTGCGTCCAAGTGTCACAAAGAGGAAAGAAAACGAACAAAGAAACAAGATAAAGGACAAACTTTTAGGACACAACAGAAGTGGTGTAACATTTACAACTGCAACACTAGCACCTATATGATTGCCCCACCCTATTGCCCTTATGGCAAGCCACATCCTTTTTATCATATGGGTGCTAGAAGGCGGTGTCTGAGGGTCTTCATGTCCTGGTATGGCGTTAAACTCTAACTGATGGTGATGTTCCAGTTCTAGAGGTCTGGGGAATATGGAGCATCACCATTCATCACCATTGCACCCAGGTCCACTCTGACCCGGAGATCCCATCTATAGGTTAAATAGAAAATTTGTTTACATAAAAACATTGAGTTTAAAAAATCTTTTTACAAACTATCGCTACGAATCTTTCAAAATTTTGCCGGCATTAAATGACCCACTGAAGTTGATATGCCGTAAAACAAAAGAAACAAACAAATCATTACAACTACTTCTCTTGATGCTATGACTGGCTTGCACTATTCACCATTTTACACTGCTGTATTGCCCGGGGGAGACCGAATAAGAGGACGCTCTATCGACTGAGCTAAATCAGTATAAAATACTGATTTCTATCACTTCCGGGTATAGAGACCACCCAAATCTAAATACTTAAAATATCGCCAGACTCGGTGTCACTAGGACACACCCAAAAGGATGATAATATAATTTTAACTCTTTCAAGTGTGGCCGAAGCGAGTCCCCCGCCTCACCACTTTATTCAGTTTTATCTACACTTAAAAGATTTATTTACTTCATCCACTATTCCTTTGATATCACCATACACACATACATCCATGTTCACAAACACATATACTCCATGTACGCTCAAATACATGCTACATACACACACGTCCCAAGGAAAGGCCAGGGGAGTAAACCCCGAAAACAAATCAGGAGCCGGAGTCCCTAAGATGGTGTAATGCTGAAATCCAGTGCTACCCAGCAACTCCCGCGACACTACAGCTGCCAAACTGCATTGGTTCCTTACCTTCCCTATGGATCACAGCGACAGTGTGGAGAAGGGGTATTTACTGCTTGGGCAACAGCTCATCTTCCATATAAACCCGCCCAGGCTACGTAGTTAAAAAAAATTTGGACACTACTCCATCGTCTCTCGTAGACGGAAGAATGCCAACAATATATACACACATATAGGTATGTCATAGATATTTATTAATAGCTGAATTACTACCACAAAAGTGTTCTCAATTTAATGTCGATTGTTCATGTTTGGTAATATTTAAAAATTATTCACCCAACCTGTTCACCACGAGTAGGATTTGACACAAGGTCACATACTCTAGGGCATCAAGAGTGGTCGAACTCACTTTTGAGTAGTAATGGATCTGTGAGACTGGCTTGCTAACTATTACACAAGACGGGACGCCTTTCATGTCTGGCAAATAAGCCTCAATCAGTACTCCAACTGAAAATTCGTTGAATTGTATGACAGCAAACAATAAAATCGAATAACTAGCCAATTTTTCAAGGGAAGTAACTCTAGTAATAATCACGAATAACTTCCCTTGATTTAATTTAGCGTAAAATTAAATAAATTGATTTCATTGATTCAATTTTGCTTAATTAGTTTCATTAAACCGACGTCCACTGAAGCATGTAATTAATCTGATCTTTTTTTTTAGCTTGCCTCATATTTCAAGTAATCGTTTCGAAAACTTTCTTGTGTATTTCCTTGGACACCATCTCGCTATTGTATCTATAAAGTAGTAGACCAGACCCTTTCGTCTAATTCCATTGAAAAATTGAATTTAAAATTTAAACTCATGGGTAGAGTAAATTCTTTTGAATGAAAAAGCAACCAAAATTATTCGCTAGTTTTTATCTTGTTTGAACATTCAAAGAGAACGGACGTCTTTTCAAAGCTCTTAAAACAGCGATTTATTCATCATATTATTGAAAAGTAATAATTTATTTATTCATCATTCATTATTATCTATTTATCTCTTATATTCATTATTGATGTACAAAATATATTTTTAGTATATATTCACGAAGTTTTTTCCTTGAAATCTACACAAAAATGTTGGTTATTTCCAATAAGTCTAATAAGTCTTATATTATCACTCTTGACTGATATATTATTTATTTATTTATTGATCTACTAGCAAAAAAGAAGACTGGGGTTAGGGTTAGGGTTAGGGTTTATGTTAGGGTTTAGGGTTAGTTTAATGGGAAAAATAAATAAATAATGTATCAGTCAAGAGTGGTTCCCCTTTGATCATGTTAGACTTATAGGAAATAACCAAAATTTTCATCATATAGACGAATACCAACCGAAAGATTGGAGTTAAATCTAATAATAAAGCGTTTTATTAAAACTTAAATTTTCCAACAAATTTCCAAAAAACATTTCCAAAAAAAGGAAAAATACTTCTTTTAAAAAAAAAAAATGTTTTTAAATTTTAAAAAAAGCCTGCAGGAAAAAGTAATAAGAATAAAGTATCTTCAGACCCCAACGTAAATAAAGGCGTGAGCAAAAATAAGGATTGTAAAGGAAAAGATAAAGATAACAAAGGAGATGAAAATTTATTGTGCACACAATTCAATATTGTATTTGAGGATGTAAAAGATAGACTGGAATGCGAAAGATGTGAGCAGTGGGTATGCATAAATTGCACAGAATTATTGGATGTGGAGTACGATTTTTTAAATAAACATCAAACCAGTCTGCACTGGTATTGTGAAAATTGTACAACACCGGCACTATCAGTTGTTAAAGCCGATAAATTAATTGGAAAAAAGTGCATAGAATATATAGAAAGGTTTAAATTGGAATTAAATAAACAAACTGATGAGAAATTAAAGAAGATTTACAATGAATTAGAGGCATTTAAAGAGAAGCAGGAGAAAATAAATGAGACGAATGACAAAATAAAGAGCGCAACGAACAACAAAAATAACAATAACAACACAATGATGATGGATTGCTATAAGGAAATGCGAGAGAGAGAGGGGGGGAATCAGAATTTGTTGATTTTCAACGTCCCAGAAAGTGAAAAAGCAACAGCAAATGAAAGAATTAATGATGACCAAAAATATTTGAAGAGATATGGTGGTTGTAAATGAGTGGATATATTGGTAATTACAACAAACATATAATAAGGTCACATATATTAAGACAGAAAAACAAATAACACATAAATTCAACAAGTAATATTTGTATTAAAACAAATAGATTACAGTAGTCAAAAATACTGATCCAAGTCCTGTAGAATATGCTTTTTTAAAAGTTCATGTAATTAGAAAAAGAAAGTGTTGAGTTAACTCCAAATGAGAAAGAAAGGGTAATGCTCAATATATCAGCAGTGAAGTAACTTTTAGAGAGAGAAAGATATAGCTTGTAATACCTTCAGCGGTAGGCAAATATTTCGGAGTCGAGTGACATGGACTAATTACGCATAAGTTTGTCTTCTGAACTATTCTTTGAAAACCTTCGCTTTTTTTATAGGATTCCCTAGGATCGAAATCGGTCTTTTTTTAAAAACTCCCTTTTTTTAGGCGCGAACGCTTCTAATTGTTTGAAAATTATCATTTTTAATATTTCTATTTTTTCTTTCTACCTGCGCTGATCCTATGCTCAGACTTCTTATTTTTGTCATTTTATTTCTGCTTTCAAAGCATTAACTCCCGGCTCACCACAGATATATGCAAAAATATTAAATTAGAAAAAGTAACAGAAATAATTTTTTAAATAATAAAAATGTACAAGAATTGGACAGAAAAACGATATTACAACGCGTCCCATAAAAATTATTTTTGAAAATTCAGAACTAGTTAACGTCGTTTTAAGAAACGCAAAAAAATTAGAATATACGAAAGACAAAAGATTTTTTAAAATATCTCCCTAAGAAAAGATTTAATCCCTTTGGAGAGAGAAGAGATGGGGAAGCTTTTACAATTAAGATCCCAAAAACAAAAGTAATCAGATTTAAAAGGAGAAAATGCAAAATGGATTATGAGAAAGGGAGATGTAGTGAATATAATGAGAAATATCAAAACGAAAGAAACGGCAGGAGACCTCTAAATTTTCAAATCAACAACGAACTAAAATCTGTCTATAACAATGTAGATACATTACTTAATAAAAGAAATGAATTTGACATATCAATTTTAAAAAATCAACCAGATATTATATGCCTAGTGGAAATAATTCCAAAAAATATTAAATTAAACATCCAATTTTGTGAGATTCAATTTTATGGATATGACTGTTTTTCGAATTTAGAAGATGTAACTATTCAAAGGGGAGTAATATAATACTAATTTTAAAAAATATCTAGCAAAACAGATTTATAGAATACAATCCTATATTTCATACCCAAATAAGGATAAAAACACATAAACACATTTCTTTTCCCAGACTTAAGGAAAAGAGATTAAAACAAACACAGGAACACAATCCTTTTCCCAAACTTAAGGAAAAGAGATTAAAAACAAATGTTAGAGTTCAATTGGTTAGATTAGTAATCTCTTCGACTACGTCCGCGCGTTCGCACCTAAAAAATTAATTACCGTCCGATCCTATTTAGAATTAGTTAAAGAGAGAAAAAATCAACATTCAGACAGAAACCATTTTAGCTGCCAAAGAGACTACACGCCGCTCCGAGACGACAACAACAAGAAACAGATGTCCAAGCGAACGACTCACCAATACCCAAACAAACAAACATTTTCTGAGTCAGAGATTACTACTATTTACCATTCATCGTATCACCTCGATCAACACCAGGAATCCGTTTCACAGTTCGTATTATTCACCAACAAACTTTAATTTTCCATTTTGTCAATTCTAATCCTGCATACATATTTTACATTGCAAACATTACACTCTTCCTATTGAACTTTGACGAATCTGCATACACATTTGCATTATGACATTACACATTTCTTGACGAACTTTTCTAAACTCTACACACGAGCTTTTACATTTCACATTAAACATTTACATATTTGTTGTTAATTACGAATTTATTCTCCGAATAAATTTATTTGTTATTTTATAAATATATGCTTTGTTTTTTATCATTTCTCCGTATTTTCTACCTAAACTGTGTCTTGTTATTTTATTATCATTTCTATATTATTGAACACATCTCATAACCCACTACAGATTCGAACACCAGACTTTGTTGAAAGTGTTTGGTGCGAATTATAATTGGAATCATCCGATAAATTAACCATTAGATCTATTTATAGATATCCAAATAGCAGCTTCGAAAATAACAAAAAATTAAAAGATTATTTAACTTCCCTTGTAAATAATAAGAGCCATGTTCTAATAACTGGAGATTTTAATTTTCCAGAAATTGATTGGGATCATGGTACTTCTCTATATTCAAAAAAGTCTACAGACTTTATGAAAGCTATACGAGACGCCTTCCTTTTTCAACACATAAAAAAACCGAACACATTTTAGAAACAATCAAAAACCAAATGTATCAGATTTAATTTTTACAAACGAGAAAATATGATAACCGATATAATACATCAATCACCTTTTGGCAAAAGTCACCATCATGTTCTAAAATTTAATTATATTTGTTACGCGAAGGAATATAATGTAACAGAAATTAAATATAATTATCAAAAAGTAAATTTGATGATATGGGAAAGATGTTGAGGGATCAAAATATTGAAAACAAGATAATAAATCTTAGTGCAGATGAATCTTGGAAGGAGTTGGAAGGTATATTGAACCGTATTAAAGAATTAATTCCAAAAGAAAATGTAGAAATGGGAGGGAGAAAAAGTCACCTTGGATGAATGAAACGACATTTAAGAAATGAAAGAAAAATGGAAAGTATATAAAAATTATCTTAAGACAAGAGAAGGAAAGGATTATCAGAATTATGCAAAATTAAGAAATCAGTTGAAATGGGAATGTAAGAAAGCAAAATTAGAATTTGAAAAGAAAATTGCCAAAGAAGCTAAAAACAATCCAAAATTTTTTTTAAAATACGCTAATGATAAAATGAACCTAAAGTTGAAATCACAGATTTACTAGGACGAATACTTTTCTAGTGTATTTACTATTGAAAATCTTGAAAATATACCATACTTTGCTGAAAGATTATATAACGATGAACTGAGTAATATAATAATAACTAAAGAAGTTCATTAAAAAATAATGAAATTAAATCTAAACAAATCTCCTGGACCAGACAAACATCACCCTTTAATTTTGAAAGAATTGATACAAGAGATATCTTTACCATTGAGTATAGTCTTTAATAAATGCATTATTGAAGAATATGTACCTTAATCTTAGAGGGAAGGTAACGTGAAAGCTTTATTTAAAAAGGGAAATAAAAGCAATCCATGAAATATAGACCAGTTAGTTTGACAAGTATCATTTGCAAATTGTTAGAATCTATAATAAAAGACAAAATATTCAAGCATATAGAATTAAACAAACTCTTTTCTGTGAATCAGCATGGATTCATTAAAGGAAGATCTTTCAATACAAATCTTTTATCAGTAATGGATAAGGGGACGGAATCTCTTGATCTTGGATTACCGGTTGACACCATCTATTCAGACTTGGTCAAAAAATTTGACTCTGTGCCTCACAAAAGATTACTATTGAAATTACAAAAATATGGAATAAACGACCATGTTCTAAATTGGATTAAAGAATTGCTAAGTAATAGAAGATAATGTGTCAAAATTAAAAACTCTAAATCAAAATGGGCTCAAGTGACAAGCGGAATTCCACAGAGAAGTGTTCTTGGACCTTGTCTTTTTGTTATTTTTATAAACGATCTCCCGGATATGATTAAATGTTACACACAAACATTTGCAGATGATACAAAAATATATTCTACAGTTAATGATCAAAATGATACTGATAAAATTCAAAGTGACATTAACAATCTTGTAGATTGATTTGATAAATGGCAAATGAGATTCAATACATTTAAATGTAAGGTACTTCACGTAGGAAGAAATAATTCAAAACATGTATACTCTATGAGAAAAAAATTCTCTAATGAAAGAGAAATACTAAAAGATATAGAGTTAGAAAAAGATCTTGGTGTGAATGTGGACCCTGAATTAAAATTTTCCAAACACATAGAAATACAAGTAAATAAAGCAAAAAGATATAAGGATTAATACGAGGTCATATAAATACATGGATAAAGAAATGCTGAAAAATTTATTCATTGCATTGGTAAGACCTCATTTGGAATTTGCTAATGTGGTTTGGAGTTCAAGACTAATCAAGGACATAAAACTCATTGAGGGAGTTCAAAGGAGATCAACCAAAGTAATGAATGGTTTTTTAACCTTTCGTATGAAGAAAGACTTAGGAACATGGACTTATCAAGTTTGATTTATTGAAGTCTACAAATATACCCATGGATTTTATTCAACGAACTTTGATCTACTAAACATTGCTCAAAATATCAATACCAGGGGTCATAAATTAAAACTGTTTTAAAAAAAATTGTAAAGCAAATTCAAGACAAAATTATATTAGTAACAGAGTGGTGAATACATGGAATAAACTACAATCATCAATAGTGAATGTCCCCATCTCTAAACTCCTTCAAGGCAATGTTAGATAATCTGTGGAAAGAGTATAAATATTCTGTGGAATTAAGATGAATGTTTATAAGGAACAGCTGACAGGTCTCAGACCTATTATACTAGTTGAAAAAGAAGTCTCCTTCCGGTCTCAGGATTCTTCTGGGTATTCTAGCCGAACCCAACAGTGCTGTAGTTTGGATGGTCTCAATTCTTCCTCTGATTTCCAGTTCACCCAAATTCTTTTCCAGAGCTTTAGGGATTGTTCCAAGGGCACCAATTACGATTGACCTTTAGCTTCATGCTCCACAGCTTCTTCAGTTCTCTGGCAAGGTCTAAGTATTTGTCTATATTTTCGCTTTCTTTAATTTTCACTCGATGGTCGGCTGGGACAGCAAAATCCACGAGATGACCGTTTCTCTTTTTCTCATCAATCAATACTAGGTCAGGTCTCCTAGCCGGGATTAGGTGATCTGTCTGTACCTCGAAATCCAAGAATTTTGTGCGTTTCATTCTCTAGGACAGGTTTGGGTTTGTGCATATACCATTTGGTTGTATGGGGAAAATTGAATTTCTTGCACAATTCCCAGTAGATTACCTTTCCCACAGAGTCGTGCCTAGTCTTGTACTCTCTTTGTGCTAGTTTGCTGCATTCACTTATTATATGATTGACTGTTTCGTCTCTATTTCCACACATTCTGCACTTGCTATTCTGCTGCGTCTTAGCTATTTTGCCTTTATATAGTTTGTTCTAATGGCATTGTCTTGTGCTGCGATTATAAGGGATTCGGTTTCTGTTTTGAGGTTTCCTTTTCTTATCCTTGTCCATGTCTTCTGATGTGATATCTCCTGCTTTTGGTGCTTAAAGTACCATGTAGTTGTTTTTCTTCCCATTTCTGTTTTTTATTTTTTTATCTATTTCCT